>JBBGZY010002334.1:0-572500 GCA_037952925.1 Lithobates clamitans
GTTTATGTAGAGTCGGGGGGTGTATGTAGAGTCGGGGGGTGTATGTAGAGTCGGGGGGTGTATGTTGTATGTAGAGTCGGGGGGTGTATGTTGTATGTAGAGTCGGGGGGTGTGTGTTGTATGTAGAGTCGGGGGGTTGTATGTTGTATGTAGAGTCGGGGGGTTGTATGTAGAGTCGGGGGGTGTATGGTGTATGTAGAGTCTGGGGGTGTATGGTGTATGTAGAGTCGGGGGTGTATGTAGAGTTGGGGGGTGTATGTTGTATGTAGTGTCGGGGGGTGTATGTTGTATGCAGAGTCGGGGGGTGTATGTTGTATGCAGAGTCGGGGGGTGTATGTTGTATGCAGAGTCGGGGGGTGTATGTTGTATGTAGAGTCGGGGGTGTATGTAGAGTCGGGGGGTGTATGTTGTATGTAGAGTTGGGGGGTGTATGTAGAGTCGGGGGGTGTATGTTGTATGTAGAGTCGGGGGGTGTATCTTGTATGCAGAGTCGGGGGGTGTATGTTGTATGTAGAGTCGGGGGGTGTATGTTGTATGTAGAGTCGGGGGGTGTATGTTGTATGCAGAGTCGGGGGGTGTATGTAGAGTCGGGGGGTGTATGTTGTATGCAGAGTCGGGGGGTGTATGTTGTATGCAGAGTCGGGGGGTGTATGTTGTATGCAGAGTCGGGGGGTGTATGTTGTATGCAGAGTCGGGGTGTATGTTGTATGTAGAGTCGGGGGTGTATGTTGTATGTAGAGTCGGGGGGTGTATGTTGTATGTAGAGTCGGGGGGTGTATGTAGAGTCGGGGGGTGTATGTAGAGTCGGGGGGTGTATGTAGAGTCGGGGGGTGTATGTTGTATGTAGAGTCGGGGGGTGTATGTAGAGTCGGGGGGTGTATGTTGTATGTAGAGTCGGGGGGTGTATGGTGTATGTAGAGTCGGGGGGTGTATGGTGTATGTAGAGTCGGGGGGTGTATGTTGTATGTAGAGTCGGAGGGTGTATGTTGTATGTAGAGTTGGGGGTGTATGTTGTATGTAGAGTCGGGGGGTGTATGTAGAGTCGGGGGGTTATGTAGAGTCGGGGGGTGTATGTTGTATGTAGAGTCGGGGGGGTGTATGTAGAGTCGGGGGGTGTATGTAGAGTCGGGGGTGTATGGTGTATGTAGAGTCGGGGGGTGTATGTAGAGTCGGGGGGTGTATGTAGAGTCGGGGGGTGTATGTAGAGTCGGGGGGTGTATGTTGTATGTAGAGTCGGGGGGTGTATGTTGTATGTAGAGTCGGGGGGTGTATGGTGTATGTAGAGTCGGGGGGTGTATGTAGTATGTAGAGTCGGGGGGTGTATGTAGAGTCGGGGGGTGTATGTAGAGTCGGGGGTGTATGTTGTATGTAGAGTCGGGGGGTGTATGGTGTATGTAGAGTCGGGGGGTGTATGGTGTATGTAGAGTCGGGGGGTGTATGTTGTATGTAGAGTCGGGGGGTGTATGTAGAGTCGGGGGGTGTATGTTGTATGTAGAGTCGGGGGGTGTATGTTGTATGTAGAGTCGGGGGTGTATGTTGTATGTAGAGTCGGGGGGTGTATGTAGAGTCGGGGGGTGTATGTTGTATGTAGAGTCGGGGGGTGTATGTAGAGTCGGGGAGTGTATGTAGAGTCGGGGGTGTATGTTGTATGTAGAGTCGGGGGGTGTATGTAGAGTCGGGGGGTGTATGTTGTATGTAGAGTCGGGGGGTGTTTGTAGAGTCGGGGGGTGTTTGTAGAGTCGGGGGGTGTATGTAGAGTCGGGGGGTGTATGTTGTATGTAGAGTCGGGGGGTGTATGTAGAGTCGGGGGTGTATGTAGAGTCGGGGGTGTATGTTGTATGTAGAGTCGGGGGGTGTATGTAGAGTCGGGGGGTGTATGTTGTATGTAGAGTCGGGGGGTGTATGTAGAGTCGGGGGGTGTATGTAGAGTCGGGGGGTGTATGTAGAGTCGGGGGGTGTATGTTGTATGTAGAGTCGGGGGGTGTATGTAGAGTCGGGGGGTGTATGTAGAGTCGGGGGGTGTATGTAGAGTCGGGGGGTGTATGTTGTATGTAGAGTCGGGGGGGTGTATGTAGTATGTAGAGTCGGGGGGTGTATGTAGAGTCGGGGGGTGTATGTAGAGTCGGGGGGTGTATGTTGTATGTAGAGTCGGGGGGTGTATGGTGTATGTTGAGTCGGGGGTTGTATGTAGAGTCGGGGGGTGTATGTTGTATGTAGAGTCGGGGGGTGTATGTTGTATGTAGAGTCGGGGGGTGTATGTTGTATGTAGAGTCGGGGGGTGTATGTAGTATGTAGAGTCGGGGGTGTATGTAGAGTCGGGGGGTGTATGTTGTATGTAGAGTCGGGGGGTGTATGTAGAGTCGGGGGGTGTATGTTGTATGTAGAGTCGGGGGGTGTATGTTGTATGTAGAGTCGGGGGGTGTATGTTGTATGTAGAGTCGGGGGGTGTATGTAGAGTCGGGGGGTGTATGTAGAGTCGGGGGTGTATGTAGAGTCGGGGGGTGTATGTTGTATGTAGAGTCGGGGGGTGTATGTTGTATGTAGAGTCGGGTGGGTGTATGTAGTATGTAGAGTCGGGGGGTGTATGTAGAGTCGGGGGGTGTATGTAGAGTCGGGGGGTGTATGTAGAGTCGGGGGGTGTATGTTGTATGTAGAGTCGGGGGGTGTATGTAGAGTAGGGGGGTGTATGTAGAGTCGGGGGGTGTATGTTGTATGTAGAGTCGGGGGGTGTATGTAGAGTCGGGGGGTGTATGTTGTATGTAGAGTCGGGGGGTGTATGTTGTATGTAGAGTCGGGGGGTGTATGTAGAGTCGGGGGTGTATGTTGTATGTAGAGTCGGGGGGTGTATGTTGTATGTAGAGTCGGGGGGGTGTATGTAGTATGTAGAGTCGGGGGGTGTATGTAGAGTCGGGGGGTGTATGTAGAGTCGGGGGGTGTATGTTGTATGTAGAGTCGGGGGGTGTATGTTGTATGTAGAGTCGGGGGGTGTATGTTGTATGTAGAGTCGGGGGGTGTATGTTGAGTCGGGGGTTGTATGTAGAGTCGGGGGGTGTATGTTGTATGTAGAGTCGGGGGGTGTATGTTGTATGTAGAGTCGGGGGGTGTATGTTGTATGTAGTGTCGGGGGGTGTATGTAGTATGTAGAGTCGGGGGTGTATGTAGAGTCGGGGGGTGTATGTTGTATGTAGAGTCGGGGGGTGTATGTAGAGTCGGGGGTGTATGTTGTATGTAGAGTCGGGGGGTGTATGTTGTATGTAGAGTCGGGGGGTGTATGTAGAGTCTGGGGGTGTATGTTGTATGTAGAGTCGGGGGGTGTATGTAGAGTCGGGGGGTGTATGTAGAGTCGGGGGGTGTATGTTGTATGTAGAGTCGGGGGTGTATGTTGTATGTAGAGTCGGGGGGTGTATGTAGTATGTAGAGTCGGGGGGTGTATGTAGAGTCGGGGGGTGTATGTAGAGTCGGGGGGTGTATGTAGAGTCGGGGGGTGTATGTTGTATGTAGAGTCGGGGGGTGTATGTAGAGTAGGGGGGTGTATGTAGAGTCGGGGGGTGTATGTTGTATGTAGAGTCGGGGGGTGTATGTAGAGTCGGGGGGTGTATATTGTATGTAGAGTCGGGGGGTGTATGTTGTATGTAGAGTCGGGGGGTGTATGTTGTATGTAGAGTCGGGGGGTGTATGGTGTATGTAGAGTCGGGGGTGTATGTAGAGTCGGGGGGTGTATGTAGAGTCGGGGGGTGTATGTTGTATGTAGAGTCGGGGGGTGTATGTTGTATGTAGTGTCGGGGGGTGTATGTTGTATGTAGAGTCGGGGGGTGTATGGTGTATGTAGAGTCGGGGGGTGTATGGTGTATGTAGAGTCGGGGGGTGTATGTAGAGTCGGGGGGTGTATGTAGAGTCGGGGGGTGTATGTAGAGTCGGGGGGTGTATGTAGAGTCGGGGGGTGTATGTAGAGTCGGGGGGTGTATGTTGTATGTAGAGTCGGGGGGTGTATGTTGTATGTAGAGTCGGGGGGTGTATGTAGAGTCGGGGGGTGTATGTTGT
Source organism: Lithobates clamitans (assembly GCA_037952925.1). NCBI lineage: Eukaryota > Metazoa > Chordata > Amphibia > Anura > Ranidae > Lithobates > Lithobates clamitans. The sequence goes on from JBBGZY010002334.1 coordinate 4,042, forward strand.
ATGTAGAGTCGGGGGGTGTATGTAGAGTAGGGGGGGGTGTATGTAGAGTCGGGGGGTGTATGTTGTATGTAGAGTCGGGGGGTGTATGTAGAGTCGGGGGGTGTATGTTGTATGTAGAGTCGGGGGGTGTATGTTGTATGTAGAGTCGGGGGGGTGTATGTAGTATGTAGAGTCGGGGGGTGTATGTAGAGTCGGGGGGTGTATGTTGTATGTAGAGTCGGGGGGTGTATGTAGAGTCGGGGGTGTATGTTGTATGTAGAGTCGGGGGGTGTATGTTGTATGTAGAGTCGGGGGGTGTATGTTGTATGTAGAGTCGGGGGGTGTATGTTGTATGTAGAGTCGGGGGGTGTATGTTGTATGTAGAGTCGGGGGTGTATGTAGAGTCTGGGGGTGTATGTTGTATGTAGAGTCGGGGGGTGTATGTAGAGTCGGGGGGTGTATGTAGAGTCGGGGGTGTATGTAGAGTCCGGGGGTGTATGTTGTATGTAGAGTCGGGGGGTGTATGTTGTATGTAGAGTCGGGGGGGTGTATGTAGTATGTAGAGTCGGGGGGTGTATGTAGAGTCGGGGGGTGTATGTAGAGTCGGGGGGTGTATGTTGTATGTAGAGTCGGGGGGTGTATGTAGAGTAGGGGGGTGTATGTAGAGTCGGGGGGTGTATGTTGTATGTAGAGTCGGGGGTGTATGTAGAGTCGGGGGTGTATATTGTATGTAGAGTCGGGGGGTGTATGTTGTATGTAGAGTCGGGGGGTGTATGTTGTATGTAGAGTCGGGGGGTGTATGGTGTATGTAGAGTCGGGGGGTGTATGTTGTATGTAGAGTCGGGGGGTGTATGTAGAGTCGGGGGGTGTATGTAGAGTCGGGGGGTGTATGTTGTATGTAGAGTCGGGGGGTGTATGTTGTATGTAGAGTCGGGGGGTGTATGGTGTATGTAGAGTCGGGGGGTGTATGGTGTATGTAGAGTCGGGGGGTTATGTAGAGTCGGGGGGTGTATGTTGTATGTAGAGTCGGGGGGTGTATGTAGAGTCGGGTGGTGTATGTAGAGTCGGGGGGTGTATGTTGTATGTAGAGTCGGGGGGTGTATGTTGTATGTAGAGTCGGGGGGTGTATGTTGTATGTAGAGTCGGGGGGTGTATGTTGTATGTAGAGTCGGGGGGTGTATGTAGAGTCGGGGGGTGTATGTAGAGTCGGGGGGTGTATGTAGAGTCGGGGGGTGTATGTTGTATGTAGTGTCGGGGGGTGTATGTTGTATGTAGTGTCGGGGGGTGTATGTTGTATGTAGTGTCGGGGGGTGTATGTTGTATGTAGAGTCGGGGGGTGTATGGTGTATGTAGAGTCGGGGGGTGTATGGTGTATGTAGAGTCGGGGGGTTATGTAGAGTCGGGGGGTGTATGTGGTATGTAGAGTCAGGGGGTTTATGTAGAGTCGGGGGGTGTATGTAGAGTCGGGGGGTGTATGTAGAGTCGGGGGGTGTATGTTGTATGTAGAGTCGGGGGGTGTATGTTGTATGTAGAGTCGGGGTGTGTGTGTTGTATGTAGAGTCGGGGGGTTGTATGTTGTATGTAGAGTCGGGGGGTTGTATGTAGAGTCGGGGGGTGTATGGTGTATGTAGAGTCCGGGGGTGTATGGTGTATGTAGAGTCGGGGGGTGTATGTAGAGTTGGGGGGTGTATGTTGTATGTAGTGTCGGGGGGTGTATGTTGTATGCAGAGTCGGGGGGTGTATGTTGTATGCAGAGTCGGGGGGTGTATGTTGTATGCAGAGTCGGGGGGTGTATGTTGTATGCAGAGTCGGGGGGTGTATGTTGTATGTAGAGTCGGGGGTGTATGTAGAGTCGGGGGGTGTATGTTGTATGTAGAGTTGGGGGGTGTATGTAGAGTCGGGGGTGTATGTTGTATGTAGAGTCGGGGGGTGTATGTAGAGTCGGGGGGTGTATGTTGTATGTAGAGTCGGGGGGTGTATGTTGTATGTAGAGTCGGGGGGTGTATGTTGTATGTAGAGTCGGGGGGTGTATGTTGTATGTTGAGTCGGGGGGTGTATGTTGAGTCGGGGGGTGTATGTTGTATGTAGAGTCGGGGGGTGTATGCAGAGTCGGGGGGTGTATGTTGTATGCAGAGTCGGGGGGTGTATGTTGTATGCAGAGTCGGGGGGTGTATGTTGTATGCAGAGTCGGGGGGTGTATGTTGTATGTAGAGTCGGGGGGTGTATGTAGAGTCGGGGGGTGTATGTAGAGTCGGGGGGTGTATGTAGAGTCGGGGGGTGTATGTAGAGTCGGGGGGTGTATGTAGAGTCGGGGGGTGTATGTTGTATGTAGAGTCGGGGGGTGTATGTAGAATCGGGGGGTGTATGTTGTATGTAGAGTCGGGGGGTGTATGGTGTATGTAGAGTCGGGGGGTGTATGGTGTATGTAGAGTCGGGGGGTGTATGTTGTATGTAGAGTCGGGGGGTGTATGTTGTATGTAGAGTCGGGGGGTGTATGTTGTATGTAGAGTCGGGGGTGTATGTTGTATGTAGAGTCGGGGGGTGTATGTAGAGTCCGGGGGTTATGTAGAGTCGGGGGGTGTATGTTGTATGTAGAGTCGGGGGGGTGTATGTAGAGTCGGGGGGTGTATGTAGAGTCGGGGGGTGTATGGTGTATGTAGAGTCGGGGGGTGTATGGTGTATGTAGAGTCGGGGGGTGTATGGTGTATGTAGAGTCAGGGGGTGTATGTTGTATGTAGAGTCGGGGGGTGTATGTAGAGTCGGGGGGTGTATGTTGTATGTAGAGTCGGGGGGTGTATGGTGTATGTAGAGTCGGGGGGTGTATGGTGTATGTAGAGTCGGGGGGTGTATGTTGTATGTAGAGTCGGGGGGTGTATGTAGAGTCGGGGGGTGTATGTTGTATGTAGAGTCGGGGGGTGTATGTTGTATGTAGAGTCGGGGGTGTATGTTGTATGTAGAGTCGGGGGGTGTATGTAGAGTCGGGGGGTGTATGTTGTATGTAGAGTCGGGGGGTGTATGTAGAGTCGGGGGTGTATGTTGTATGTAGAGTCGGGGGGTGTATGTAGAGTCGGGGGGTGTATGTTGTATGTAGAGTCGGGGGGTGTTTGTAGAGTCGGGGGGTGTATGTAGAGTCGGGGGGTGTATGTAGAGTCGGGGGGTGTATGTTGTATGTAGAGTCGGGGGGTGTATGTAGAGTCGGGGGGTGTATGTAGAGTCGGGGGTGTATGTTGTATGTAGAGTCGGGGGGTGTATGTAGAGTCGGGGGGTGTATGTTGTATGTAGAGTCGGGGGGTGTATGTAGAGTCGGGGGGTGTATGTAGAGTCGGGGGGGTATGTAGAGTCGGGGGGTGTATGTAGAGTCGGGGGGTGTATGTAGAGTCGGGGGGTGTATGTTGTATGTAGAGTCGGGGGGTGTATGTAGAGTCGGGGGGTGTATGTAGAGTCGGGGGGTGTATGTAGAGTCGGGGGGTGTATGTAGAGTCGGGGGGTGTATGTTGTATGTAGAGTCGGGGGGGTGTATGTAGTATGTAGAGTCGGGGGGTGTATGTAGAGTCGGGGGGTGTATGTAGAGTCGGGGGGTGTATGTTGTATGTAGAGTCGGGGGGTGTATGGTGTATGTTGAGTCGGGGGTTGTATGTAGAGTCGGGGGGTGTATGTTGTATGTAGAGTCGGGGGGTGTATGTTGTATGTAGAGTCGGGGGGTGTATGTTGTATGTAGAGTCGGGGGGTGTATGTAGTATGTAGAGTCGGGGGTGTATGTAGAGTCGGGGGGTGTATGTTGTATGTAGAGTCGGGGGGTGTATGTAGAGTCGGGGGTGTATGTTGTATGTAGAGTCGGGGGGTGTATGTTGTATGTAGAGTCGGGGGGTGTATGTAGAGTCTGGGGGTGTATGTTGTATGTAGAGTCGGGGGGTGTATGTAGAGTCGGGGGGTGTATGTAGAGTCGGGGGTGTATGTAGAGTCGGGGGGTGTATGTTGTATGTAGAGTCGGGGGGTGTATGTTGTATGTAGAGTCGGGTGGGTGTATGTGGTATGTAGAGTCGGGGGGTGTATGTAGAGTCGGGGGGTGTATGTAGAGTCAGGGGGTGTATGTAGAGTCGGGGGGTGTATGTAGAGTCGGGGGGTGTATGTAGAGTAGGGGGGTGTATGTAGAGTCGGGGGGTGTATGTTGTATGTAGAGTCGGGGGGTGTATGTAGAGTCGGGGGGTGTATATTGTATGTAGAGTCGGGGGGTGTATGTTGTATGTAGAGTCGGGGGGTGTATGTTGTATGTAGAGTCGGGGGGTGTATGTTGTATGTAGAGTCGGGGGGTGTATGTAGAGTCGGGGGGTGTATGTTGTATGTAGAGTCGGGGGGTGTATGTTGTATGTAGAGTCGGGGGGGTGTATGTAGTATGTAGAGTCGGGGGGTGTATGTAGAGTCGGGGGGTGTATGTTGTATGTAGAGTCGGGGGGTGTATGTTGAGTCGGGGGGTGTATGTTGAGTCGGGGGTTGTATGTAGAGTCGGGGGGTGTATGTTGTATGTAGAGTCGGGGGGTGTATGTTGTATGTAGAGTCGGGGGGTGTATGTTGTATGTAGAGTCGGGGGGTGTATGTAGTATGTAGAGTCGGGGGTGTATGTAGAGTCGGGGGGTGTATGTTGTATGTAGAGTCGGGGGGTGTATGTAGAGTCGGGGGTGTATGTTGTATGTAGAGTCGGGGGGTGTATGTTGTATGTAGAGTCAGGGGGTGTATGTAGAGTCTGGGGGTGTATGTTGTATGTAGAGTCGGGGGGTGTATGTAGAGTCGGGGGGTGTATGTAGAGTCGGGGGGTGTATGTAGAGTCGGGGGGTGTATGTTGTATGTAGAGTCGGGGGGTGTATGTTGTATGTAGAGTCGGGGGGGTGTATGTAGTATGTAGAGTCGGGGGGTGTATGTAGAGTCGGGGGGTGTATGTAGAGTCGGGGGGTGTATGTAGAGTCGGGGGGTGTATGTTGTATGTAGAGTGGGGGGGTGTATGTTGTATGTAGAGTCGGGGGGTGTATGTTGTATGTAGTGTCGGGGGGTGTATGTAGTATGTAGAGTCGGGGGTGTATGTAGAGTCGGGGGGTGTATGTTGTATGTAGAGTCGGGGGGTGTATGTAGAGTCGGGGGTGTATGTTGTATGTAGAGTCGGGGGGTGTATGTTGTATGTAGAGTCGGGGGGTGTATGTTGTATGTAGTGTCGGGGGGTGTATGTAGTATGTAGAGTCGGGGGTGTATGTAGAGTCGGGGGGTGTATGTTGTATGTAGAGTCGGGGGGTGTATGTAGAGTCGGGGGTGTATGTTGTATGTAGAGTCGGGGGGTGTATGTTGTATGTAGAGTCGGGGGGTGTATGTAGAGTCTGGGGGTGTATGTTGTATGTAGAGTCGGGGGGTGTATGTAGAGTCGGGGGGTGTATGTAGAGTCGGGGGGTGTATGTTGTATGTAGAGTCGGGGGGTGTATGTTGTATGTAGAGTCGGGGGGGTGTATGTAGTATGTAGAGTCGGGGGGTGTATGTAGAGTCGGGGGTTGTATGTAGAGTCGGGGGGTGTATGTAGAGTCGGGGGGTGTATGTTGTATGTAGAGTCGGGGGGTGTATGTAGAGTAGGGGGGTGTATGTAGAGTCGGGGGGTGTATGTTGTATGTAGAGTCGGGGGGTGTATGTAGAGTCGGGGGGTGTATATTGTATGTAGAGTCGGGGGGTGTATGTTGTATGTAGAGTCGGGGGGTGTATGTTGTATGTAGAGTCGGGGGGTGTATGGTGTATGTAGAGTCGGGGGGTGTATGTAGAGTCGGGGGGTGTATGTAGAGTCGGGGGGTGTATGTTGTATGTAGAGTCGGGGGGTGTATGTTGTATGTAGTGTCGGGGGGTGTATGTTGTATGTAGAGTCGGGGGGTGTATGGTGTATGTAGAGTCGGGGGGTGTATGGTGTATGTAGAGTCGGGGGGTGTATGTAGAGTCGGGGGGTGTATGTAGAGTCGGGGGGTGTATGTAGAGTCGGGGGGTGTATGTAGAGTCGGGGGGTGTATGTTGTATGTAGAGTCGGGGGGTGTATGTTGTATGTAGAGTCGGGGGGTGTATGTAGAGTCGGGGGGTGTATGTTGTATGTAGAGTCGGGGGGTGTATGTAGAGTAGGGGGGTGTATGTAGAGTCGGGGGGTGTATGTTGTATGTAGAGTCGGGGGGTGTATGTAGAGTCGGGGGGTGTATGTTGTATGTAGAGTCGGGGGGTGTATGTTGTATGTAGAGTCGGGGGGTGTATGTAGTATGTAGAGTCGGGGGTGTATGTAGAGTCGGGGGGTGTATGTTGTATGTAGAGTCGGGGGGTGTATGTAGAGTCGGGGGGTGTATGTTGTATGTAGAGTCGGGGGGTGTATGTTGTATGTAGAGTCGGGGGGTGTATGTTGTATGTAGAGTCGGGGGGTGTATGTTGTATGTAGAGTCGGGGGGTGTATGTAGAGTCTGGGGGTGTATGTTGTATGTAGAGTCGGGGGGTGTATGTAGAGTCGGGGGGTGTATGTAGAGTCGGGGGTGTATGTAGAGTCCGGGGGTGTATGTTGTATGTAGAGTCGGGGGGTGTATGTTGTATGTAGAGTCGGGGGGGTGTATGTAGTATGTAGAGTCGGGGGGTGTATGTAGAGTCGGGGGGTGTATGTAGAGTCGGGGGGTGTATGTTGTATGTAGAGTCGGGGGGTGTATGTAGAGTAGGGGGGTGTATGTAGAGTCGGGGGGTGTATGTTGTATGTAGAGTCGGGGGGTGTATGTAGAGTCGGGGGGTGTATATTGTATGTAGAGTCGGGGGGTGTATGTTGTATGTAGAGTCGGGGGGTGTATGTTGTATGTAGAGTCGGGGGGTGTATGGTGTATGTAGAGTCGGGGGGTGTATGTTGTATGTAGAGTCGGGGGGTGTATGTAGAGTCGGGGGGTGTATGTAGAGTCGGGGGGTGTATGTAGAGTCGGGGGGTGTATGTTGTATGTAGAGTCGGGGGGTGTATGGTGTATGTAGAGTCGGGGGGTGTATGGTGTATGTAGAGTCGGGGGGTGTATGGTGTATGTAGAGTCGGGGGGTTATGTAGAGTCGGGGGGTGTATGTTGTATGTAGAGTCGGGGGGTGTATGTAGAGTCGGGTGGTGTATGTAGAGTCGGGGGGTGTATGTTGTATGTAGAGTCGGGGGGTGTATGTTGTATGTAGAGTCGGGGGGTGTATGTTGTATGTAGAGTCGGGGGGTGTATGTTGTATGTAGAGTCGGGGGGTGTATGTAGAGTCGGGGGGTGTATGTGGAGTCGGGGGGTGTATGTAGAGTCGGGGGGTGTATGTTGTATGTAGTGTCGGGGGGTGTATGTTGTATGTAGTGTCGGGGGGTGTATGTTGTATGTAGAGTCGGGGGGTGTATGGTGTATGTAGAGTCGGGGGGTGTATGGTGTATGTAGAGTCGGGGGGTTATGTAGAGTCGGGGGGTGTATGTGGTATGTAGAGTCAGGGGGTTTATGTAGAGTCGGGGGGTGTATGTAGAGTCGGGGGGTGTATGTAGAGTCGGGGGGTGTATGTTGTATGTAGAGTCGGGGGGTGTATGTTGTATGTAGAGTCGGGGTGTGTGTGTTGTATGTAGAGTCGGGGGGTTGTATGTTGTATGTAGAGTCGGGGGGTTGTATGTAGAGTCGGGGGGTGTATGGTGTATGTAGAGTCCGGGGGTGTATGGTGTATGTAGAGTCGGGGGGTGTATGTAGAGTTGGGGGGTGTATGTTGTATGTAGTGTCGGGGGGTGTATGTTGTATGCAGAGTCGGGGGGTGTATGTTGTATGCAGAGTCGGGGGGTGTATGTTGTATGCAGAGTCGGGGGGTGTATGTTGTATGCAGAGTCGGGGGGTGTATGTTGTATGCAGAGTCGGGGGGTGTATGTTGTATGTAGAGTCGGGGGTGTATGTAGAGTCGGGGGGTGTATGTTGTATGTAGAGTTGGGGGGTGTATGTAGAGTCGGGGGTGTATGTTGTATGTAGAGTCGGGGGGTGTATGTAGAGTCGGGGGGTGTATGTTGTATGCAGAGTCGGGGGGTGTATGTTGTATGTAGAGTCGGGGGGTGTATGTTGTATGTAGAGTCGGGGGGTGTATGTTGTATGTAGAGTCGGGGGGTGTATGTTGTATGTTGAGTCGGGGGGTGTATGTTGAGTCGGGGGGTGTATGTTGTATGTAGAGTCGGGGGGTGTATGCAGAGTCGGGGGGTGTATGTTGTATGCAGAGTCGGGGGGTGTATGTTGTATGCAGAGTCGGGGGGTGTATGTTGTATGCAGAGTCGGGGGGTGTATGTTGTATGTAGAGTCGGGGGGTGTATGTAGAGTCGGGGGGTGTATGTAGAGTCGGGGGGTGTATGTAGAGTCGGGGGGTGTATGTTGTATGTAGAGTCGGGGGGTGTATGTAGAATCGGGGGGTGTATGTTGTATGTAGAGTCGGGGGGTGTATGGTGTATGTAGAGTCGGGGGGTGTATGGTGTATGTAGAGTCGGGGGGTGTATGTTGTATGTAGAGTCGGGGGGTGTATGTTGTATGTAGAGTCGGGGGGTGTATGTTGTATGTAGAGTCGGGGGTGTATGTTGTATGTAGAGTCGGGGGGTGTATGTAGAGTCCGGGGGTTATGTAGAGTCGGGGGGTGTATGTTGTATGTAGAGTCGGGGGGGTGTATGTAGAGTCGGGGGGTGTATGTAGAGTCGGGGGGTGTATGGTGTATGTAGAGTCGGGGGGTGTATGGTGTATGTAGAGTCAGGGGGTGTATGTTGTATGTAGAGTCGGGGGGTGTATGTAGAGTCGGGGGTGTATGGTGTATGTAGAGTCGGGGGGTGTATGGTGTATGTAGAGTCGGGGGGTGTATGGTGTATGTAGAGTCGGGGGGTGTATGTTGTATGTAGAGTCGGGGGGTGTATGTAGAGTCGGGGGGTGTATGTTGTATGTAGAGTCGGGGGGTGTATGTTGTATGTAGAGTCGGGGGTGTATGTTGTATGTAGAGTCGGGGGGTGTATGTAGAGTCGGGGGGTGTATGTTGTATGTAGAGTCGGGGGGTGTATGTAGAGTCGGGGGTGTATGTTGTATGTAGAGTCGGGGGGTGTATGTAGAGTCGGGGGGTGTATGTTGTATGTAGAGTCGGGGGGTGTTTGTAGAGTCGGGGGGTGTATGTAGAGTCGGGGGGTGTATGTAGAGTCGGGGGGTGTATGTTGTATGTAGAGTCGGGGGGTGTATGTTGTATGTAGAGTCGGGGGGTGTATGTAGAGTCGGGGGGTGTATGTAGAGTCGGGGGTGTATGTTGTATGTAGAGTCGGGGGGTGTATGTAGAGTCGGGGGGTGTATGTTGTATGTAGAGTCGGGGGGTGTATGTAGAGTCGGGGGGTGTATGTAGAGTCGGGGGGTGTATGTAGAGTCGGGGGGTGTATGTAGAGTCGGGGGGTGTATGTAGAGTCGGGGGGTGTATGTAGAGTCGGGGGGTGTATGTAGAGTCGGGGGGTGTATGTTGTATGTAGAGTCGGGGGGGTGTATGTAGTATGTAGAGTCGGGGGGTGTATGTAGAGTCGGGGGGTGTATGTAGAGTCGGGGGGTGTATGTTGTATGTAGAGTCGGGGGGTGTATGGTGTATGTTGAGTCGGGGGTTGTATGTAGAGTCGGGGGGTGTATGTTGTATGTAGAGTCGGGGGGTGTATGTTGTATGTAGAGTCGGGGGGTGTATGTTGTATGTAGAGTCGGGGGGTGTATGTAGTATGTAGAGTCGGGGGTGTATGTAGAGTCGGGGGGTGTATGTTGTATGTAGAGTCGGGGGGTGTATGTAGAGTCGGGGGTGTATGTTGTATGTAGAGTCGGGGGGTGTATGTTGTATGTAGAGTCGGGGGGTGTATGTAGAGTCTGGGGGTGTATGTTGTATGTAGAGTCGGGGGGTGTATGTAGAGTCGGGGGGTGTATGTAGAGTCGGGGGTGTATGTAGAGTCGGGGGGTGTATGTTGTATGTAGAGTCGGGGGGTGTATGTTGTATGTAGAGTCGGGTGGGTGTATGTGGTATGTAGAGTCGGGGGGTGTATGTAGAGTCGGGGGGTGTATGTAGAGTCGGGGGGTGTATGTAGAGTCGGGGGGTGTATGTAGAGTCGGGGGGTGTATGTTGTATGTAGAGTCGGGGGGTGTATGTAGAGTAGGGGGGTGTATGTAGAGTCGGGGGGTGTATGTTGTATGTAGAGTCGGGGGGTGTATGTAGAGTCGGGGGGTGTATATTGTATGTAGAGTCGGGGGGTGTATGTTGTATGTAGAGTCGGGGGGTGTATGTTGTATGTAGAGTCGGGGGGTGTATGTTGTATGTAGAGTCGGGGGGTGTATGTAGTATGTAGAGTCGGGGGGGTGTATGTAGTATGTAGAGTCGGGGGGTGTATGTAGAGTCGGGGGGTGTATGTAGAGTCGGGGGGTGTATGTTGTATGTAGAGTCGGGGGGTGTATGTTGAGTCGGGGGTTGTATGTAGAGTCGGGGGGTGTATGTTGTATGTAGAGTCGGGGGGTGTATGTTGTATGTAGAGTCGGGGGGTGTATGTTGTATGTAGAGTCGGGGGGTGTATGTAGTATGTAGAGTCGGGGGTGTATGTAGAGTCGGGGGGTGTATGTTGTATGTAGAGTCGGGGGGTGTATGTAGAGTCGGGGGTGTATGTTGTATGTAGAGTCGGGGGGTGTATGTTGTATGTAGAGTCAGGGGGTGTATGTAGAGTCTGGGGGTGTATGTTGTATGTAGAGTCGGGGGGTGTATGTAGAGTCGGGGGGTGTATGTAGAGTCGGGGGGTGTATGTTGTATGTAGAGTCGGGGGGTTGTATGTTGTATGTAGAGTCGGGGGGTTGTATGTAGAGTCGGGGGGTGTATGTAGTATGTAGAGTCGGGGGGTGTATGTAGAGTCGGGGGGTGTATGTAGAGTGGGGGGGTGTATGTTGTATGTAGAGTGGGGGGGTGTATGTAGAGTCGGGGGTGTATGTTGTATGTAGATTCGGGGGGTGTATGTAGAGTTGGGGGGTGGGAGGGGGAGGTTTGAGTATAATATAAAGAGAACAGAAGTGGAATTTGATGTACAGAAGAGATACATAGTATACATCGCATTATTCGATATTTTTTTCCGTGTTTTCCTCATGTAGTTTCGGATACCCGGATGCAGAGTACCTGAAACGTGTGCGGGAAGAGCTGAAAGCGAAGGGAATCGAGTAAAAGCCGGCAATCTGTATTTGTTGTATTTAAGGACAAATCATTGTCACCCTGGGAAAGGAAGTTCCTGTAGATACACCCGCTGATAGGAACACTAGGAATGATTTCACTAAAAGCAGCTTGTATAACAAAAAGAAATATTTCAGCTTTTTTTACTTTACTGGATCCTGTGCAGCATCATATTAGATTTGTATATTTGGGTTTAGATACACTTTAAATGTTATATTGGCCTTGTCACACCGGAAGCTGGCTGTACTCTGTATGGAAAATATAATTCCTGTCTGACTGCCTATGGGAGGGATTTGGGGTTTGCACACCAATCCCAGCACTAATGTTCATCCAACAATGAGAGATTTTGGGGTGATTAAACCCCCATACAGTTACCACCCTACTGATACAATAAATGTAAGGCCCTGTTCGCATCTGGCGATTTGGGATAGCCGGCAGAATTGCCACAATTCAGTGCGATTCGGAATCATGGGCAGAATCGCAGCCCGCATCTTTTGGGTGTCATTTATTTTTAATGGCACCTCACATACAGTGTAGTTTTGCCGCGATTTGTCTCGGGGCAGAATCATGTGGCAATCAGCGAAGCTTGTGGTCCAAAAAGGTGCAGGAGCTTCTTTTGGGCAACAAGCTTTGTACGACACAGTTTGCCAAAATTGCGCAATAAATAGCTTGACAACCGCAGCATGTTTGAGACGCCATTGATAATGAATGGTGCCTAAACATGTGGGGTGGGTTTTTCCCCAACTGCAGTGCGATTAGGAATATATATATATATATATATAATATGAAACGCACCACATACAAAGAATGATTCTGGAATAAAGTTGTATCCATCATCTATAGACACACATAGTACAGATATCCGAATAGGTCAAATCACATCAACATAATGCAGCAGGAGGGTTTGTTACATTGTAATCTGTATCCATAAGGCTACATTCACATTGGTGATTATGGCCGGTGTGAACTGTAGCGGCAGTGCCTGCTGCGTCTCTCAGTGGTTAGGTGCAGCCGCTGGCCCTGTTCACTATAATGACGGGTCGTTGGTGGCCAGGGCTATTTGCAGCTCTCTGCACAGCCAACGATTACCTGCAGTGATTGCTGCTGGATGTGATTACCGCGGGTCATTATAGTGAAAAGGGCCGGCGGCTGCACCTAACCACTGAGAGGCGCAGCAGGACACCCTGATTCCTGCCACTACTGTTTGCACCGATCTGATTCGCTGATGTGAATTTCTGTATATTTAGGGTCGGAGTGATCACCAATCATGGCCGCAAATGTGGTGACTATGTACCCCCAATAGTGTAGTGAGAGGGATGAAAAGAACAGGCAGGAGGTCCTTGAGAAAAGGGGTTTATTTATGTCTATTACCCCCAGAACATTGGGTTCTTCCCATGGGGTGTTCTCTGAATGCTTTGGTACATCGGGAGTTCCTCACTACATCAAGGGTCCCCCCCAATTGCCATCAGCCTCCCCCTACACATAGCTCACAGTGCCGCATATCTGAGAATGTGAGCCAGAAAGGGGAGCAGGTCTGGAGGACTCCAGGTGGGTTCCTTCTGAGATGAACGTTCCATCAGACTAAGGTTGGGGCAAGTCTGTCATTGGTTGCTAGGACTCTGGCAGCAAGATGGCAGCCAGTTTCTAGCAACCAACTATGTGGTTTGGGGGGGAGGGGGTACAAGCTGAAGACTGCAGGGGGGTGAAATGCATAGAGCACAGGCTCCCCCCCCCCCCACTTAACAGAATCCTCAATGTGGGTGCATAGTGGGCCCCATCCCCCTTGGGGTCCATGTACCCAGAATACATTGGGGGTACCCCACCAGTTTATCCTCCCCCCTCTCACTGGGGTCTGTCTCTTCTTCTGTTCTCATTACTCTAATGGGGGTCCTGACTTCTTGTATGGATTCCCAACATCAGCTGCCATATGACTGGTGACCCCCGCTGTATGTACATGGATCCTTATTGATACAGATTACAATGTAACAAATCCTCCTGCTGTATTATGAACAATGTGATCCGATGTCTGTACTGATTGTACTATAGTGATGCTATATACAGTATGTTGGATATGACTTTATTGAAGAAGTATTCTGTGTTGTGAGCGCGTGTCGATGTGACGTGATTACGCTGTAGATTCAAGCTGTGTGTTTTGGAACAATAAAAATTTGTAACGGATCAGAGATCACATCCTCCAATCACACGGAGTGTCCTCAGATCAGAGATCACCTCCTCCAATCACACGGACTGTCCTCAGATCAGAGATCACATCCTCCAATCACACGGACTGTCCTCAGTTCAGAGATCACGTCCTCCAATCACACGGTCTGTCCTCAGATCAGAGATCACATCCTCCAATCACATGGTCTGTCCTCAGATCCGAGATCACGTCCTCCAATCACACGGTCTGTCCTCAGATCAGAGATCACATCCTCCAATCACACGGACTGTCCTCAGTTCAGAGATCACGTCCTCCAATCACACGGACTGTCCTCAGATCAGAGATCACGTCCTCCAATCACACGGTCTGTCCTCAGATCCGAGATCACGTCCTCCAATCACACGGTCTGTCCTCAGATCAGAGATCACGTCCTCCAATCACACGGTCTGTCCTCAGATCCGAGATCACGTCCTCCAATCACACGGACTGTCCTCAGATCGGAGATCACATCCTCCAATCACACGGACTGTCCTCAGATCAGAGATCACATCCTCCAATCACACGGACTGTCCTCAGATCAGAGATCACGTCCTCCAATCACATGGACTGTCCTCAGATCCGAGATCACCTCCTCCAATCACACGGACTGTCCTCAGATCCGAGATCACATCCTCCAATCACACGGACTGTCCTCAGATCAGAGATCACGTCCTCCAATCACACGGTCTGTCCTCAGATCAGAGATCACGTCCTCCAATCACACGGTCTGTCCTCAGATCAGAGATCACCTCCTCCAATCACACGGACTGTCCTCAGATCAGAGATCACATCCTCCAATCACACGGACTGTCCTCAGTTCAGAGATCACGTCCTCCAATCACACGGTCTGTCCTCAGATCAGAGATCACATCCTCCAATCACACGGACTGTCCTCAGATCAGAGATCACATCCTCCAATCACACGGACTGTCCTCAGTTCAGAGATCACGTCCTCCAATCACACGGACTGTCCTCAGATCAGAGATCACATCCTCCAATCACACGGACTGTCCTCAGATCCGAGATCACGTCCTCCAATCACACGGTCTGTCCTCAGATCCGAGATCACGTCCTCCAATCACACGGACTGTCCTCAGTTCAGAGATCACGTCCTCCAATCACACGGACTGTCCTCAGATCCGAGATCACCTCCTCCAATCACACGGACTGTCCTCAGATCAGAGATCACATCCTCCAATCACACGGACTGTCCTCAGTTCAGAGATCACGTCCTCCAATCACACGGTCTGTCCTCAGATCAGAGATCACATCCTCCAATCACATGGTCTGTCCTCAGATCCGAGATCACGTCCTCCAATCACACGGTCTGTCCTCAGATCAGAGATCACATCCTCCAATCACACGGACTGTCCTCAGTTCAGAGATCACGTCCTCCAATCACACGGACTGTCCTCAGATCAGAGATCACGTCCTCCAATCACACGGTCTGTCCTCAGATCCGAGATCACGTCCTCCAATCACACGGTCTGTCCTCAGATCAGAGATCACGTCCTCCAATCACACGGTCTGTCCTCAGATCCGAGATCACGTCCTCCAATCACACGGACTGTCCTCAGATCGGAGATCACATCCTCCAATCACACGGACTGTCCTCAGATCCGAGATCACCTCCTCCAATCACACGGTCTGTCCTCAGATCAGAGATCACATCCTCCAATCACACGGACTGTCCTCAGATCAGAGATCACGTCCTCCAATCACATGGACTGTCCTCAGATCAGAGATCACCTCCTCCAATCACACGGACTGTCCTCAGATCAGAGATCACATCCTCCAATCACACGGACTGTCCTCAGATCCGAGATCACATCCTCCAATCACACGGACTGTCCTCAGATCAGAGATCACGTCCTCCAATCACACGGTCTGTCCTCAGATCAGAGATCACGTCCTCCAATCACACGGTCTGTCCTCAGATCAGAGATCACCTCCTCCAATCACACGGACTGTCCTCAGATCAGAGATCACGTCCTCCAATCACACGGTCTGTCCTCAGATCAGAGATCACATCCTCCAATCACACGGAATGTCCTCAGATCAGAGATCACGTCCTCCAATCACACGGTCTGTCCTCAGATCAGAGATCACATCCTCCAATCACACGGACTGTCCTCAGATCAGAGATCACGTCCTCCAATCACACGGTCTGTCCTCAGATCAGAGATCACCTCCTCCAATCACACGGACTGTCCTCAGATCAGAGATCACGTCCTCCAATCACACGGTCTGTCCTCAGATCAGAGATCACATCCTCCAATCACACGGACTGTCCTCAGATCAGAGATCACATCCTCCAATCACACGGACTGTCCTCAGTTCAGAGATCACGTCCTCCAATCACACGGTCTGTCCTCAGATCAGAGATCACATCCTCCAATCACACGGTCTGTCCTCAGATCAGAGATCACATCCTCCAATCACACGGACTGTCCTCAGATCAGAGATCACGTCCTCCAATCACACGGACTGTCCTCAGATCAGAGATCACGTCCTCCAATCACACGGACTGTCCTCAGATCGGAGATCACGTCCTCCAATCACACGGACTGTCCTCAGATCAGAGATCACCTCCTCCAATCACACGGACTGTCCTCAGATCAGAGATCACGTCCTCCAATCACACGGTCTGTCCTCAGATCAGAGATCACGTCCTCCAATCACACGGTCTGTCCTCAGATCCTCAGATCAGAGATCACGTCCTCCAATCACACGGTCTGTCCTCAGATCGGAGCGTCTCACAGGAATTATCTGATGCTAATATTCCGGGTTATGGATGAATTATTCAAAAAAATATAAAATTTCCCGGGGGGGGGGGGGGTTTAAAGCAGCAAAACATTTAATTTCACATATGTGTTTCTCACTTTTTCTATGGATGAATTATTAAGAATACAGAAAGGGGGAGTGGGGGAAGGAATGGTGGTGGGGGAGGGGTGAAGACTTATATATATCTGATGCATATAACAAAAATTTGTGAAGATTTATGAATAATCCAGATGATTCAAATAAAAATTACATTTCTGATTGCATCCGATGAATTACCATATTTATCAGCGTATAACACGCACCCCAATTTAAGAGGGAAGTTTCAGGAGAAAAAACCGTTTTTTAAAATAAACCACTTTGAAGCAAAATAATGGCCACTGAGCATCAATGCAGCCTGATTAGTGCCCATCTACAGCTTCAGTGCAACCTTATCTGTGCCCACCTGCAGTCTAGTCAGTGCCCACCTGCAGTCTAGTCAGTGCCCACCTGCAGTCTAATTAGTGCCCACCTGTAGCCTAATCAGTGCCCACCTGCAGCCTTGCTCCTCACTGCAGCCTCATCTGTGCCCACCTGCAGCCTGATCAGTGCCCACCTGCAGTCTAATCAGTGCCCACCTGCAGTCTAGTCAGTGCCCACCTGCAGTCTAATTAGTGCCCATCTGCAGTCTAATCAGTGCCCACCTGCAGCCTAATTAGTGCCCATCTGCAGTCTAGTCAGTGCCCACCTGCAGTCTAGTCAGTGCCCACCTGCAGTCTAATTAGTGCCCACCTGCAGTCTAATCAGTGCCCACCTGCAGTCTAATCAGTGCCCACCTGCAGCCTAGTCAGTGCCCACCTGCAGTCTAGTCAGTGCCCACCTGCAGTCTAATTAGTGCCCACCTGCAGTCTAATCAGTGCCCACCTGCAGTCTAATCAGTGCCCACCTGCAGCCTAATCAGTGCCCACCTGCAGTCTAATCAGTGCCCACCTGCAGCCTAATCAGTGCCCACCTGCAGCCTAATCAGTGCCCACCTGCAGCATTGTTCAGTGTCCACATGCAGCCTTGCCATTAGAAATGCTGCCATCGAGGGATAGGCGGGGACGAGCGCTGCCGAAATAGAGCCGGTATCCTATCGAAAATAGTCCCCCTTCGGATTGTGTCCGCCCTGTAGTGCGCAGGCGCTGAGGAGACTCCGAAAATCTCCGAACACCAACAGCTGACCATGAACCCTACACGGCGCATGCGCACTTAATACCACATTCTGTCAATCGCTCCCGCACCCTCCCAAAGCTCATACAACTTGCAAGGGGTAGTTTGCCTACAGAATGCATACAGCTGGGGCGGACAAATCCACCCCCTCGAGCATCGGGAGCTTACGGGAGCGTGTGACAGAATGTACTATTCATTGCGCAGGCGCCGTGTATACCTCACAATCGGCTGTTCTTCTTTGGACACTTTCGGTGTCTCCTTTGTCCTCCTTAGTGCAAGCTTGGCGCCTGTGTAGTACGGAACGGACACCTATCCGATGGGGGGACACTTTTCGTCAGAACACCGGATCTCCTGTGTCCTCGGCGTCACGCCCAGTCCCGCCCCTTGGTCCAGGTCCTATTATGGACATAACGCCGGTCCAATGCCGGGATGTCCATCCTAGGAGCCGTCCAGGGGGCGGGACTAAGGGTGACGCTGAGCCGAGTACACAGGAGATCCGACTCTATTTCGGCAGCGCTCGTCCCCTCCTCCCCCTCCGTGGCAGCCTATATCGGCGTATAACACGCACACACGATTTTCCCCCTATTTTAAGGGGGGAAAAGTGCATGTTATAGGCCGATAAATACAGTATTTGTACATTTTGTTGATTCTGAGCTGCAGGCAGACTATTCTGTATGGAGAGATAATTGCGTTCAGCCCGCAGACATAATGACACCCGGCATGCTGGCAAATCTCTACGGATTGTTCTCTTTCTGATCCCATGCTGAAGAGCGATCACAGCGTTGTGTGTGTCATGGATACCAAGTGCCGGTATCCTGTGAAACAGGTATGCCCAGAAATGTGTGGACTTGCACAGAAGACACCAGGCACAAATAGGTTATAAAATAATGTAATTTATTAAGAATAAAGTTACCAACAATATAAATGCAACTCCAGTATACCAGAACCACATAAACTAAGACCAGAGAATATAATGAGTGAACGAACAAACAAGGAGGACTTACCTACACCTAATCTATACAGACAGGAGGATATGGCTGAGAAATGTAGTCATAGCCAGGTGATCAGGCAGAGGACAGGGAGAGGGTACACAGCAGATCAGGGGCAGAACACCAAGGCAAGTGGAAGTAGCACAGGAAGGACTAAATACTCTTTCAGCAATGAGCATCAGATGATGACTGATTACTATGAGCTTCTGGCTGCTGAGACACCCGCTGGTGGATACCAGAACTGCAGCCTATAGGTCTGGGAGCCACAGTGCCACCGGCAGGTGGACCAATTCCTGGCAGTGTGTTGGAGGGGGGGGGCAGATTTTGGGGTTGCACATGAGATCTTCTTGTCTTTGCCTCCGGATTATAAACTTTACACATCGCCCCCAGGGGGGAGGATGGGTGGCTTTTGTCCTCAGGGGACCAACACAAACACCAGGCCCTTTGTGGTAGGGACCGATTTATCTATGCTAAGGAAGGTGTACCATGGTGCCATAGTGATTGTTGGCCATGGTGAGAGGCGAGTGTTCTTACAGGACGGGGCAGGGGATTCCAGAATCCGCTTCCTCTGCAGCTCTCGGCTTTCAGTCCCATGACATCTCAGAACTGCGTAAATGCCAACTGTCCCGGATTTGCCAGGCATTTTACATTTTTTAAATGGGCGGGGTTCTACAAGAAGCATGTACCTACTGTACAATACCATTTTAAAATATTGTGTATATACAGTATAATGTATCATAATGACAGAATCACGGGCAAGAAGGCACTGATCATTAGTAAGTAAATGGTTTATGTATTTGTTTATCTAGTCACAGCATTTCAGGCTTGTTTACACTTAGGGCAGCCCTTGCCACGCCTTTAAAAAGTGATCCACAGTGGGTTGCTTTTCCAAGGGTGGATGACAGGTGGCTGAGAAGTGATATGTTGCCTCCTCATCACATGTTTTAACATTGAAAAGCCTGCACCACTGCACAAACAGGGGTAAAAAGGGGTGCAGGACAATGGTCTGACTATAAGGGTCATTGGCACCAGGACACGGGTCACTGGAAACTGGACCCAGGACACTGGACTCAGGTCACAGGTCAATAGGCCCAGGACACTGGACTCGGATTACTAGACCCAGGACACTGGACTCAGGTCACTAGACCCAGGACACTGGCCTCAGGTCACTAGACCCAGAACACTGGACTTGGGTCACAGTTCACTAGACCCAGGACACTGGACTCAGGTCACAAGACCCAGGACACTGGACTCAGGTCACTAGACCCAGGACACTGGACTCGGGTTACAGGTCACTAGACTCAGGACACTGGACTCAGGTCACTAGACCCAGGACACTGGACTCGGGTCACAGGTCACTAGACTCAGGACACTGGACTCGGGACACTGGACATGGGTCACAGGTCACTAGACTCAGGACACTGGACTCAGGACACTAGACTCAGGACACTGGACTCAGGACACTAGACCCAGGACACTGGACTCAGGACACTAGACCCAGGACACTGGACTCAGGACACTAGACCCAGGACACTGGACTCGGGTTACAGGTCACTAGACCCAGGACACTGGACTCGGGTTACAGGTCACTAGAATCAGGACACTGGACTCAGGTCACAGGTCACTAGACCCAGGACACTGGACTCAGGTCACAGGTCACTAGACCCAAGACACTGGACTCGGGTTACAGGTCACTAGACCCAGGACACTGGACTCGGGTCACAGGTCACTAGACCCAGGACACTGGACTCGGGTCACCGGTCACTAGACTCAGGACACTGGACTCAGGAAACTGGACTCAGGACACTGGACTCAGGTCACAGGTCACTAGACTCAGGACACTGGACTCAGGAAACTGGACTCAGGACACTGGACTCAGGTCACAGGTCACTAGACTCAGGACACTGGACTCGGGTGACAGGTAACTAGACCCAGGACACTGGACTTGGGTCACAGGTCACTAGACTCAGGACACTGTACTCAGGTCACAGGTCACTAGACCCAGGACACTAGACTCAGGACACTAGGCTCAGGACACTAGGCTCAGGACACTAGGCTCAGGACACTAGACCCAGGACACTGGACTCGGGACACTAGACCCAGGACACTAGACCCAGGACACTAGACTCAGGACACTGGACTCAGGACACTGGACTCAGGACACTGGACTCACAAAACTGGACTCAGGAAACTGGACTCAGGACACTGGACTTGGGTCACAGGTCACTAGACTCAGGACACTAGGCTCAGGACACTGGACTCAAGGTACTTATAACGGAACCTAAGACGCAGATCCTAGGAGTCTTTAAGGTCCTGCACTAATGCTTTTGGACACTAGATGACGATAGTACTGATGCTGGTCCAGCTGGAACTATACGAGAAGTGTCGGGTAACTAATGCACTGCGAAAACTGTTGGCGCTATACAAATCCTGTATAATAATAATAATGATGTGACGCTGTAATACTTTGCACACAACAAAAGTCCCTGTCCCCCTCACTGCCAGAGGATTGGTGATCGGATGGATCTCCTGTGATCTCATGTAAGTGGCAGGCTCAGTCAGGAGCAGTGATTTTTTTTTTTTTAAGTTTAAGTATTTTTATTAGCAATTTTTCATACAAAACAATAATCAATGAGCAGAACAGAATGTAAAACCACAGTGACAAAGTCTAGTACGTCTGCAACAGGTAGATAAAATGAAAGAGGAATATAATCTGGGGTACTGACAGGCACAACTGGTACTCTTTGGGTGAACATGACAGTATTATCGGGGTGTTCTAGAGTGGAGCTCTATTAACAAGATCTGATGTGAATGAGTATCCCTTCCGCTAGCAACAACTGAGGGATAGCCACTGGTCCTCCCCATGGGCTCCACGTGTCCCACCCCTCTGGGATCACACTGTGGAAGCGCTTATCACCCCCAGGGGGCCCACGGCCAACCTCTGCCTAGGTGACGTTATCATCCCTCTGACGAATTCTCAGGTGCCTATGCCCACGAAATCAAGGGTGAGTTTGAAGGAGGTCAAATCATTCTTGTGGGGATTTCAGGTGGCCTAGACCCTGATAACCTGTCCATAACTTATTGCCATTTCGGCGACAGAGAAAACAGCAGAAATGGCGTAACTTAAAAGATGAGTGGGAGCAGAGTGTCTCAAGTAGGGGAAAGGAAAAAGGTGCGAAAAAAAAAAGGGGTGAGGAGTAGGAAAGGGCTAGAGTCAACATAGAGTAATGCCGCGTACACACGAGCAGACTTTACGGCAGACTTTGCCCGGCGGACTTTTCGACCGACTTTATGACGGACTTTCCGAATGAACGGACTTGCCTACACACAATCCACCAAAGTCCGTCGAATTCGTACGTGATGACGTACGACAGGACTAAAACAAGGAAGTTCATAGCCAGTAGCCAATAGCTGCCCTAGCGTGGCTTTTTGTCTGTCGAACTAGCATACAGATGAGCGGACTTTTCGACTGGACTCGAGTTCGACGGATAGATTTAAAACATGTTTCAAATCTAAGTCCGTCCAACTTTTGAGAAAACAAAGTCCACTGGAGCCCACACACGATCGAATTGTCCGACGAAATCCCGTCCGCCGGGCAAAGTCTGCCGTAAAGTCCGCTCGTGTGTACGCGGCATAAGTGCTTTCATTGGTCCCTGTGGAACTCCAGGAAGAATAGAAATATTACAGTAAGTTGCCCAAGGTTCCCAAGTTTTGTAGAACTTTACAATTTGGTCATTAAGTTTCCCAACTATTTGTTCCTGTGCCATGATCCAAGAGACTTTTCTCTTGAACCCCTTGGAGGAGACTGTGGGTTGTTTCCAGGCTTTGGCAATAGTAATTTTGGCTTCCAATAATACGAAGTAGACCAGTGCTTGTGAGTATTTATCTAGACCTGGGATACACCTATTTAGTAGTGCAATGTTGGGGGTCACCGTTACCCCTGTGATTGAGCTGATGGTACGGAACACTTTCTGCCAGAAAATGTAGGAGTGGCTAGGTGGTACCGTAGGATGCAGCACCTCATCCCCAAAATAATCAGATATCTATTGGGTATGTGGACGGGGGATTATAACGGTGCTCAGGTCAAAGGATATAAAGAAGAAAAGCACGAAAGAGGGGAAATTGTAAAAAACAAAAATTACAAAGTTTATTAATGGTAATACAAAAAATGGAAAATTACACTTGGAACAATAAACACTTAAAATAAGTACGTATACTGTATATGACCCATAGTATGATGAAGTAGGCCAGATGGAAGTGGCCGACAGAGAGGGAGCTCGATTTCCTACATGTTTCGCCAAGGCATTGGCTTCTTCAGGGAACAAGAGCTCAAAAGGTGGATATATAAAGGGGGTTCTGCGGCGTCAGTACCAAGGGGGGAGGCCCCCACGGAGGCGTCACCACAGGGGAGTGGGCAAGCCGCGCCGTAAATTGTGCCTGCAGGGGGTATACAGTAGACGTTTTTCTTTAAAAGCAGGTAGAATAGAGAGGACACAGAGTGCCTGCAGGTGGATACACACATACACAGCAAGACAGTCGATGGAGTAAGCCAAATCGGCGGTCAGTTAAAAAAGAGCTTAATGTAATCAGCTACCAACTAAAGGTATAATGGTGGTGTAGTGACACGTATGGAGTATCTAGCTTGGAGGTTTTTTAATTAGGTAGTCTTTGAAGTAAGGCAGCAATTACGGTGCGTACCTAATAAGCCCTATAACAGATAATGTCACTCGGAGGAGATCAGCATTGGCCAAGAGAATGAATGATGAGTCCAAAGTAGCTCCTGGATGCTGTGTATGGGGTGGATGCAGTTGGACGAGGGACGTGCCTGCATCCACCCCATACACAGCATCCAGGAGCTACTTTGGACTCATCATTCATTCTCTTGGCCAATGCTGATCTCCTCCGAGTGACATTATCTGTTAATCAGTTGGTAGCTGATTACATTAAGCTCTTTTTTAACTGACCGCCGATTTGGCTTACTCCATCGACTGTCTTGCTGTGTATGTGTGTATCCACCTGCAGGCACTTTGTGTCCTCTCTATTCTACCTGCTTTTAAAGAAAAACGTCTACTGTATACCCCCTGCAGGCACAATTTACGGCGCAGCCTGCCCACTCCCCTGTGGTGACGCCTCCGTGGGGGCCTCCCCCCTTGGTACTGACGCCGCAGAACCCCCTTTATATATCCACCTTTTGAGCTCTTGTTCCCTGAAGAAGCCAATGCCTTGGCGAAACATGTAGGAAATCGAGCTCCCTCTCTGTCGGCCACTTCCATCTGGCCTACTTCATCATACTATGGGTCATATACAGTATACGTACTTATTTTAAGTGTTTATTGTTCCAAGTGTAATTTTCCATTTTTTGTATTACCATTAATAAACTTTGTAATTTTTGTTTTTTACAATTTCCCCTCTTTCGTGCTTTTCTTCTTTATATCCTTTGACCTGAGCACCGTTATAATCCCCCGTCCACATACCCAATAGATAACTTTCTGCCAGAAGGAACTAATGCGAGGGCAGGTCCACCATGTATGGATCATCGTACCCTCCAGCTCGCAACCTCTATAGATTAACGGAGATGATCCCGTAAAGATTACCGCCAGTCTTGCGGGGACATAGTACCACCCAGTCAATACTTTGAGACTAGCCTAGATGAGGGAGATGTTGAGAATACTTTTGTATGCTCGCTTGGATGCGCTGAACCAGTCCTGAGCAGTCCCAGAGCAGCCTGTCTCAACCTCCCAGGTCCGAGCATAGGTCGGCTTGTCCGAGTCTGCCATCAAAGCTGTATAGATCAGGGAGATCCCCCTCCCTGAGCCTCCTTGTTATAACACCACTGTTCGTAGGGAGTTATTGTGGGGAGTTCCTTTTTGTTGGACCAAAGTGTGTGTAGGAAATGGGAAATTTGGGAGAATCTAAATAATTCAGAGTCCGGCATATCCAATTTCTTCTTACAATGTGGTAGGGTAAGAGGGCCCCCCGGGGGGAGAAAGTGACCGATCCTGTATAGACCTTTATCCGTCCACCATTGAAACGCTTTATTGTTCATCCCTGGTGAGATATCAGCGTTATGGAACAGATGAGCTAATGGCTTCATTTGTGATGTCAGGGTGTGCTGTGAGTATAGCTTGGAGCAAAGAGCCACCGAGTGGGAGAGGGTAGGGGCCAGGATAGCTGGCCTACTTTTAGAGTTGCACCCAAGAAGAAAGTGTATGGTGTTCAAAGGAGTTGCTTGTCTTTCCATCAAGAGCCATTCAGGCTTTGGGCCCCTAGAGTAAGTCACTGAAATTTGAGCGAGTTGTGCTGCCCAGAAATATCCCCACATATTAGGCAGACCTAGCCCTCTTGAGATTTCAGGCAAAAAAGAATTTTGGAAGGACGCCTATACCCTTTGTTACCCCATAAAAAGTGAACAATCTCCGACTAAAACTTACTGAGGAATTGTTTCTTTATCGGAATTGGGAGAGAGCGAAATAAATATAAAAGACGGGAGAGAGGTGTCATCTTTACTGCGTGTATTCTGCCCGGCCAAGGATAGACCATACTTTGCCCACCTCTCCATATCACCCTTGCATTTGTGTAACATGGGAGGGTAATTAGCTCTGAAAATGTTATTAAACACTGGCGTTAGATTGATCCCTAAATATGGAATAGCCGTGGCCGCCCATGAGAACTCAAAGTTGTTGGCTAGTTGTAGGATCAGGTCCTGGGGGAGTGTTATATTTAATGCTGTCAATGTAGTCATATTGACCCTCAAGCCCGAGACCTCACTAAAGATCCTTAATATCTTATATAGCATAGGGGTAGAGGTAAGAGGGGAGGTGATATAGAGGAGGAGATCATCGGCGTATAGCACGCACTTATGCTCCTGTTCACCGCACTTTACCCCTTAATGTCAGGGTTCGATCTTATCGCCACCGCCAACGTTTCGATTGCCACCGTGAAGAGGAGAGGGTTTAGGGGGCAGCCCTGTCTAGTGCCCCTGCCTATTAAGAATGAGTCAGAATACCTGCCCATCAGACGGACCTGCTCCGTGGGCATCGAATAAAGGGATTTAATTAGGTTTAGGAAAGAAGGGCCAAAACCCCACCTCTTCAGGATGTCAGTGAGGTATTTCCAGTCAACTGAGTCGAAGGCCTTGTGTAGATCTATAGAAAGGAGAGGGTTTTGAGGGGGTCCCCCATCCCACTGTGATCGGAGAAGTGAGATGACATCAATAGTTCTGCGAATTTGGTCCGGTCCCTGTCTCCCAGGGTGGAATCCCACCTGATCTTTATGTATATAGGCAGATATAAAACTCGCTACTCTATTCGCGAGAATCTTGGTCTTTATTTTGATGTCATTGTTAATAAGCGATATCAGACGGTAGTTGCCCGATTCACTAGTGTCTTTATGCGGTTTTGGGATCACCGATATATAAGCAGAGTTGAGGTCTGCACTAAGAGGGGCTCCATCCCTGAGAGAGTTAAATAGACAGGCCATATGAGGGGCCAAGCTAGGACCAAATTTTTTGTAATATCCAGTGGAGAAGCCATCTGGATCAGGAGAGGAACCAAGTTTAAGGGATTTAATGGTATCTAAAATATCCTCTGTGGAGAACGGGCTTTCCATGAGAACTCTATGATCCTTCATTAGTGAGGGCAGTGGGAGGTTGTCCAAAAATTTGTCCTGTAGCTGTCGGGAGGGGGGCCTAATAGGTTTGTAGAGATCCGAGTAGAATCGTAGAAACACTTCCATGATCTTGGTTGGGTTCTGTGTCAAGTCTCCTGACGCTATCCTAATTTTTGGAAAGGCTGGGGAGCGGTGTTTGGGACTGAGCTTCGCAGCCAATCTGGACCCTATCCTATCTTTCTTATCTAAGGTGTTTTTCTGCCACCGTTGTCAAAGACAAGTTAAGAAGGGTACGGACCTTGTCAAGTCGTGCCAGGGACTCAGTTGTGGGGTTGTGCTTGTGAGCTTTCGCTAACGAATGGTAATCTTCCGTAAGTTTATGTGTGTGTGCCCTGTGTCCCCGGATGACTGATTTATGCGCAGCCCAGACCGTGGCGGGGGAGACTTCACTCGTCTGATTAATGAGAAAGTATTCTGTGATAGCCTTTTCCAGAATGGAGCATTGAATCGGGTCACTCAGGAGTGATTCCTGCAAGCGCCAGTAATGGGGGTCTGTAGATCCTCTCGGTCTCCGCAAAGTCAAAGTGACCATCGCGTGACCTGAAAGTGGAGGGTCTATTATCTTGGAGCATTTTATTAGGGGAATCGTGTGGAAGCAAGTGAAAATGTGGTCTATCCTGGCGAAGGAGTTGTGGGGAGCCTAGAAGTGGGTATAGTCTTTGGTGTGCGGGTTAGCTTCTCTCCAGATGATCAGCCCTTCGTTATGAAGGAGTTTAGCTATTTAAGTACTTTTTTTTGTAGGGTGCTTTGGTTTTGATTTCCCTACTGCTGTTCTATCTAGAGAGATGTCAAAAGCGGTATTAGAATCTCCTCCAATGAACACCGTCCCCTTCAGGTGCACCCTCAGTTTAGATAACAAGGATTCAAAGAAGGGTCTCTGGCCCTTGTTCGGGGAGTAATATGAGACAAAAGTGTATAGTTCACTGTCTATGTGTCCTGAAACTAAAATATAGCGACCTTGGGGGTCGACCCATGTCTCCGGCTGGGAGAGATGAATGTGTTTAGCAAAACATATGGCTACTCCCTTTGTTTTGTTGTCTGTGGATGCAATGAAAAATTGGAGATAACGTTGATGGAGGAATGTGGGTTTGAACATGGACGGAAAGTGCGTCTCTTGTAATAAAAGAATGTCAGCATGCATGGAATGATATAATTGGAAGAGTTTCCTACGTATGATGGGGGAGTTCAGTCTCTGGGAATTGTGTCAGGTAGGTTTGAGAGTAGCGGAAGGAGTATTAGTGTCAGCCATGACTCAGAGGGGGGAGTGCAACCTGGAAGATCTGTGTCTTACCTGTGCAATGATGGAAATATTTACAACGTAACCTTGAAGGCTGAGGTTTCATCTGGGATGACCACCTAGTATGACCAGCCAGAGGCAACCAAGGGACTCCAGAATTCTCAGACGAGGAGTAAAATGGAGGGGAAGAGGAGGGGAGAAGAAAGAAATGAAAAGAGAGAAAGCAGTTAAGCGTTGGTTTACTTCATTCAGTACTATGACATTCATGAGAGAAAAACAGTACAACTGAACCCTAGGGTCCCCCGACCCCTCCCAAACCCAAGGGTAGTATGGACTATCCATTGCTTACCCTTACTTCCGAAAGGGCCGGTATGCCCTGACTACAGGGATACCGGTAAGGGTTCAAGGGCACTGGACTCGGCAGAAGGTGCACTGGGTCCACCACAGCCCCGTCACCAAATTTCAAAATTAACTTCTTAAATTAAGGCTTGCTAAGAGCCTGTAATGGACCTGTAACAGAGCACTCAATGAATAAAGAGATCACCATTTTATAAATTAAACCGGGTTCCCACCCCAGGTCCCGTAACCCCCCAGGCCCCCAGCCCTGACATCTGGGGGGCCCCGCGACCCAGTTCAGGTGGAGAACTAGCATCCGTAAACCATTACAAGTAGTAGTTCCCCGGTCTATAGAAACATGTTCCCGCACTCCACCAGATATAAGTGCTATGCTATGTTCCAAGGAACACGATGGAAAAGCATGTGCTAAATAACTAATACAGTATCAATAAAGTTTAACATTCAACCAGGTGTGTGAACACAATTCCCCCTCTAGGGGTCGAAAACTAACATGGGAGGATGCCTATGTCAGGTTGTCCGTATGTCTTGGGGAACCCCAGAGAGGGCAAAAGGGGCAAACCTCCCCCCCCCCCCAAACCCAGGTTAGAAGGCCTGGTGACTCAGCCAATGTCAGACCTGTTTTCATGTTAAAAAAAAAAAGAAAAAAGTAAAATACAAAAACCAAGGGTCAATGCAGGTATGTAAATTATCCAGGTCAAGTTTTCAGTTCGGGGGGACTGGGAGGGTTTCCCAAATACCAGTGGGAAGTGAAAAAAGAAATTCTCAGATCAGAGTCCTGATCCGATTAAGGGGTGCAGTGCATCACGGCAGGAGATTTTCTTTGGATCTCTTGGAATTTTGTTTCAGCCAGGAGGGTTGCAGTGGGCTGGCTGGTGGAGGCCTCTTTGTAGAGGAGGGGGTGCCTCTGTTCTTGTGGGATCAGTCCCAGCTGTAATAAAAGACGTTCTCCTTCACCGAATAGAAGTGGGGTTTAACGATTATATCCCTAGGGAGACCATCCGAGCAGGGGGGGAGGGGGGTTGTAGGGCCCTGTGAGCCCTATCTAGCTCCATGCGGTGTTCTGCAATGTCTGGGATAAGGTTTTTTATAAGAGCTTTAACCGCAGATTGAACCTCCTTCTCCGATTCCGGAAATCCCCTGATCCTAAAATGATAGCGTCTCGAATGGCTCTGAAGGTCATCGATCTTTGAGAACGCATTCTCAAGTTGGTCCTGCACAGGGCTTTTTTTCTCAAACAATAGGTGCTGGAACTCAACCACGACACCCCCAAAACCCCTCCCAATACACACACCCTCCAAATCACATCAAATAATGGGTGTGGTCATATTTCACAAACAGTAGAAAGGTCTTAAAGGGGCATTAAATATCAGGATTGCATTACATACAGAGTGCAGAGTTCAGGGGGGTTACACACAAAGTTCAGAGCTGTCACTTGTAAACACAGAAACCAGACTTCTGTGTTTACAAGTGACTGTGGTGAGCAGCACCAAAGGGTCTAAGCCAGAGGTGGTGGAACTGAGTTCCACCAAGTTCCCCCTGAAAAAAAGCCCTGGTCCTGCATATCTTGGAGCCTGGCGGAATTTTGATTAATCCTTGCTACTGATCTGTTTTCTTCTCAATGGTGTCTATTCTCATCCCTATTTGTTGTAAAGTCAGCATGGATGGATGATGTGATCTGCGTTGCATTCAGGGCTAGGCTTTTAGACAACATGTGTGCAAATGCCTCCATCATGGAGGGGAAAACAGTGGGGACAGGAGCAGCCTCATGAGCTTCACTGACAGCCAGCAGCATGCCTGTGTGGGGATCCATCATGGGGGTGGAGGGGAGGCCAGTGTTCAGTCTATTAAGCAAAGACTATGTGGAGGTGGGAGAGGTGGCCTGGGGCAGGGGGGAGTTCACAGTACCTGGGGATGGCGGTGGAATCAAATCCTGATCCGCAATAGAGTCCTCTGTTGCCTCAGCAAAGGGTGGGCCTCATGGAGCGGCCGCCATCCTAGCATAGGTGACCGGCTCTTCTGCGGAGTTCAGTTGGCGCGAGAGGTTCCTCCTTGCTTGCACCCGGGACATCAGCGGGATCCCGGGGGCTTCCCCTATTCAGTTGTCCCGATATGAGGCGCGGGGGAGTGCTCTGTTCGCTCTGGTGGGTGGCGTTATGCTGCGGTGGTGCGGGGCTCTAGATGACGGTGACCATCTTGGGAGCTGCCACGCATGCGCCTGTCCAGTGATTTTATTTAATCCTCATCATGGACATTTGTAAACTGAGAGATGTCTGTGATTCCCGGGACACAGCTTGAGATGCAGACGGTATGGGACAAACTGGTAAGAATCCTGACTATCCCAGGAAATCCGGGACAGTTGGCAACTATGTAACATCTGATGATTGTAAGCTGCAGTATATGACATTTTGTATTTGGGTTCAATACAGCTTTAAGGGCTCCTTTGCACTTGTGGTGATGTTTACCATCCCTATGAAAAGTGATTAGTGGATCGGTTTTCCCTGGGCAGTTAGGTGGCTGGTAGGTCAAATGTTTCTTCCTCACCATCTGTTTTGGCCCAGGAGAAAGTCTGCAGCATTGCACTGCATGCATTATACGGGGTTGCAGGGCAGTTGAGGTGTGGTGTAGTAAAGCGAGTAAAAATGGTATTTGGATTTTTTTATTTTCTATGCCAGTGATCAGTTAGAGGCGTTATGGAGGGGTAGCCTGGAAATCAGCTTTAGGGTTCTTTTACATGGGAAATTAGGCTGCTACATTCAGATGCGGCTAAATGCCATATCTGGATGCAGCAGCACTCTGTGCTTTGACTGCTGTGAGAGTGCTGGTCCCTGTCACTGTATAAAAAGGGGTAAACGGCCCACAGGGTTCTCATGGATACAGGTTGAGGGACTCCAGAAGGTCTGTTCTAAGCAGAGAACATTGATCGTTCAGATTTGGGAACTCCTGGTTTGGATTCTGGAGTCCCCAATAAGCCTCTAACCATGTGCCCAGGTCTTACCGGAGACCAGCAGCTTGGCTGTGCAGGTGTGCCCAGCCTTTATAATCAAGGGGTTGTTGGTAGTTCAGAGCTTCACCCCAGAGATAGGATCTCCCCTGCCCAGAGGCCGGGGTGTGGGCCAGAGCAGCTGCGAGGGCTGAGAGAGACGTAGAGTCTAAAGTTTGGTGAGATGGTCTGGAGGAGCGGACACAAAGACCTAGACTTGAGGTCTGAGCAGTGATACTTCAAGAAGAAGCCAGGAGGCTTTATGACCTTTTACTTTCATGTCTGAAGTGAAGGTGGAAACCCCTGTGAGGGTGACCTTTTTGTTTTAGGATCTGAACTTTTACGTTCCTCTTAAATAAAAGTGGGCCAACAATCCCTGAATCATATTTCCCAGCTGGATTGGATGTAGGTGGCACTCACACTGGGAATGGCTTATTGAATCGCGTTCCAGCCCCCCCACCGCTGGTCTGCACTCACATTATCACCTCTGATAACCAGACCAGTGATCCCGGTTTCTGGACACGATCCTTTATGGAGAGGTCTGGGCTCTGGTATGGTTTGAACTCACACTGCCGCAAACCGTTCTGGACCACAAATGAACCGCACCCAGAACCATCTTAATCTGAGTGGTCCCAGGCGTGGTTCAGAGCGCTGACTTTACACAAATGAACCAACCCAAGGGGCTGAACTGTGCTTGGGACCAATTCAAATACCAGTGCAAGTGCATCCCTAATTTTAAAGGCATTTCACCAAACATCACACTGCACAAACACTGAACCATTACCTGCATCCAGCTTGTATTTGGCCAGAGAATGCCGGCCCTGGACACCAACCATCTGCTGGCCACGGCTGTTCCCACACAACATGTACATGGGGGAGGGGGGGGGCAGAGTTTCTCCATTGCAGGTTGCGCGGTTGTGCGACGTTTCACCCAAACAAAATTGACGTCCTTTTCTCCCCACAAATAGAGATTTCTTTTGGTGCTATTTAATCGCCTCTAAACAAAAAAAGACCAACATTTTTGAAAAAAAATAAATATTTTTTAATTTTTGCTATAATAAATATCCCCCAAAAATATACTAAAAAAAACCCACATTTCTTCCTCAGTTTAGGCCGATATGTATTCTTCTACATAGTTTTGGTGAAAAAAGTTGCAATAAGCGTATATTGATTGGTTTGCGCAAAAGTTATAGCGTCTACAAAATAGGGGATAGATTTATGGCATTTTTATTATTAATTTTTTTTTTTATTAGAAATGGCGGAGATCTGCGATTTTTATCATAACTGCGACATTGCGGCGGACACATCGGACACTCTTGACACATTTTTTGGACCGTTGTCATCTATACAGCGATCAGTGCTATAAAAATGCATTAATTACTGTGTAAATGACACTGGCAGGGAAGGGGTTAAACACAAGGGGGCGATCAAGGGGTTATGTGTGTCCTAAGTAGGGCTGGGAGATTTTCTTAAAAAAAAAAAAAATCTGCGATTTTCCTAAAAAAAAACCTCGATTCACGATTTGAATCGAGTTTTTTTTTTTTTTTGTGGACACCGCGCCAGTCCCGAGGAGCTGCGGGCAGGAGTTTTTAGGCGAGGTCGAAGCCACGGCCTCGCCTAAAAACTCTTGCCCGCAGCTCCTCGGGACGGGCGCGGTGAGAAAAAAAAATCGATTTGCTTAAATTTTGAATCAATTCGACCTCTCAACTCGATTCAAGATTTAAATCGATTTTTTCCCCAGCCCTAGTCCTAGGACATACCTCCCAGCAAATGTATATAGGCATAGGACACGTTCCCTGCCACACCCCCTTAAAGGAGAATTAACCCCAAAAAAAAGTTAATTAAATGCACAAGTGCTTTTTTTACCACTACTATTCCTTTATATTGGGAAAGCAGAGAACAAGTGTAGCGCTATACAATGTCCAACATGAACGCCAATTGGCCAGTCAATATACAGTGAAAGGAATCAACCGTATCTAGGAAATAAAAAATAAAAAATAGGCAGTCCTCATGAAAACATTTTAAAACAGAAACTTCCGGCATCCATAATGCAGACAAGCCCACTCCCACCGAGAGATGAAAAGGCTTACCAGATGAGATGGACCCAAAGGGGCATACACCGAGTTGGGCCGGATAAGGCTTGGGTGGTGAGTGGCTGTGCTTAGCCCGAAGAAATGATGTTAATAAGTGATCCCACTGATTACTGTATCCCTACAAATGGCACCCGGGTCCTGAAGGGTGTAGGCAATCTCACGGATATGGATGGTCCTGCAGATCCCGGAAGGGTGGGGTATTACGTGAATGAATCCCTCAAGGCGATATTCCATGGACCAGAAGATGGTGTTAATAGGTGAGGAGAGAAAGGAAGAGCCACATAGTGTAAATCCGAAAACAAATATTTTATTTAAAATATATAGATGTACACTCACATGTAGATCCAAAGTAAAAAACAGCGCTGTGAGAAAGTGGCGACAGTGGGGTCCTACCCAACGCGTTTCGTCTTCATAGACGTCGTCTGGGGGGTATTCCTTTATATTGGCTTTTAAAATGTACAAATGCAGCAATTTAGAAATCAGATGAAAGGTTTAGCTCTGGGAAACACTTTTGGAAAGATAAAAAGTGCATTTTATATACAACTATACAGATCAGAGCAACATGAGGGACAAATGAGGGGGAATGAGGGACAGAGAGACATTGCTCCAAATCAGGGACAGTCCCTCGAAATCAGGGACAGTTGGGAGGTATGCCCCAGGGAGTGATTCTAACTGTAGGGGGGGGTGGGCTCACTACAACATGACAGAGATCACTGCTCCCGATGACAGGCAGAACAGGGAACTGCCTTGTTTACATAGGCATCTCTCCGTTCTGCAGCTCCGTGACACGATCGCAGGGCACCGTCGGACATCGAGTCCGCGGGATCTGCAGGCACGGTCATGGAGTACGCGGTGGGCGCGTGCACGCCCTCAATTTCGCAATGTAAAGGGGACGTACCTGTACGTCCATTTGCCCAGCCATGCCATTGTGCCGACGTATATCATTGTGCGCTGGTCGGCATGTGGTTGAGGTTGATGAATGCAGATAACAGCGGCTTGTACAATTTCCATCAAGAAAATCACAGACACCAATCAGGATCTAATCCCATTAAGGTCTACAGACAGAAACAATGTTTCGTTATTTCATATTCACATTACTTTCTAAAAAAAAAAAATCTAATTGCCCCTTCATTGTGCTACAACAGTCAATCTAAGGAACTTTGTAAACATTTTATCCATTTCCATTTATTATCTTTGTAACGAGCCCCTTTGCTCGCTCAGTTCCACTCTCCCGACACTCCTCTGCTGCTGTTGAATCAGATTGCAACATCCGATGGTTCGGTCATCCAATGCTCCGGGATTAGAACTTCAGCTCTGTGCTGTTCTAACCCAGTTATGTAGCTCAGAACAAACACCAGGCAGGCTGTATGTAAGTTCAACCAGGAATCTCCTTTATTGCCAAATACAGGTTTTTTTCCACTCAAAGTGGAGGTGCATACCTCCTGCTCATATTACTCTAACAATACAGCTGTAACCTAATTAACCTAATTAACATGAGTTAATTAACTAATCCCTTTAGACAGCCTAGATGACTCAGACATGACCGTTAGGCCAGACTGGCCGTCTTGTAGTTCAGAAAATCCAATCAACATGATCACAATCAACATAGACTCTTCTTCACACAATAGCAGAGTTAATTAACACAAATAACAATGGGGATCCCATAGTAGACTTATTTACAATACACATTTTAGCAGACAATAGACAGACAGGTGTTGGAATTTACATCAGCATCTCCTAACAGTATCTGTCCCAGCATTATGAATCAGCCACTATTCCAATATGGCAAATCCAGGGTCCCCAGAGTCTGTGTGTCCTGGGGGACCAGGACCCGAATCCACAGTAATACCACCTCAAGGGTCCCCAGACATACAGCTCACAAAGAGCACCGTTCCCCCAAATGCAAGGGCCCCCGATCGATCGGCAAGAGGCTAGCATACAGTCCCCTCCAAAAGTCTCTTTCCTGGCTAGGTCTGTCACATTTCTCCCCTTTCGGCAGGAGACTAACACAGGAGGAGACCCCAGACGGGTTGACTCCGAAGTTAGTCAGTAGTTCCAGTCCTCTAATGCCTGTACCCACACAGTACCCCAAACAAATTGTTCCAAACAAAGTATTACTCACCCAGCCAACCTCTGCCTCTCTCAGAGAACATATCTGCCGCTGGGGAGAGGCCTGGACTGGCCCTTCTCCCTGGAGTCCTTTCTGCCGCTGGAGAGAAGACAGGGTGTCTGGGCTCACTCCGTCATGCTGTTGTGGATCTGGGCCGACTGCCCAGCATCCCTGGGGTATACAGGTGGAGACTGAAGTCCCATCCACCTTCACAGGACATCCATCCTCTGTTAGTTGAGGGCAAAGTCTAGCAGTACTCGGCTCTGTTGCCAGCCCTTCTGCTGGAAACCCCACACCATCTGCTCTAGCTAACTGTTGGGGAGGGAGGACGAACACCTCCTCTCCCTTCTCCCCCTGTATCCTGATCTGCTGCTGGGACGTGACCACCTCCTTCTCACCCTGAGCCTCCGGAAACGCCGCAGGTGTAGGGCAGAGATCTTGGACCCTCTGTCCGGTTGCCAGTGCTTCAGCTGGGGAAGTTCCTTGTGACTTCACAGATACTTCTGTTGGTGCTGGGCAGAGCATAGTGAAGTTTGGCCCTAATACCAGCTCTTCTTCTGCTGGAGGCTCACCAGGTTGTTCTTCCTCAGCAGAAAAGTCTATCAAATCTCCTGTCTCTGCAACTGGTGTCTGGGGATAAAGGTTCACCATCTCCTCTCCGTGGAACCCAGAAGATGCTATCAGTGCTGGGAAGAGGTTAGCAGAGCTCTGCTCTGTTGTAAGCACTTCAGGTTTGGGGACGGCAATCTTCAGATTTTCCACTGCCGATTCTCTGGCATTCTGCTGGACAGGCACATTCCTCCATCCAAGATCATCCAATGCAGAAACAGGTTCATCAAGGTCAGTCAGCACTTGCTGCATCTGCCATAAGACCTCCGCTTCCATAGCTGCGAGGCCAGGTTGGCAAAGTACACCGTTACTCTTCCACATTGTCAACTCTTCAGCCAGGATTTCAGAGTTGTCAACTGGTATTTCCTGATAGTCCCAGGCAAAGGGAGCACCACCCTGCTGTTGAGCAGAGTCTAACAGCTGTTTGTAGGCGATCTCCAGCTCCCATTCTGGAACGGCCAGAAACTCCATATCTTCCAGTGCCCAGTGCACTTCTGAGACATTCAGTCTGCGCTCTCTGTGCTCCATTATTTCCTTCAAACGCCACTCCCGATCACTTCCAAAGTCAGGGTCCCTGGACAGCCCCCAGTATAACAATCCCAGGCCATCGTAGTCAAAGCCTTCCGTGGGGCTGTCATCCGCTGTCCATGGGCATACTTGGGCTACATACCACTGGAGGGCTCTGTAGCTCTCGTCCAACCGCATTTCTGCCCGGATCAGCCTGCTTAACTCGGCTGTCCACTCCTGGTTCGGCTGTTCCCCCAAAAACAGCATTCACACTTCATACTGCGACCAGTACCTCACATGGACGGAGGGGAGAACTTTTCCCTGGTGTCGCTGCTCACGGGCTAGCGCTTCCTTCCAGAGCTCACAGCGGACAGTATCAAACAATCCTAGCAGGACCTGCTCTGATACTGGTCCTCTGTGCTGTATCTCCTTCTCTCGCAACCTCCTTCTGAATTCCTCATCCATGGTGGCTGGTATCTCTCCTTTCCTGCTATCCTGCTACCTTGGATCCAGGTGATGGTTTGGATGTGTTCACGGCAAGGAAGCACGATCCCACCATTCCCTCCACGGCTCTCAAGTAAGTCTTTCAGCGTGGCTCTCCTGCAGGCTGGTTTGGAGTGTCCCAGTAACTGGAGAGCAAATCCCACGGCTGCCAACCAATGTAACGAGCCCCTGCTCGCTCGGTTCCACTCTCCCGACACTCCTCTGCTGCTGTTGAATCAGATTGCAACATCCGATGGTTCGGTCATCCAATGCTCCGAGATTAGAACTTCAGCTCTGTGCTGTTCTAACCCAGTTGTGTAGCTCAGAACAAACACCAGGCAGGCTGTATGTAAGTTCAACCAGGAATCTCCTTTATTGCCAAATACAGGCTTTTATACACTCAAAGTGGAGGTGCAGACCTCCTGCTCATATTACTCTAACAATACAGCTGTAACCTAATTAACCTAATTAACATGAGTTAATTAACTAATCCCTTTAGACAGCCTAGATGACTCAGACATGACCCCTTAGGCCAGACTGGCCGTCTTGTAGTTCAAAAAATTCAATCAACATTATCACAATCAACATAGACTCTTCTTCACACAATAGCAGAGTTAATTAACACAAATAACAATGGGGATCCCATAGTAGACTTATTTACAATACACATTTTAGCAGACAATAGACAGACAGGTGTTGGAATTTACATCAGCATCTCCTAACAGTATCTGTCCCAGCATTATGAATCAGCCACTATTCCAATATGGCAAATCCACAGTCCCCAGACATACAGCTCACAAAGAGCACTGTTCCCCCAAATGCAAGGGCCCCCAATCGATCGGCAAGAGACTAGCATACAGTCCCCTTCAAAAGTCTCTTTCCCGGCTAGGTCTGTCACAATCTTGTTACATTGTAGCAGACTGAGGGGCCATATATAGGAAGATCCATTTCTCACATAGCAACTAGAGATGAGCTCGGGCGTGTTCGAGTTCCCATGGGCCCGATCCCGCCAGGAAGCCGACACCGCACACCGCTAATCACAGGCAGGGAGATGTTTTCCTGGTTTGCAGCTGCACAGATCGGGGATTGTCTCTCTGCCTGTGATTAGCGGTGTGCGGTGTCGGCTTCCTGGCGGGATCGGGCACGTGGGAACTCGAACACGCCCGAGCTCATCTCTAATGGCAACCAATCAAAATTACACCTGCACTGAAAATAATTGGAGAATAAATTGTTATTTGATTGGTTCATTTAATTTGTCTAATTCCATTTTTCCCGCCAACCGTTTTATAAATATTGTGGTGAGGGTAATGTTGGTTTTTAATGGCACCCCAATACACCTTCAGAATGTAACACAGCAAGCGAATGCAGCATGTACAGTATATTGTGCTGAGGTGTGCTGCAGCCCAATCATTATAAATATCAGTGGCGGCCCTTCCATTAGGGGCACACAGGCGCCGCCCCCTCTCTCCAGCCACCCCCCTCTATGACTAATGGCTAGCCACGACTGCCACCCCCTATTCGGCCCTTTTTGGGATGCCGGGCGCCTGAATTACAGTGGCGGGGGTGTATTTTTGAAGCATCTGATTAGAGCCACAGGCTCTATAAGGCTTCAAAATAGGGTGGACTCGTGGCACAAAGCATTGCTCTCGGAGCCCACCCAGGTGTTACAGCAGAGAATTAATATTCACCGTTGTAACACTGATCCCCAATCCGGCCAATCTGAGACCCATTTTCTGATTGGCTGAAAAGAGAAGACTCCCGAGCCAGAGTCAGGAGGGGGGAAACTGAGGGAGAGCCGCTGCCGCTGAAAGAGAGCCGAAGCGCTGATTACATGGGGTGAGTCAGTGCACCAGAGGGGGGGGTATTACTGTTTGCCGCCCCCCCTCCCCCCAAAGAAAATAACCACCAGCCGCCACCTGGGCCAACACATCCTGCTGCAATAAATCTCAATGCATGGAAATACACGTGCGCTGCGGTGAAGTTTATTCTAAAGGTCGCACACGATTATTACACTTCATGTGTCAATATAAAATCTGTGTAACAACCTAAACACAGCTCCTAGTACAATGTGTATAAACTGCCAGATCAGTTTAACCAAAGACAAGCGCTGCA
This sequence comes from Lithobates clamitans, assembly GCA_037952925.1. NCBI lineage: Eukaryota > Metazoa > Chordata > Amphibia > Anura > Ranidae > Lithobates > Lithobates clamitans. The sequence continues at coordinate 42,555 of JBBGZY010002334.1, forward strand.
CTAATATAAAAACAAATATACATGTGGTGCTGGTACTGAAACAGATCCTGTAATACTGAAGTCCAAATGGCCAGTGCCTGAGAACAGTCTAATGATTCAGGGCCAGCCTTAGCAGGGAAGCAGAAGCGGTCGTCTCCAGGATATGCAAGAAAGAAAACAAATGCAGGCGCCTCTGATTTGGACTGTAAAGTGCGTATTCATAAACTTGCATAGTAACTTACATCAAGGATTACAAAGAAGGGTACCTCTGTGGGTAAACGCTCCGCGGGGCACCCATCACACTGGTCAGATGAAGGTAAGCTGTCTCAGTCGCTCTGTGGGTTCTCCGGGCCGGTGTTCTGCCGAGAAGTGCCTGGTATGTACTGCGCCGTACGGAACAGCACAACAGCTGATTTGCCGATCAGCTGGGCTGACGTAACCAAGGCGCATGCGCACATCGTAGGAGGTGTCTCTCGATGGGAGGTACCATTTCACAGGCGCAATTTAAACCTATATAAACAGCGGGGGAGACCGTAGTTCTCACATTGTGCATCGCTGCTCCTGGAGGGCGGATAGTGGTTGTGTTGAAGAGCGGGTTTTGTCTGCGAGCCGCCCCTTTCACACAGGCAAAACCCCGCTGTTCAACACAGCAAGCCCGCCCCGCAACACAGAGAAAACCGGACCATCAGCACACTGTAAAGCCGCCCCGCAACAGCGAGGCACAATGTGAGAACTACGGTCTCCCCCCCCCGCTATTTGTATAGGTTTCAATTGTGGCTGTGAAATGGTATCTCCCATCGAGAGACGCCGCCTACGATGTGCGCTTGCAACCTGGTCACGTCAGCCCAGCTGATCAAGAAATCAGCTGAAGTGCGGCTCCGTCCTGCGCATGCGCAAGCACTATTCGATGGGGGGGGCACTTCTCGACAGAACACCGGCAGGAAGATGATATGGTAGTGGAGAGCTGGAGAGGAGGCTTGGAACGCGACTGAGACAGCTTACCTTCATCTGACCAGTGTGATGGATGCCCCCGCAGAGCACCTGCATTTGTTTTCTTTGGTGCACTAATATAATCCTGACAATTATTTAAAATCAAACTTCTTCTACAGAGAAATATGAAAACAACAAACTAGTGAATAATCCAAAGCAGTCTTTGTGACACAAGGGGAAATATGGGACATCAAAGTCTGTGAAAAAGTGAAGATAAGTCCCCAGCAATCCAAAATCTTATAACACGCAGTGATGTGCTCTCGGTGATGAGGAAAACCTCCACCAGCTCCACAGAGGTGTGCTCTCACCTTTGAATTTTGCCCCTCACTGCAAAGATGAAATGCGCGTGTTGCTTTAAGCCCGGGACCAAACAGGAACTCCAGCATGGACCCAACAGAACTTTGTTCTGCGCTCTTTGCCAGATGATATTAAATGGGATAAAATCCTGGGAACAAAGAACACAAAGGAAAAGTGGGAGTGCTTTGGGAGGGTGCCTTAATTCCAACTTAAAAATGCATATAAAAGCAAAAGAATACTCATGATGTAAAATTATCATTTGGTTACTATTTACCATTGCATTCTACAAATTATTTAGTTATCTGTACTGTGTTCATGTACGAAGACACCTGTTAATTGTGCTACTTAGTCATTGTCTCTTATGCAATGTTTGTTATTACCTAGTTTCAATAAAAAAATATTGAACAAGAAAAGCAAAAGAAAAAGCCTTGAAAAATTACGAGGCTGAGGGATCATTGTCAGCATTCCAACAATACAAAGAATGCAATAAGAAATGTAAGAGCGCAATCAGGGCAGATAAAATAGACCACAAAGGCACATAGCGGAGGACAGGGTTGCCAACCGTCAGTAAATTTACTGACAGTTTGTAAAAATCAGTGTGTTTTTTTTTTACAACTGTCTGCAAATATCAGGTGATAATTTCTCATGCTGTGTTTACTTTTTAAGTTTAAACCAGGCAAAATGACTTGTTAGGGGTATTGTCAGGGTTTCCAAATTGTGTTTATACGGTTTAAATATCAGTTGTCTTAGTTTTTAAAAGTAGTTCTGTCATTTTTTAAGGTTGTCAGTAAAAAATTTGCTCTGGAGTAAATTTTACATGTTTTGTCAGGAAAAAATGCTGCGGGAGGTTGGCAACCCTGGTGGAGGAGAGTCAAAAAAAAAATCAAGAAATTATTTAAATACTGTATATTAACAGTAAGAAAGTGAGGCTAGAACATATTGGCCCCATAAAGGATAATAAAGGGAATTTGGTTACAAAAGATAATGAGAAGGCAAAGGTTCTATATGCATTCTTCTAGTCAGCTATCACAAAGGAAACGGGGGGGGGGGGGGGGGGGGGATATAGTAACCAAGACTGTAATGTTAATAAAACATCACAGGAAGCACCTCCATGGCTAACAGAGGACAGAATTAGAAATAGACTTGAACAACTTAACATTATTAAATCACCGGGACCAGATGGCTTGCACCCGAGGGTACTTAGGGAACTCAGTCAACTAATTGCCAGACCGTTGTTCCTAATTTTTACTGACAGTCTACTGACTGGAATGGTACCAGCTGATTGGAGAAAAGCCAATGTAGCACCAATATTTAAAAAAGGGCCCAAAATACATCCCTGGGAATTACAGACCAGTTAGCCTAACATCAATAGTATGTAAACTCTTGGAGGGGATGCTAAGGGACTATATACAAGATTTTAGCAATGAGAACGGTATCATTAGCAGTAATCAGCATGGATTCATGAAGAATCGTTCTTGCCAATCTATTAACCTTCTATGAGGAGGTGAGTTGCCGTCTAGATAAAAAAAGGCCTGTAGACGTGGTTTGTCTATATATAGGAAGGCCCGTAGACGTGGTGTATCTGGATTTTGCAAAAGCATTTGACAAAGTTCCGCATAAACGTTTACTGTACAAGCTAAGGTCTGGACCATAGGGTGAGTACATGGATTGAAAACTGGCTACAAGGGCGAGTTCAGAGGGTGGTGATCTTGGAAGCTCTTCAACACAGTGGATACCACCAAAAAACTCATAGCCACTTACCAGACCATTTGACCTCAGATCAAAGGAGGTCTAGCTGCACTTTAGGGAAAAGTCTCCGGATGGATGGATAAATAATCGCCTCCTATCTCGTTCAAAGCCTGGTATGGGAATGGGTGTATAAGTGGAAGGTTTAACTCCAGCCAAAAGGATGGATGCATGCTTATTATGCTTCACTAGCTCCGCCATTGCATACCGCCTATGCCTCTGTCCACATCCACGTCTGTACCAACCGTCATTCAATTAGATCAAAGCCATGCATGTGAAAAGAAGAATTCTCATGGTTCAGTAAAAGGAACAATATTTATTTAAAAAATAGACATCTACTTACATAAATTCACAAAAAAAAGCACATTGTATGGATCGCATCCAGCGCCCCGGCGGGCGTGGTGACGTCACCGCTGAAATTCCGTCCAACGCATTTCGGTTTAAGGGACGTCGTCACTGGGTAACAGAGAAGTTTTCTCATCCTCTGTTACCCCAGTGATGACGTCCCTTCAGAAAATAGCTCCATGGGAGGGATCAAGCGATTTTCTTTTCTCAAATGGCACTGTCTATGGCTGGCTTACCTCTTGCCCTATATTACCATATCGCATGGATCTCATTTAAGGACTCAGCCTGTGAAGACATTTCTAATGTGCACATAGTTTATAAGGGAAGAGGTCTCATTTATTGTTATATGGGGAACATACTCAATCCTCCTAAGTAATTAGACCTCAAAATTGTATTCTTTGAGAAAAAAAAATTGTGAGCCCCTCTTGCAGTACAACATACTGTATATTGAAGATCTTCAATGAATAGAAAATCTGTGTGATGATGTAATATTATATCCTGATCAGACCGAGTGACACCAAAGCAGTCTCTGTCCCGGAGATTTCTGTGCTCCAGTCCTCAGACACAGTCATAGATCATCACTGGAAGACGATGTGATATTCGGGGTAGGCCTGGATGTTAATAAATATCACAAACATTGAAGGATTCTGGACGTTATCCGTCACGCTGTCATAAAGGTCGGTGGGGTTGGCTGCATCTTTGGCTGGAGGTGTTACCATCCCTTGTCGTCCAGCACAGTAGAGTCCGGTGAGAACGCGGGCCAGGTACATGTGTTTTTGTCTATTTCCATCAGGTCTGGAGAATGTGTCATTAGCAGAGTAGTCTGCATTTACTGCAAAATAAGTTCCTTTTCCAAAAGCAGTACCTGTTTGAAAAGAACGTCACACATTAATATGGGAGAGTTCCGGAGAAGAGGTGTAGCAGGAGAGAAGGTCTGGAGGTGCGAGTGAAACATGGGAGAGAAGATAACACTAAGACACAACACGCCGAACGTGACAAGGAAGTCACTCTCTACTGTACTTGCTGTAACTCCTGATATTGGGGAGATATCAAACCCCAGGTCTGGCTAAAGTAGGGAAGATTACAGCCTCTGTCAGGTTTTAATTACCTGATAGAGAGACCAAGTTGTGGAGACTGTGTTATAGGTAGGTATACCAGATGTAGAGATAAGTGAATGTGTCTGGGTTTGCATCTCGGGGGATTCACCAAACTCATCTCAGCCCAAAAATCGTGAACTTAAATTCAAACCCCATTGAAGTCTATAGAGGGCAAATCTCGAAAATCAGAGTCTGGCCAGTTTTAAGGCAAGGGATTTCAAACAAAGGGCGCGGGGATCTGAGCGCTGCCATCCCAGACAGCAAAACGACTTGCTAAGCTATTGTTAGACTTGCCTGGCTTCACAGGTTTGTTGCACAATTGCAGCAAGTCCGTATTGCATGACTCCAGATCAACTTTGTTTGCAAACATTCTGCAAGTTCTGGTTCAGTTATGTTGTGCAATCGTCATCCCACCACAGGGGGCACTGTGGCTGAAGTTTCAGGCTGTAGACTTGCAAAGCTCTTGCTGTAGACTCACCACTGCAACTTTGCTCTTGCTAGAGACTTGCCATGCAAATTTGCTACAAATTTGAAAGGCGTCACCTAGAACTTGTGCTTCAAGTGCTCTGCAATTGTACAACCTACAAGTGAAACTGTGAAGCAAGTTAACAGTCGTACAAATTTGTGGCAAGTTATCCTTGCTATCTGGAATGGAGGACATGTATCAATGCAAAACAAAATTTAAAAACATACAGTACAGTGAGGACCTTTCAATGCAACTTTGAGGGTGACATAGGAAAAAATATACCGTATATACTCGAGTATAAGTCGAGTTTTTTAGCACATTTTTTGTGCTGAAAGTGCCCCCCTCGACTTATACTCGAGTCAAGCACTTTTCTGCAGCAAAAAATTTCATTTTCCGAACCGAATTTGGGGCCCCGTATCTCAGGGCCACTTGGTGCTAGGAACCACAAATTTGGTGTGCAAACCCAGTGAAACTGTTACCATAACATGTCCAAAGCTGAAGTTCCTAGCCCTAAGTGGCCCTGAGATACGGGGCCCCAAAATCGGTTTGGAAAATGTCATTCTCTGCTGCAGAAAAGTGCTTGACATTTTCTGAACCGAATTTGGGGCCCCATATCTCAGGGCCACTTGGTGCTAGGAACCCCAAATTTGGTGTGCAAACCCAGTGGAACTGGTACCATAACATATCCAAAAAATTTTATGGTGCTAGTTCCACTGGGTTTGCACACCAAATTTGGGGTTCTTAGCACTAAGTGGCCCCGAGATACGGGGCCCCAAAGTCAGTCAACTGTGTCCATCTGCAGCAATGTCATTTCAGGACCCTTTGGGTTCAGAGACCCCAAATTTTGGCTGCAGCTAGGGGGCATCTAGGAACCCTTAACTACCAAGTTTGAAGTTTAGGGGACCTATGGCTGCAAATGGGAACAGTGATGCTGCAAATGGGCACAGTGATGCTGCAAATGGGCATTGTTGACCCTCTTTTCCACTTACAGTAGCTGTGCATTTCTCACCCTCGTCTTATACTCGAGTCAATAAGTTTTTCCCATTTTTTTGTGGTAAATTAGGGCCTCGACTTATACTCGGAACGACTTATACTCGAGTATATACGGTAAATCCTTTGAATGACATGCTTGTGTGACGCCTGTAAGTAGTACATGGTGTTACATAGTTTGCATGTGCGATTACTTTGTATTACCTTTTACATTATTACTGGACCTCTTTTAGGTAGTTTTGGCTGCAACACCTGATTTTCTATCCAGCGGTAATAGACCTGAACAACTCCACATTCCCTAGAGCTCCGCCCCATCCCCATATCCATAAGAATTTCCCATATATACAGAATACAGACTGCACAATGTCAGGAGACAGCACAGTGTGAAGGCTTGAATAGGCTGAAAATTGGAAGAGGTGAGGCAGGTTCTTGGGCACTAAAAATTAGAATGTACTATTTGAGAGACAGGAGCCACAAATACCATTCAGTGGCTGGCCAGTATGTAAACAGCTTGGTAATGCTGCAAAGTGTGGAAGTGTGTCTTGGAAATTGGTGTCAGTCTGGTGCCAGGCAAGGGTGCACTATGTGGTTTCATACGGAGGTGTTCCTCTTTAAATGCCGTTTGGGCACTTATATTCGGCGCATTTATAAAGATATTCAGATTTTGGCTATTAAGCTGTAATTGTTCTGAAATCTCTCACCGTTTCTCCCTGCGTAGCTCTTGTTAAATCCATTTTGATTGATGCACTGGATGGAGTTGAAGTCGGTCCCATGGAAAAGCTCTTTCTCATTGGTGGTGGAACCGTTCTTGGAGTCGATGTTCTGCTTCTTTATCTGGTAGTTGGGCCAGAGATCTCTGTTCTGTATACGCAGAATCTGAGAGGACATACAAAGGCTCAGATGTAAACAATGTTCTACCAACTAAACCGCAGACTGTTCCCACCACTATGCAGGACATATCCTATGAGGAATACAGTGACAGCCAGGGCCGGCATCAGGGGGGTACAGCCGGTACACAAGTAAGGGGCCCGGTCCATGGGTCACAACCCGGGCCATCTTTAACATAAAACACCCGCCGTCAGAACATCTGTACAGCCTTTATCAGCAGCCACCAGAAGAGTCTCTATCAGGGGATTCGTGTAGTGATGTAACCTTGCATCTCCAGGCAAGTCAAACGTCTCCCCCTGGTGGCATGGAGGATCCACTTACTACATGACACATACTAAGCACCAGTCTCCAGTGCCATGTTGGTGTGCCCAATCCCTATACTGTGAGCAGACCACCATCACTCCCACCCAGATTCCTATCACTGATATCTGATATCATTTGTCACAATATATTAGAGACGTTACCTTCAGTATTGTGTTTCCACAGCTTTTCTGGAATTTCTGCTGTACTGCGGAGTATTCAGGAGTTCCTGGAGCAACATCCACTTCCATCACAAGAGTCTTACCCATCGGCTTCCAGTGTGACGGTAATCTGTGATTGTCCTCATCTGAAAGATAAGATGTGCAGTCAGGGACCTGACGAGACAAGTAGAACCTTGGTGTATAACCTCGCTGGAAGCATTGACATGGTGGCCAATAAGAATTGTTCAATGTAGAGAAGATAATTCTGAGGTCCCCTCATACCCTCAGGTCTCGGTTCTCTGGAAGCTGATAAAGCCTCCAAATTGTACCAGAGAAGAAGATGGTCCACCTTATCTCAGATGGTCTATCTTTAGGCTGTCACATTCCCTCCTTGTCCCTGCAATGTAGGAATGGATAACTAGCTATAGACAGGCAGATGTGTCACCAGAAATGGTGGATGATGAGACATTTGGCTGCCATTGAATTTATTGGGTTAGACTGAGTCCCATTGTGACCTTCCTTCTGGCTGGCAATGCATGTTTTCATATGAGAGAAGGATTGATACTTCTCATTGTGTGGCATAGAAAGAACTATTACTGGCAATATATATATAATGTATATATATATATATATATATATATATATATATATATATATATATATATATATAACAAGCATAAATAATTGGTAATCACTCGTGTGCCCAGGGGCGTATGTACAGGAGTCACAATTGCGACCCAGCCCTATGCCTCAGGGGTCCCATGGTGGCCCCCTGTACACCTGGATAGGAGGGGCATTGGGAAAACCAGCTGCAGGGGGAAAACAGAGGGGATTGGTTCATCTACATACCGCCCCGCCACCCCTCCTGCTGTAATCAGGCTCGTGTTCTCTCCCCCCCATGCTATAGCCTGCCCCCCCCCCCCCCCTGCCGCAGGGGATGCTTTCAGTATGGAAAGGGGGGAAGGGGCCGGTAAATATGTCATCTACTGACCCCTATCTTTTCTGAATTGACACAGTGATTGATCAATACTGATCGCTCCTGTGTCCATTTAGAACTGTAGCATTGAAAACTGTTTAAATGGTGCTGTCTTCGGGAAACAATGTCTGCACCGTGTGGGACCACAGGCATAATTTGTACATAGGCCTTGGCAGTGACTCTACCTTTCAAGGTCATGATGGGGCCTGCAGAATACCAAGATATGGCTGCCCAACCATGATTGCACCACCACCATGCTTTACCATTGGCACAGACAGCCCTGGTGGTAAGTTTGGGATGGTGTTCATCAAATGTAAACGTGTCTGGTGGTTGGGAATAGTGTGAAGTTTGATTCATTGGACCATATTACAGTGTTCCATTGACCAGTAGTCCACAATTTATGGGTAAGACAGAAGAACATAACTCTGACAAGGCACTCCTGAAATGCCATGTGGTTGTCATATATGCACGATGTGATAAGACCTCAAAAGGCTGACTGTCAGAGATATCAGAAGCACAAAGGACAGTGTATCCATTAAAACAGTCTTGATTTATTCCACACATGGTTAAAAACATTTGAGAACGGTGGTTACCAGTTGATGACCAGCCCCATACCAAAGGGATGCAGGATATGCTGGGAAACCCGGTTACCGATGTTGGAGCATTCTCGCCTACAGATCCATGTCACCGGAAGTAGACATCACCGGAAGTGGCGTGGCCGGAAACCAAGAAGTCTGTGGTTGTGGACACTCAGACTGGGACACACCAGAGAATCACGCCAGTTGCCAGGATAACATGTTTCGGGGTGCGCCCCTTTGTCCAGTCCCCATAATTCATGGGTGTTGCAGTCCTCTCTCCTCTTCTGAGCATCATTATCGGTCACTGGTGGTTTGGCAATTGTAGTTCACCCGTCAATGTTTTGCTTATGGAGTTTCCTCCCCAAAGTTTTTGTGGACACGGCTTTGGAAGACAGAGATTGAGCTTTGCAGTCACTTTTGTTGATTGATCGATCAACTTGGTACATTCTTACTGCCCATTATGGTTTGAATCTCGTCCAGTTCCTTTTGAACCGGCTGAGATTCTAACCATCTATGGCCGGCCATAGATTAGAGAGAATAGAGACGGGTGACAATGACAAGAAAAAAATCTTCCTGAGATAACTGAGCCGTGTATTTGAACAGTTATGTTCTTATCCATACTTAAGCTCTATGGTGACCATAAACTGGATTTAATGACCTATTTTGGTCTCTATGTTTTTATGTATTATGTTTGTAATAAAAGTGAGTTTTTATATATTTGTGTCTCGGGTGTGCCTGTAAAGTCTGATACAAAACCTACGTTTTTGTATATAACGACTTAGCGACGTCCCGCCCGCAATGCACTGCAGACGAGCGGCCGCTGTAGGCACAGTGACCCACCCATACATTGATGTCTACTTCCCTGTTTTTGGCTACATGCATGTCTGGCCCCCCTCTGATTGCACACAGCAGGAGCTGTCAGAAAGTCCAGGCCAATGTCTCATGGCTGGGACCTATTGATCGGCTGTGTGCAATCACAACCCAGAGCTCTGTGTGGGTAAACAACACAGAGCTCTGTACACAGGAAGCGATCTGTCAGTTTTCCATCCCTGCAAAGCACCGGAATCCAGGACACGTATCCCACATTTCTCTACTGGTTCCCCTTTCCCCGGATAGCGATGCCACCCACCGGCTTCCTTCTACACGACCCCTGCCCTGAGAGCAGCAAATGTGGTGTGTGCATGCGCTGGCTGCTGCTTAATAGAAAATCATTGGCTCCTAATGGTAGTGAGGTGAGAAGGGCTTTGGAGTGTGCAGTGCCGAAAAGTGAGAGCTGTGGATGTGGGGTGGGGGTTTTGGGCACAGAGTGGAGAGTTGTCGATGGACAGAGGGAGAGGTGTGGACAAGGGGGCGCTGGGCACAGAGGGAGAGATGGGGGGGGGTTGTAGATTGGGGAAGGGGGTGCTGAGCCCAGGAAGGAGAGGTGTGGATAAGGGGGTGCTGGGCACAGGAAGGAGAGCTATGGATAAGGGGGTGCTGAGGACAGGAGGGAGAGGTGTGGATAAGGGGGTGCTGGGCACAGGAGGAAGAGGTGTGGATAAGGGGGTGCTGGGCACAGAAGGGAGAGGTGTGTATAAGGGGGTGCTGGGCACAGTAGGGAGAGGTGTGTATAAGGGGGTGCGGGGCACAGGGGGGAGAGCTGTGGATAAGGGGGTGCTGGGCACAGGAAGGAGAGCTGTGGATAAGGGGGTGCTGTGCACAGGAGGGAGAGGTGTGGATAAGAGGGTGCTGGGCACAGGAAGGAGAGCTGTGGATAAGGGGGTGCTGGGCACAGGAAGGAGAGCTGTGGATAAGGGGGTGCTGGGCACAGGAGGGAGAGGTGTGGATAAGAGGGTGCTGGGCACAGGAAGGAGAGCTGTGGATAAGGGGGTGCTGGGCACAGGAGGGAGAGCTGTGGATAAGAGGGTGCTGGGTACAGGAGGGAGAGCTGTGGATGTGGGGTGGAGGCTTTGGGCACAGAGTGGAGAGTTGTTGATGGACAGAGGGAGAGGTGTGGACAAGGGGGCGCTGGACACAGAGGGAGAGATGGGGGGGTTGTAGATTGGGGAAGGGGGTGCTGAGCCCAGGATAGAGAGCTGTGGATAAGGGGGTGGTGGGCACAGGAGGGAGAGGTGTGGATAAGGGGGTGCTGGGCACAGGGGGGAGAGGTTTGTATAAGGGGGTGGTGGGCACAGGAGGGAGAGGTGTGGATAAGGGGGTGCTGAGCACAGGAGGGAGAGGTGTGGATAAGGGGGTGCTGGGCACAGGAGGGAAAGTTGGACATAAGAGGGTGCTGGGCACAGTAGGGAGAGGTGTGTATAAGGGGGTGCTGGGCACAGGAGGGAGAGCTTTGGATAAGGGGGTGCTGGGCACAGGAGGGAGAGCTGTGGATAAGGGGGTGCTGGGAACAGGAGGGAGAGCTGTGGATAAGGGGGTGCTGGGCACAGGAGGGAAAGTTGTGGATAAGGGGGTGCTGGGCACAGGAGGGAGAGCTGTGGATAAGAGGGTGCTGGGTACAGGAGGGAGAGGTGTGGATAAGGGGGTGCTGGGCACAGGAGGGAGAGCTGTGGATAAGAGGGTGCTGGGTACAGGAGGTAGAGGTGTGGATAAGGGGGTGCTAGGCACAGGAGGAAGAGTTGTGGATAAGGGGGTGCTGGGCACAGGAGGGAAAGTTGGACATAAGAGGGTGCTGGGCACAGTAGGGAGAGGTGTGTATAAGGGGGTGCTGGGCACAGGAGGGAGAGCTTTGGATAAGGGGGTGCTGGGCACAGGAGGGAGAGCTGTGGATAAGGGGGTGCTGGGCACAGGAGGGAAAGTTGTGGATAAGGGGGTGCTGGGCACAGGAGGGAGAGCTGTGGATAAGAGGGTGCTGGGTACAGGAGGGAGAGGTGTGTATAAGGGGGTGCTGGGCACAGGAGGGAGAGTTATGGATAAGGGGGTGCTGGGCACAGGAGGGAGAGCTGTGGATAAGGGGGTGCTGGGCACAGGAGGGAGAGCTGTGGATAAGGGGGTGTTGAGAAGTATGTAATGTACAGCACAGCTTACAGAGTGCAGTGGTCAGGAGTATGTAACACACAGTCTGGTGTAAAGAGAGGGGGGGTAACAATGATATAATAAATAGCACAGTATACAGGGTAGTGGTTGAGAGAATGAATTGTACAGCATACAGATTGCAGCAGGATATTGTCATGCACAGCACACATTACATGTTCCTGATCATACTCTGTATGCTGTGCAGTCATAAGGCGTGCGCATGGGGTGTGCCGGATGTGCCTGGGCACACCCTAATGTGTGTCTGGAGATCTGCTGTAAGATGCTGCAAGAGACTGTATAGAGAGCTGCCTGTGAGACAGTTTCCCTTTGAGCAGTGGGGGCGGGGGGGGGGGGCATGGAAGAGCCGCTTAGTGCTTTAAACTGTAATGTAATGTCACTGCTTGCAGATAGGAGCTGTCAAAACTCGGGGTGGGTGGGACCAAACAGCTAGCTATCAGTGCTTCCTATCAGTGCATTAAATGCAGGGATGGGCAGTTGAACTCAGCAGCTAGTCTATGGGGGGCGCCTGGTGGGGCACGACTAAAATCCGTCTGTTTATTAATGTCACACGCCGATCTTTAGTATAATATGTAATCACCACATTACTATTTACAATAAACTACTGGAGGTAAATTAAAAAAATGTCAATAAAAGGCCCCACTAAGCACTGATATGTGTTCCCACGCCACAAAAAAAAAAAGTGCAGCGCTAACTTACTAATCAATAACTTAACAATAGTTGTGGAATCCTCCAATGTATGGAAATCTCAATAAACATCAATATTACCCCAATACCGGTGATATGTAACGTCACATATAATACACATCACACTGAAAAAATACATAAAAAATGAAACTTATCAGGGATGGTGGAAACCCCTCCTATAGATATTTGCCATACAGATTAACTACAAGTGCAACAATTCCAGTGATATGAGATTTCCCATGTAATACACAACAAAATGAGAAGACTTTTTTTTTTTTAACTTAGCAGGGATGGTGGAAACCCCTCTACAGATAACTGCAATACAAATTAACTTCACGTGCAACAACTTTTTAGTTCCCACCATTATAGCACTATGGAATTTTTATTTTTTTAGATTGTTACACATAATTTTATATGTTTTAGTTACTATTTTATAATGTGAATTTTGCACTTGAAGTCAATTTTCCTCTACCCCAAACTCGCTCATCCATGTCTTTATGGACCTTGCTTTGTGCTCTGGTGGGCAGTCATGTTAAAACAGGAAGGGGCCGTCCCCAAACTCCTCCCACAAAGTTGGGAGCATAAAATTGTCCAAAATGTCTTGGTATGCCGATGTCTTAAGAGTTCTCTTCACTGGAACTAAGGGGCCGAGCCCAACCCCTGAATAACAACCCCCCACCATAATCCCCCTCCCCCCTACACCATAATTCCCCCCCACCACACCATAATCCCCCCTCCCCCCTACACCATAATCCCCCCCCACCACACACCATAATCCCCCCTCCCCCCCCACACCATAATCCCCCCCCCCCCCCCACACAACATAATCCCTCTTCTACCAAATGATTTGGACCAATGCACAAAGCAAGGTCCATAAAGACATGGATGAGCGAGTTTGGGGTGGAGGAACTTGACTGGCCTTCACATTAAAGTGGAGACTGCGAACCAGGCCTTCTCATCCAACATCAGTGCCTGGCCTCACAAATGCTCTTCTGGAAGAATGGTCAAACATTCCCATAGACACCCTCCTAAACCTTGTGGACGGCCTTCCCAGAAGAGGTGAAGCTGTTATAGCTGCAAAGGGCGGAGCCAACTCAATATTGAACCCTCCGGACTAAGACTGGGATGCCTTTAAAGTTCATGTGTGTGTAGAGGCAGGCGTCCCAATACTTTTGGTAATACAGTGTGTATATATATATATGTAGTGCTGGTAGATTTTCAATCTACTGTTGATAGGTAAATTTAGTGGGTTACCTGTTCATACATAGTCAGATTTGCCTCTGTTCCAGCTTGGCTGTGTTGCGTGTAGTTCCACACTGTGTCTGTGGGTGTCGTTGTCACCATGGGTCGGTGTTGGAAAGGCAACACGTTGAAGTGTATGAGTGCTCCTCTGTCCCGGAGATAACTCGGTGGAGGTGGTCCTCCGAGTTGCATTCTGGGAGAGGGTATTTATGGGACAGACGCCATGTTTTAGGGTTCGCTTTCGTTCCACCCGCTGGTCCTCCTGGACGACAGGTATGTGCTAGGAGTACTACCTCGTGGTCCTCCGACCGGGAGGCCCACGTCGCTGCAGCGTGTGGGTGGGCCCAGAAGCCTGTCTGGGGCCTACCACAGCGGCGAGGGAATGGTCCTGGGCTGTCTGTCCTACGGGAAGAAGCCGGACAACTGAGAAGATCCCAGGAGAGGATCCGTCATGGAAGGATCATGCAGAGTGCTGGTCTGGAGAGGGGCCTGGTGACTCAGTTGGAGGACGTATCCTGAAGTTATCCTACCACATAGTACTGCCGAGGCGGCTTAAAGGTTCTAGTGCTGTGTTTGCTATTCATTGTAAACCATTACATCCTGTGGCAGAGGATCCTACGGGTTTCTATTCCATTCAAGTCTGTGGCAGAGACTTTTGTTCGTGCTGCGTACTGGCTGCTAGGTTAGTGAGAGAAGATCTATCCAGGCGGGCAAAGATTCAACTCTAAAAGGAGAGTACATTCATCTACAAGATTCCAATTCCTAATACTACACTAAGACAAGGTATTTGAACTTCCCTGCAACTCTTCTTCTACCTCTTTCCTGCTACTTCCTTCAGTTATGTTTATTAAAACCTTGGAAAAGATACTCAAGTGTCCGGTGCCTACATTGTCTGGTGTTAAACTCAACGGGACCCTAGACCCGGTTCTGGTGAAATTGAGGTAACGAAGGTGACGGTAACAAGCCCGCTATAAACCAGCAGCTCCACCGTGAGTTATTGCTACATATATATATAATGTAGCGCCCTGCTCCTGTTGATCAGGCGCTCGCATGTAAATTTAGTGGGTTATCTGTTCTGTACATAGTTCAGATTCAATGATAGTGCCACGCATGCTCAGAATAAATTAAGAGATGAAAGCTATTGGCTGCTGCCTAGTTTATAGTCCCGACGTACGTGTTTTACGTCACCGCGTTCAGAACGATCGGATTTTCCGACAACTTTGTGTGACCGTGTGTATGCAAGACAAGTTTGAGCCAACATCCGTGGGAAAAAATCCTAGGATTTTGTTGTCGGAATGTCCGATCAATGTCCGATCAATGTCGGACCGCATGTACAGGGCATTAGTCTGTGCTGTGCAGCGTAGTTAGGTGTGTGCTGTGCAGCGTGCCCCGCACTTTATTTGGCTATCATTTCTCATAGTCTTTGTCATATTCTATTAGTGGTGTGTTATGGATTTTGATCGTTCGGAGAGCAGACCCCTTCACTCCCCCCAGATCGGTCAGGCTGGATCCTGATGGAGGGAATGATAATCGCAGACTTTCCTCGCCCAGCAATGACAATTCTTCTTTTTAGTTTATATAATACAACCCAAATTCTACATAACACAGAATACAATGATTGGCAAATCTCTCAATCTTAGAAAATAGAAAACACATCGAATGATTAAACTGAGAAGATGTACCGGTAGCCGGCTGCTCCATGCAGCTGCTGATTCTTCTGCCTTCCCCTCCCCCGCCTGCACTCTCACACTGCGTGCCGCCTGTGGAAGATCCTCTTCTCATGCCAGCTGTGCTGCAGATCTCTGTGTTAGACTTCTCCACCCAGCTCACCTCTCCCTTCCTGACAGCAGAGCAAAGGACCAATCAGGGAGGAGGAGAGCTAGCCAATGAAATCTCATAGACTGTAATGCAGAGTGCTTGGGATCATGGGAGATGTAGTCCAAAGCAGCTTCTCTATGTAGCACCTCCTAGTGTGCTAGATATATTATTATTATTATTATTATTATTATTATTATTATTATACAGGATTTATATGGCGCCAACAGTTTATAACATGAGGGCAGTACACTTACCATACAATACAGGAGGGATGAGAGGGCCCTGATCCTCAGAGCTTACAATCTAGTGTAGTCTGGTAGTGTAGGAGAATGTATTCTGCTCAGGACTGAGCTGTGAATCTGGGTCAGGGTTCAGTGAGAGATCGGGGCTGGATGACTCCTCCTTACAGCTCCTCCCCTGGTCTAGAAGGTTGTAGACGGTGCACTCTGCAGGGGCAGTCGCTCCTGAGCTTAGTAAATGAGGGGAAGCTCTGCTGACTTCCATCATCCAATCATGTGTAAGAAAAAATGCATTTTTTTCTATTTTCCTTGCACATGATTGGGTGTTCTTTGCAAAGTGAAACTTTTCCTAATTTACTAAGTTCTGGAGCAACTGCAGTTTGGAAAGTGCTCAGTCTATTGGCCTTTAGTAAATCATCTCTTGTGACTTTTTGCTACACAACCGAGAGGCCTCATTGCCTATAATGGACCATCACTACTAATCTGTCAGATCTTCACAGTCATCCATCCGGGTCTACAAGCAAGTGAGTGCTGGAGGAAGAAGAGGAGCTGTGTGTGGGTACTGTATATAGGGACTGTATATAGAGACTGTATATAGAGCTGTATATAGAGCTGTATATAGGGACTGTATATAGAGAATGTATATAGGACTGTATATAGAGACTGTATATAGAGCTGTATATAGGGACTGTATATAGAGAATGTATATAGGACTGTATATAGAGACTGTATATAGAGCTGTATATAGGGACTGTATATAGAGAATGTATATAGGACTGTATATAGAGACTGTATATATAGCTGTATATAAAGAATGTACATAGAAACTGTATATAGAGCTGTATATAGAGACTGTATATAAAGAATGTATATAGAGAATGTATAGAGAGACTGTATATAGAGAATGTATATAGAGACTGTATATAGGGACTGTATATAGAGAATGTATATAGAGACTGTATATAGAGAATGTATATAGAGAATGTATATAGAGAATGTATATAGAGCTGTGTATAGGGACTGTATATAGAGACTGTATATAGAGAATGCATATAGAGACTGTATATAGAGACTGTATATAGAGCTGTATATAGAGAATGTATATAGGACTGTATATAGAGACTGTATATATAGACTGTATATAGAGACTGTATATAAAGAATGTACATAGAAACTGTATATAGAGCTGTATATAGGGACTGTATATAGAGAATGTATATAGAGAATGTATATAGGACTGTATATAGAGACTGTATATAGAGACTGTATATAGAGAATGTATATAGGACTGTATATAGAGACTGTATATAGAGACTGTATATAGAGAATGTATATAGAGACTGTATATAGAGAATGTATATAGAGACTGTATATAGAGAATGTATATAGAGACTGTATATAGAGAATGTATATAGAGACTGTATATAGAGAATGTATATAGAGAATGTATATAGAGACTGTATATAGAGAATGTATATAGAGACTGTATATAGAGAATGTATATAGAGACTGTATATAGAGAATGTATATAGATAATGTATATAGAGACTGTATATAGAGAATGCATATAGAGACTTATATAGGACTGTATATAGAGAATGTATATAGAGACTGTATATAGAGAATGTATATAGAGAATGTATATAGGACTGTATATAGAGACTGTATATAGGGACTGTATATAGAGAATGTATATAGAGACTGTATATAGAGAATGTATATAGAGAATGTATATAGAGCTGTGTATAGGGACTGTATATAGAGACTGTATATAGAGAATGCATATAGAGACTGTATATAGAGACTGTATATAGAGCTGTATATAGGGACTGTATATAGAGAATGTATATAGGACTGTATATAGAGAATGTATATATAGACTGTATATAGAGACTGTATATAAAGAATGTACATAGAAACTGTATATAGAGCTGTATATAGAGAATGTATATAGAGAATGTATATAGGACTGTATATAGAGACCGTATATAGGACTGTATATAGAGACTGTATATAGAGAATGTATATAGAGAATGTATATAGGACTGTATATAGAGAATGTATATAGAGACTGTATATAGAGACTGTATATAGAGAATGTATATAGGACTGTATATAGAGAATGTATATAGAGACTGTATATAGAGAATGTATATAGAGAATGTATATAGAGACTGTATATAGAGAATGTATATAGAGACTGTATATAGAGAATGTATATAGATAATGTATATAGAGACTGTATATAGAGAATGCATATAGAGACTGTATATAGAGAATGTATATAGAGAATGTATATAGAGACTTATATAGGACTGTATATAGAGAATGTATATAGGACTGTATATAGAGAATGTATATAGAGAATGTATATAGAGACTGTATATAGAGAATGTATATAGAGACTGTATATAGAGAATGTATATAGAGACTGTATATAGAGAATGTATATAGAGAATGTATATAGATAATGTATATAGAGACTGTATATAGAGAATGCATATAGAGACTTATATAGGACTGTATATAGAGAATGTATATAGGACTGTATATAGAGACTGTGTATAGAGAATGTATATAGGACTGTATATAGAGAATGTATATAGAGACTGTATATATAGACTGTATATAGGGACTGTATATAAAGAATGTATATAGAGACTGTATATAGAGAATGTATATAGGACTGTATATAGAGACTGTATATAGAGAATGTATATAGGACTGTATATAGAGACTGTATATAGAGAATGTATATAGGACTGTATATAGAGAATGTATATAGAGACTGTATATAGAGAATGTATATAGGACTGTATATAGAGACTGTATATAGAGAATGTATATAGGACTGTATATAGAGACTGTATATAGAGAATGTATATAGAGAATGTATATAGAGACTGTATATAGGGACTGTATATAGGACTGTATATAGAGACTGTATATAGAGAATGTATATAGGACTGTATATAGAGAATGTATATAGGACTGTATATAGAGACTGTATATAGAGAATGTATATAGAGACTGTATATAGAGAATGTATATAGAGAATGTATATAGAGACTGTATATAGAGAATGTATATAGAGAATGTATATAGGACTGTATATAGAGACTGTGTATAGAGACTGTATATAAAGAATGTATATAGAGAATGTATAGAGAGACTGTATATAGAGAATGTATATAGAGAATGTATATAGGACTGTATATAGAGACTGTATATAGGGACTGTATATAGAGAATGTATATAGAGACTGTATATAGGGACTGTATATAGAGAATGTATATAGAGACTGTATATAGAGAATGTATATAGAGAATGTATATAGAGCTGTGTATAGGGACTGTATATAGAGACTGTATATAGAGAATGCATATAGAGACTGTATATAGAGACTGTATATAGAGCTGTATATAGAGAATGTATATAGGACTGTATATAGAGACTGTATATATAGACTGTATATAGAGACTGTATATAAAGAATGTACATAGAAACTGTATATAGAGCTGTATATAGGGACTGTATATAGAGAATGTATATAGAGAATGTATATAGGACTGTATATAGAGACTGTATATAGAGACTGTATATAGAGAATGTATATAGGACTGTATATAGAGACTGTATATAGAGACTGTATATAGAGAATGTATATAGAGACTGTATATAGAGAATGTATATAGAGACTGTATATAGAGCTGTATATAGAGAATGTATATAGGACTGTATATAGAGACTGTATATATAGACTGTATATAGAGACTGTATATAAAGAATGTACATAGAAACTGTATATAGAGCTGTATATAGGGACTGTATATAGAGAATGTATATAGAGAATGTATATAGGACTGTATATAGAGACTGTATATAGAGACTGTATATAGAGAATGTATATAGGACTGTATATAGAGACTGTATATAGAGACTGTATATAGAGAATGTATATAGAGACTGTATATAGAGAATGTATATAGAGACTGTATATAGAGAATGTATATAGAGACTGTATATAGAGAATGTATATAGAGACTGTATATAGAGAATGTATATAGAGAATGTATATAGAGACTGTATATAGAGAATGTATATAGAGACTGTATATAGAGAATGTATATAGAGACTGTATATAGAGAATGTATATAGATAATGTATATAGAGACTGTATATAGAGAATGCATATAGAGACATATATAGGACTGTATATAGAGAATGTATATAGAGACTGTATATAGAGAATGTATATAGAGAATGTATATAGGACTGTATATAGAGACTGTATATAGGGACTGTATATAGAGAATGTATATAGAGACTGTATATAGAGAATGTATATAGAGAATGTATATAGAGCTGTGTATAGGGACTGTATATAGAGACTGTATATAGAGAATGCATATAGAGACTGTATATAGAGACTGTATATAGAGCTGTATATAGGGACTGTATATAGAGAATGTATATAGGACTGTATATAGAGACTGTATATATAGACTGTATATAGAGACTGTATATAAAGAATGTACATAGAAACTGTATATAGAGCTGTATATAGAGAATGTATATAGAGAATGTATATAGGACTGTATATAGAGACTGTATATAGGACTGTATATAGAGACTGTATATAGAGAATGTATATAGAGAATGTATATAGGACTGTATATAGAGAATGTATATAGAGACTGTATATAGAGACTGTATATAGAGAATGTATATAGGACTGTATATAGAGAATGTATATAGAGACTGTATATAGAGAATGTATATAGAGAATGTATATAGAGACTGTATATAGAGAATGTATATAGAGACTGTATATAGAGAATGTATATAGATAATGTATATAGAGACTGTATATAGAGAATGCATATAGAGACTGTATATAGAGAATGTATATAGAGAATGTATATAGAGACTTATATAGGACTGTATATAGAGAATGTATATAGGACTGTATATAGAGAATGTATATAGAGAATGTATATAGAGACTGTATATAGAGAATGTATATAGAGACTGTATATAGAGAATGTATATAGAGACTGTATATAGAGAATGTATATAGAGAATGTATATAGATAATGTATATAGAGACTGTATATAGAGAATGCATATAGAGACTTATATAGGACTGTATATAGAGAATGTATATAGGACTGTATATAGAGACTGTGTATAGAGAATGTATATAGGACTGTATATAGAGAATGTATATAGAGACTGTATATATAGACTGTATATAGGGACTGTATATAAAGAATGTATATAGAGACTGTATATAGAGAATGTATATAGGACTGTATATAGAGACTGTATATAGAGAATGTATATAGGACTGTATATAGAGACTGTATATAGAGAATGTATATAGGACTGTATATAGAGAATGTATATAGAGACTGTATATAGAGAATGTATATAGGACTGTATATAGAGACTGTATATAGAGAATGTATATAGGACTGTATATAGAGACTGTATATAGAGAATGTATATAGAGAATGTATATAGAGACTGTATATAGGGACTGTATATAGGACTGTATATAGAGACTGTATATAGAGAATGTATATAGGACTGTATATAGAGAATGTATATAGGACTGTATATAGAGACTGTATATAGAGAATGTATATAGAGACTGTATATAGAGAATGTATATAGAGAATGTATATAGAGACTGTATATAGAGAATGTATATAGAGAATGTATATAGGACTGTATATAGAGACTGTGTATAGAGACTGTATATAAAGAATGTATATAGAGAATGTATAGAGAGACTGTATATAGAGAATGTATATAGAGAATGTATATAGGACTGTATATAGAGACTGTATATAGGGACTGTATATAGAGAATGTATATAGAGACTGTATATAGGGACTGTATATAGAGAATGTATATAGAGACTGTATATAGAGAATGTATATAGAGAATGTATATAGAGCTGTGTATAGGGACTGTATATAGAGACTGTATATAGAGAATGCATATAGAGACTGTATATAGAGACTGTATATAGAGCTGTATATAGAGAATGTATATAGGACTGTATATAGAGACTGTATATATAGACTGTATATAGAGACTGTATATAAAGAATGTACATAGAAACTGTATATAGAGCTGTATATAGGGACTGTATATAGAGAATGTATATAGAGAATGTATATAGGACTGTATATAGAGACTGTATATAGAGACTGTATATAGAGAATGTATATAGGACTGTATATAGAGACTGTATATAGAGACTGTATATAGAGAATGTATATAGAGACTGTATATAGAGAATGTATATAGAGACTGTATATAGAGAATGTATATAGAGACTGTATATAGAGAATGTATATAGAGACTGTATATAGAGAATGTATATAGAGAATGTATATAGAGACTGTATATAGAGAATGTATATAGAGACTGTATATAGAGAATGTATATAGAGACTGTATATAGAGAATGTATATAGATAATGTATATAGAGACTGTATATAGAGAATGCATATAGAGACTTATATAGGACTGTATATAGAGAATGTATATAGAGACTGTATATAGAGAATGTATATAGAGAATGTATATAGGACTGTATATAGAGACTGTATATAGGGACTGTATATAGAGAATGTATATAGAGACTGTATATAGAGAATGTATATAGAGAATGTATATAGAGCTGTGTATAGGGACTGTATATAGAGACTGTATATAGAGAATGCATATAGAGACTGTATATAGAGACTGTATATAGAGCTGTATATAGGGACTGTATATAGAGAATGTATATAGGACTGTATATAGAGACTGTATATATAGACTGTATATAGAGACTGTATATAAAGAATGTACATAGAAACTGTATATAGAGCTGTATATAGAGAATGTATATAGAGAATGTATATAGGACTGTATATAGAGACTGTATATAGAGAATGTATATAGGACTGTATATAGAGAATGTATATAGAGACTGTATATAGAGACTGTATATAGAGAATGTATATAGGACTGTATATAGAGACTGTATATAGAGAATGTATATAGGACTGTTTATAGAGACTGTATATAGAGAATGTATATAGAGAATGTATATAGAGACTGTATATAGGGACTGTATATAGGACTGTATATAGAGACTGTATATAGAGAATGTATATAGGACTGTATATAGAGACTGTATATAGAGAATGTATATAGAGACTGTATATAGAGACTGTATATAGAGAATGTATATAGAGAATGTATATAGAGACTGTATATAGAGAATGTATATAGGACTGTATATAGAGACTGTGTATAGAGACTGTATATAGAGACTGTATATAAAGAATGTATATAGGACTGTATATAGAGAATGTATATAGAGACTGTATATAGAGAATGTATATAGGACTGTATATAGAGACTGTATATAGAGACTGTATATAGAGAATGTATATAGGACTGTATATAGAGACTGTATATAGAGACTGTATATAGGACTGTATATAGAGACTGTATATAGAGAATGTATATAGAGAATGTATATAGGACTGTATATAGAGACTGTATATAGAGACTGTATATAGGGACTGTATATAGGACTGTATATAGAGACTGTATATAGAGAATGTATATAGGACTGTATATAGAGACTGTATATAGAGAATGTATATAGGACTGTATATAGAGACTGTATATAGAGAATGTATATAGAGACTGTATATAGAGAATGTATATAGAGAATGTATATAGAGAATGTATATAGAGACTGTATATAGAGAATGTATATAGGACTGTATATAGAGAATGTATATAGGACTGTATATAGAGACTGTATATAGAGAATGTATATAGAGAATGTATATAGGACTGTATATAGAGAATGTATATAGAGACTGTATATAGAGAATGTATATAGGACTGTATATAGAGAATGTATATAGGACTGTATATAGAGACTGTATATAGAGACTGTATATAGAGAATGTATATAGGACTGTATATAGGACTGTATATAGAGACTGTATATAGAGAATGTATATAGAGACTGTATATAGAGAATGTATATAGGACTGTATATAGAGAATGTATATAGAAAGATGTCCCTGAAGTTTGTTGTTGAAGTCCGATGGACATCCCATAACCTCCCATCCCTACCCAAGTTATAAATAACAAAAACATTGGGGTTGATTTACTGAAGGCAAATAGCCTGAGTACTCTGCAAGTGCAGTCGCTCCAGAGCTTAGTAAATGAGGGGAAGCTCTGCTGACTTCCATCATCCAATCACATGCAGGCAAAAATTCTTGTTTTTTATTTCCCTTTCATGTGATTGGGTATTCTATGCAAAGTAAAGTTTCACCTCATTTACTAAGCTCTGGATCAACTCCACTTTCAGAGGGGAACTTCATTTTGCAAAGTGCTGAGTTTATTTGCCCAAAGTCCCGGACTGTTCTCTGACTCTTTGGGGTTACATAATTATTAAGGTTGAATAAAGACACCTGTCAGTTTTGACGGTGGACCTGAACGGGCGATCCATGTTAGTCTATGGAGCGACGGATGTCAGCGGAGACATGTCCGCTGACATCCAACCCCGTCCGATCCGCTAAAAGCAGACGGATGGCTCTACCTCCAGGTCCATCGCTGGCGGATCGGATCGGGTGAGATCTGATGAAAATGGACACGCTGTCCGTTTTCATCCGATCCCTCCATAGGCGGCAGCGACACCTGACAAGCCCCTCCCCGCTCAGTGAGCAGAGAGGGACCTGTCATCCGCCGGCTCAGCGGAGATCAACGGACAGAACTCCCGCTGAGCCGCCTCGTGTGAAAGGGGCCTTACAGTGTAAGTGGAAATTCTGCAGACTCAGCTGTAAGGGGGAACTCTGTCGATTCAGATGTATTGGGGGGGGGGCTCTGGGGACCATGATTAAAGGGGAATGCTGGGAACTATGATGTAAGTGGGGCCTCTGGTTACCAGAAATCTCTTTACACCAGAGTCTGCAGTGTTCCTTCGTACATCAGAGTCCCCAGAGTTCTCCCTCACAGTGTAAAGGGGAACTATGCAGATTCAGATGTAAAGGAGAACTCTGTGGATTTAGATGTAAGGGGGAACTCTGCGGATTCAGATGTAAAGGAGAACTCTACAGATTCAGATGTAAAGGAGAACTCTGCAGATTCAGATGTAAAGGAGAACTCTGTGGATTCAGATGTAAAGGGGAACTCTGCGGATTCAGATGTAAGGGGGAACTCTGCGGATTTAGATGTAATGGGGAACTCTGCAGATTTAGATGTAAAGGGGAACTCAGCAGATTCAGATGTAAGGGGGAACTCTGCGGATTTAGATGTAATGGGGAACTCTGCGGATTTAGATGTAATGGGGAACTCTGCAGATTGAGATGTAAAGGGGAACTCTGCGGATTCAGATGTAAGGGGGAACTCTTCGGATTTAGATGTAATGGGGAACTCTGCGGATTTAGATGTAAAGGAGAACTCTGCGGATTCAGATGTAAGGGGGAACTCTGCGGATTTAGATGTAAGGGGGAACTCTGCAGATTTAGATGTAAAGGGGAACTCTGCAGATTCAGATGTAAAGGAGAACTCTGCAGATTCAGATGTAAAGGAGAACTCTGCAGATTCAGATGTAAAGGAGAACTCTGTGGATTCAGATGTAAGGGGGAACTCTGCGGATTCAGATGTAAAGGGGAACTCTGCGGATTCAGATGTAAGGGGGAACTCTGCGGATTTAGATGTAATGGGGAACTCTGCGGATTCAGATGTAAGGGGGAACTCTGCAGATTCAGATGTAAGGGGGAACTCTGCGGATTCAGATGTAAAGGGGAACTCTGCGGATTCAGATGTAAGGGGGAACTCTGCAGATTCAGATGTAAGGGGGAACTCTGCGGATTCAGATGTAAAGGGGAACTCTGCGGATTCAGATGTAAGGGGGAACTCTGCGGATTCAGATGTAAGGGGGAACTCTGCGGATTTAGATGTAAGGGGGAACTCTGCGGATTCAGATGTAAGGGGGAACTCTGCGGATTCAGATGTAAGGGGGAACTCTGCGGATTTAGATGTAAAGGGGAACTCTGCGGATTCAGATGTAAAGGGGAACTCTGCGGATTCAGATGTAAAGGGGAACTCTGCAGATTCAGATGTAAAGGGGAACTCTGCAGAGAGGGTTCACCTGAGCTCAAGCCACCTTTCCACTGTCAGGAACCCACCACTGAAGCACAGGATTGCTGAGAGAGTTACCAACCCACCAAGCACTCTGCACTACAAAACCCAGCAAGACTTTAGTTACCCTCAGACTTACCTCCCAACTTTTTGAGATGGGAACGAGGGACACCTATTAGCAAAAGTACTCTAGGACAGACTTCTGGGCTCACCTGCCCGGCTGCCGCGACGCAACCCTCCAGGCCGCAGGGCCGCGAGGTGGAACTCACTAACACATACCTCTAGGCCCTCCTGGCCTAGAGGTAAAGACTCCTAGAAACATGGCGTCTGCCCCATAAATACCCTCTCCCAGAATGCAACCCGGAGGACCACCTCCGCAGAGTTGTCTACGGGACAGAAGAGCACTCATATACTTCAGCTTGTTGCTTTCCAACACCGACCTATGGTGACAACAACACCCACAGGCAGAATGTGGAACTGCACACAACACAGCCAAACTGGAACAGAGGCCAAATCTGACAATAGATTGAATCTGAACTATGTACAGAACAGATGACCCACTAAATTTACATATAAGCGGTAGATTGGAAAAACTACTGGCGCTACATACTCCCCCCACTACAATAGACGTTGTCCTCAACGTCTGGCAAAATGTGACTCTCAAGCCTGAGAGTAGGTATTTGAACTTAAAACTTGGATGAGTAAGAAAAAAAGACAGTATAGAAATGTTACAGTTCAAACATTTATACAATAACATATTCATATCAGCAAAAGAAGTCACATTAGACACGTCACAAAACCCCACTATCTACTTAGCTGAAAAGCCTAACAGCTTGATAGGAGATCTGGTTGTTCCTGAAAGAAACAAAGTTAAACACACACAGAAATGTACAAATGTACAGTAGTATCACCAAACAATTTAGGAGCAAAGCCTCCTTCCACAAGAGAGTGACACTCTCTTCCCCACACATTTTCCTTCTAATGAAAATTAACTAAAGTAACTTGAAAAGTCCATCCCTATCTTTGGGCAAATTATATATTTTTTCCAGTAAAAGAAATCCAGCTATCAACAAGTCTTTGGATATAGAAGAGGTGGATAAAATCTCTTGACCACAGAGATCTCTAAACCCTGACACCATAGGTGTGGGCAGCCTATTGCATTAGGGTGTGCACCCCAATGCTCAAACGTGCATGTGTGTATGTATGTATGTGTAATAAATAAATATAAATATATATATATTTATATAATGAATAAATGTAAAAAACAGTAGGGCCGTGGATGGTGTCAGTAGAGCAGTGAACGTGTCAGTTGTTTTTATTTTTATTATTTTATATTTGTATTATTTTTACAATTTTTTTAGGAGCCCCAATGGGGGGACATTGGTGAAATATCAAGAGGGGGAATCTGCGCTGCACAGGGTGATTAGGGTGTTCCCAGGCCACACACCCTGAGCACACCTATGACTGCAAGTCTATAGTAAAGTGATATTAAAGCTTACCTGCTCTGTGCAATAGTTTTGCACAAAGCAGCCCCAATCCTCTTCTTCTCAGGTCCCCCATCGGCGCTTCTGGTTCCTGCCCCTTGACCAGTGCCCCCAATAGCAAGCTGCTTGCTGTGTCAGCCAATGAGGAGAGAGAGAGACCCAGGACAACCAAGGCTCCTATGCACATCACTGGATCAAGAGGGGACTCAGGTGAGTGTTGGGGGGGCTGTGGAGGGAGCAAAACACAACCTTCAGCCTTTACAGCCACTTTAATTTTGAGAGTTTAAATATGCAAAATAAAAAGGTTATGTACAAAAAACATTAGTTATATAGAACCATTGGAAGGGGTGGGGGAGGGCTGGGCCAGCTGTCCCTGGCAATGGCTTATAGTATTGTAGCTCTAAAAATTTGATAAACTGAGTAAAAAAAAGTAACTAATATCTCAAGAGACAAACCCTTTGCAAACACCTCCTTTACAGTAATTGCAATGAAATGGAAGGCTGTAAGAATACTTAGTCCTCAGGATAACATGTGCCATCCTTTTTTTTTTTTCAAATCATCTTTTTATTCATTTTATATACCAACAACAGGAAAGGAAAAAACACAACAAACGACATACAACCCCAGCCCGTATTAAGAGGGGAGAAAAAAAAAAAGGCAAAAGAGCATAAACACTTTTCTTATGGCAGAGCAGGTAAGAGGGAGATCTTTACCATGTTCCTGCTGCTACACAGAACGATAACAATAATGCGCATGGGGTGATTAGGGTGTGCCTGGGCACACCCGGCACACCCTGTGCGCACACCTATGCCTGGGCACACCCGGCACACCCTGTGCGCACACCTATGCCTGGGCACACTCGGCACACCCTGTGCGCACACCTATGCCTGGGCACACCCGGGAAACACCCTGTGCGCACACCTATGCCTGGGCACACCCAGCACACCCTGTGCGCACACCTATGCCTGACACTATCTGGCTATATACCCCAAAGTCCTTTTTCTTTTCTTTTAGCAGAGCAGAAGACAACAGTCTCTTTGCATAATCACCAATAAAACCGGAGATCTGGTAATGTCAGTTTCTTCCCTTGTTTATCCACGGTGGTGATAAAATAAACAATGTCATCTTTTCCGGGTCTGCAAATGACCACCTTGTCAGCATAGATGTGCCGACCATAGTTCCAATGCAACAAACATCCATTAAAACGTTCATCCATAGCAGCAGGATACCCAGCTTTCCGGAAAGGTTTTGGCACAGTCCCAAACAGCTTCACGGTACCACTGTTCCCGGTTGGCCTCAATTTCCTGCATAATTTCCTGAGTAACGTAGGGAAACTCCAGACCATATTCTGTGGCAACTCATTTGGTGAGCACTCTCTGTAAACAGGCAAGTCTAGGCAAAGCTCTGTTTTTCCCCAAACCAGGAGGCACACAAGAATTTGGTGATTTGCACACCATAGATCCATTAGGTGTCGGCTCAAACTCAAGCAAACTAACAACTTTAGACAGTGTCACTTTGGTAGTACTGTGCGGCTCCACACAAGGTGATGTCTTTCCAGAATCCATGGCTATCCATTCTGAGAAAGTAAGGGCAGAAGCAACACCTTCACCCTGGGCCCACAATAGTTCCTGTGACATTGTCTCAAACAAATCATCATCACCGGAGAGATTTGACATAGAATCTATCTCCGAGTCTCTCAACTCTTCTGCTGGCAAATATTTACAAAGAGTCCCAGATATGTCCCCCTTTGATCTCTCACCCGTTCCTGACTAGGACTTCTCCGGATCCATGTATTTCTCAGACTCCGGTTTGGGTTGTCTCTGGGGCAGGCCTTGACCACGGCCGCGGGAAGCCTTCTCATATCCCACCTTCCTTGGGACAGGTGCAGCAGGGATAGGTGTAGTAGAAGTAGAAATAAAAGTGATGTCCGCTGAGGAAGCGGTAACAGCGACATCTCCCTTCGAGAACACTCACGGTAGCAGACGAGGTCACGGCCTGTTGCTCTCCAGCAGCAATGGCAGTAGTTTCCACTGTAGCGATTCCTGTAGCCCAGTCCACACGATAAGCACGGGGCAACATTGTAGGTTGTTCCACTATGAACAAATATTGTCCGCACTGCAAACATCGGACAAATGGACGGAGACGTATGGCCAGTCATTCACACTTGTGCCAAAGCATGCCCAGCCCTTCGATATCTCCAACATTGTATAGTACAAACCGCCCCTGCGGCTTCAAACGAATGCCGGTATCTGTCAGCAGGGTTCCGGTCAGCATAGCACCCGCAGCGGTGCTTGTAGGGAACATCTTGGATCCCATAGTCAACGGTACCAATGGAAAAGAAGACATGGCCGCACTCTGATCCTTTCAGTATGATCACAAGGCCTCCCTTCTCCTTTGGCGCCAAAACACACATACCCGCGTCTCACGCGGCAACAAGTAGATGTGGCTCCTCCCACTTGTTCCTCTGATCACGTAGCTCCCGGGCTTTTACTTCTCACCCACAGCCTACGCAGTCAGAAATAAAGTCCTGCAATTTAACCCCTTCTTTTCCTGGAAAAAGTGACAAAGTCCAGAAACCTCTTTTAACATAGACTCCCGGTGAAATACTTCTCAGGGCTGCTTAGGGTAACGGCAAACAATCCCGGACGACGCCCCCACATGTAGCAACAACTCACGGTGGAGCTGCTGATTTAAAGCAGGCTGTTAACGTCCCCTTTTTTTACCTGTAATTTCACCAACACGTTGTCCACGTTGAGCTTATTATCTGACAATGTAGGCACCAGTCACTTTAGTACTTTTCCAATGCTTTAATGGGAGATAACTGGAAGAAGTAGCAGGAAAGAGGTAGAAGAAGAGATGCAGGGAAGTTCAAATACCTTTTCTTGGTGTAGCACTAAGGAATTGAAATCTCGGGGATGAATGTATCCTCAGTACAGGATTAAATCTTTGCCCGCCCGGATAGGTCTCTCTCACTGACCTAGCAGCCGGTACACAGCACGAACAAAAAGTCTCTGCCACAGACTTGGATGAAATAAAACTGTACGATCCTCTGCCACAGGATGTAGTAGTTTTCGATGAACAGCAAACACAGTACCAGAACCTTTAAGCCGACCCGGCAGTACTTGTGCGGTAGATTAGTTTACGATGCGTCCTCCAATCGAGTCACCAGGCCCTTCTTAAGACCATCCTTGCATGGTCCCTTCCAAGATGGGTCCTCCCCTGGATCTTCTCAATTGTCCGGCTTCTTCCCGCAGGACAGACAGCACAGGACCATCCCAGCAGTAGCAGGCCCCAGACAGGCTTCTGGGCTCACCCGCACGGCTGCCGCGACGCAACCCTCCAGGCCGGAGGGCTGCGAGGTGGAACTCACTAACACATACCTCTAGACCAGGAGGACCACGAAGTTAAGACTCCTAGAAACATGGCCTCTGCCCCATAAATACTCTCTCCCAGAATGTAACCTGAAGGACCACCTCCGCAGAGTTGTCTACGGGACAGAAGAGCACTCATATACTTCAGCTTGTTGCTTTCCAACACCGACCTATGGTGACAACACCCACAGGCAGAATGTGGAACTGCACACAACACAGCCAAACTGGAACAGAGGCCAAATCTGACAATAGATTGAATCTAAACTATGTACAGTACAGATGACCCACTAAATTTACATATAAGCGGTAGATTTTAAAATCAGGAGAATTATACAAAAAAAAAAAATTAGTTAAACCCAAAAGTGATTTTTTACCATACTATTCCTTTATATTGGATTCTAAAATGTACAAATGCAGCAATTTAGAAATGGGAAGGAAGGTTTAGCGCTGGAAAACACTTTGACAGATAAATAGTGCATTTTATATCCAACTATATAGATCAGACCCCGTGGCGGAATTACCAGGATCGCAACAGTCGCACTTGCAACTGGGCCCCTGCATTCCGGCAGTGTGGGGGGCCCCAAGACCCTCCCCCTGTACCTCCCGCTGGCATCTAACTATAAAGGGGAGGGGGAGGGGATGATCGGCAGCTCTGTGATGTCCGCGGGATGTCCCTCTAACGAGTACAGTTCACTTCCCAAGTGTATACAATGGAGAGGGGAGGGGGCTGTATACAATAGAGAGGGGAGGGGCCTGTATACAATGGAGAGGGAAGGGGCCTGTATACAATGGAGAGGGGAGGGGCCTGTATACAATGGAGAGGGTAGGGGCCTGTATACAATGGTGAGGGGAGGGGCATGTATACAATGGAGAGGGTAGGGGCCTGTATACAATGGAGAGGGGAGGGGCCTGTATACAATGGAGAGGGGAGGGGCCTGTATACAATGGAGAGGGGAGGGGCCTGTATACAATGGAGAGGGAAGGGGCCTGTATACAATGGAGAGGGTAGGGGCCTGTATACAATGGAGAGGGAAGGGGCCTGTATACAATGGAGAGGGGAGGGGCCTGTATACAATGGAGAGGGGAGGGGCCTGTATACAATGGAGAGGGTAGGGGCCTGTATACAATGGTGAGGGGAGGGGCATGTATACAATGGAGAAGGGAGGGCCTGTATACAATAGAGAGGGGAGGGGTCTGTATACAATGGAGAGGGGAGGGGTCTGTATACAATGGAGAGGGGAGGGGCCTGTATACAATGGAGAGGGGAGGGGCCTGTATACAATGGAGAGGGAAGGGGCCTGTATACAATGGAGAGGGTAGGGGTCTGTATACAATGGAGAGGGAAGGGGCCTGTATACAATGGAGAGGGGAGGGGCCTGTATACAATGGAGAGGGGAGGGGCCTGTATACAATGGAGAGGGTAGGGGCCTGTATACAATGGTGAGGGGAGGGGCATGTATACAATGGAGAAGGGAGGGCCTGTATACAATAGAGAGGGGAGGGGTCTGTATACAATGGAGAGGGGAGGGGTCTGTATACAATGGAGAGGGGAGGGGCCTGTATACAATGGAGAGGGGAGGGGCCTGTATACAATGGAGAGGGGAGGGGCCTGTATACAATGGAGAGGGGAGGGGCCTCTGACCCGAGCAGGCACCAGATTCAGTGCACAAGTTATTCGCTCTGCTTGTACACTCCTGCCGATACATGCTCAGGTCAGAGGCCCTTCCCATCTCCATTGTATACAGGCCCCTCCCCTCTCTATTGTATACACTGACACTTGGGAAGTGAACTGTGCTGGCTGGAGGGACATCCCGCTGACATCACAAGGAAGTATGTACAAGGGCTGCTGCTTCTTGTATCTAGACTTCTCATGTAGGTAAGCCTGGCATCAGCCCCCCACCTGTGACACTGGCCCCCCCACCTGTCACCTGTGACACTGGACCCTCACCTGTGACACTGGCCCCTTTTCTGTGACACTGGCCCCCCCTCCTGTCACCTGTGACACTGGCACCCCACCTGTGACACTGGCACCCCACCTGTGGCACTGGCCCCCCACCTGTGATACTGGCCCCCCATCTGTCACCTGTCACACTGGCACCCCACCCGTGACACTGGCCCCCACCTGTGACACTGGCCCCTTTCCTGTGACACTGGCCCCCCACCTTTCAACTGTAACACTGGCCCCCCACCTGTCACCTGCAACACTGGCCCCCCACCTGTGACACTGGCCCTCCACCTGTCACCTGTGACACTGGCACCCCACCTGTGACACTGGCACCCCACCTGTGGCACTGGCCCCCCACCTGTCACCTGTAACACTGGCACCCCACCTGTGACACTGACCCCCCACCTGTGACACTGGCCCCCCACCTGTCACCTGTGACACTGGCATCCCACCTGTGACACTGGCCCCCACCTGTGACACTGGCCCTTTTCCTGTGACACTGGCCCCCCACCTGTCAACTGTGACACTGGCCCCTTACCTGTGACACTGGCCCCCCACCTGTGACACTGGCCCCCCACCTGTCACCTGTGACACTGGCCCCCCGCCTGTCACCTGCGACACTGGCCCCCCCGCCTGTCACCTGGGACACTGGCCCCCCACCTGTCACCTGTGACACTGGCCCCTCACCTGTGACACTGTCCCCCCACCTGTCACCTGTGACACTGGCCCCCCACCTGTGACATTGGCCCCTCACCTGTCACCTGTGACACTGGCCCCCCACCTGTGACACTGGTCCCCCACCTGTCAACTGTGACACTGGCCCCCCACCTGTGACACTGGTCCCCCACATGTCACCTGTGACACTGGCCCCTCACCTGTCACCTGTGACACTGGCCCCCCATCTGTCACCTGTGACACTGGCCTCCCACCTGTGACACTGCCCCCACCTGTGACACTGTCCCCCCACCTGTGACACTGCCCCCCCACCTGTCACCTGTGACACTGGCCCCCCACCTGTGACACTGCCCCCCACCTGTGACACTGGCCCCCCACCTGTCACCTGTGACACTGCCCCCCCACCTGTGACACTGCCCCCCCACCTGTGACACTGGCCCCCCACCTGTGACACTGCCCCCACCTGTGACACTGGCCCCCCACCTGTCACCTGGAACACTGGCACCCCACCTGTGACACTGGCCCCCCACCTGTCACTTGGGACACTGGCCCCCCACCTGTGACACTGGCACCCCACCTGTGACACTGGTCCCCCCTACCTGTCACCTGTGACACTGGCCCCCCACCTGTCACCTGTGACACTGGCCCCCCACCTGTCACCTGTGACACTGGCCCCCCATCTGTGACACTGGCCCCCACCTGTCACACTACCCCCCCACCTGCCACATAGCTCCTCTTTTATCACACTGCCCACGTCATATTATTTCCCCATCACACTGCCTCCCACATGGCACAATACCCTCCTTTCATACTGCCCCCCTCCTGTAACACTGCCCCTCCATCATTCTGCCCTCTCATCACACTGCCCCCTTCTGTCATATTTACTCCCCTCGTGTGACACTGGCCCCCACCTGTGACACTGGCCCCCCACCTGTCACCTGTGACACTGGCCCCCCACCTGTCACCTGTGACACTGGCCCTCCACCTGTGACATTGGCCTCCCACCTGTGACACTGGTCCCCCCACCTGTCCCACCTGTGACACTGGCCCCTCACCTGTGACACTGGCCCCCACCTGTCACTTGCGACACTGGCCCCCCACCTGTGACACTGGCCCCCACCTGTCACTTGCGACACTGGCCCCCCACCTGTGACACTGGCCCCCCCACCTGTCACCTGTGACACTGGTCCCTTACCTATGACACTGGCCCCCCACCTGTCACCTGTGACACTGACCCCTTACCTGTGACACTGGCCCCCACCTGTCACCTGTGACACTGGCCCCCACCTGTGACACTGGCCCCCCTACCTGTCACCTGGGTAACTGGCCCCCCACCTGTGACACTTGCCCCCCATCTGTCACCTGTGACACTGGCCCCTTACCTGTGACACTGGCCCCCACCTGTCACCTGTGACACTGGCCCCCCACCTGGGACACTGGCCCCCCACCTGTCACCTGGGACACTGGACCCCCACCTGTGACATTGGGCCCCACCTGTCACACTACCCCTCCCCCACCTGTCACACTGCCCCCCACCTGCCACATAGCTCCTTTGTTATCACACTGCCCACGTCATGTTATTTCCCCATCACACTGCCCCCCACCTGGTGCAATACTCTCCTTTCATACTGCCCCCCTCCTGTAACACTGCCCCTCCATCATTCTGCCCCCTCATCACACTGCCCCCTTCTGTCATATTTACCCCCCTCCTGTCACACTACCCCATCATACTGCCCCCCTCTTGTTACATAGCCCCCCTCATTTCACAGTGCTCCCTCATTACACTGCCCCCTCCTGTCATACTTCCCAGGTATCCTTTTCATGTCACACTTCCCCCCTCTTGTCACAAAATCCCCCTGTCATACTGCCCCCTCCTGTCACACTGCCCCCATCATACTGCCCCTTCTTGTCACACTGCCCCCATCGTACTGCCCCCTCTTATCACACTCCCCCCTCCGGTCACATTTTCCAGATACCCTTCTGTGGTCACACTGTCCCCCTGCTGTCAAAATACCCCCTCATACTGCCCCATCACACTGCCCCCCATCCTTTCACAATACCTCCCCCATCATACTACAGGTCAGGGGCCCTTCATGGTTTCTTGCACTGGGGCCCTGAAGGTTATAGTTACGCCTCTGTTAAAACCCAATCACTGAGAGACCAGACTGTGCCCCTGTATTTATTTTATTGTTGGCATTTAATGGCATGGCAATGGTATAAATATAAGGAATCTGAATATTGGACTTCCATGATAACCTTGAGTTGTGATAGGATTAAGTGAGTTTACAATTGAAGCGACATGCCATGAAATTCAATTCCAAATGCAAGTTTATTCCAATGATAGATTGTTTGTAAAACCAACGCGTTTCTGGGACTGTAACTCCTTCATCAGGGCTTAAGAGAATTATGCAAAGGTACTGTAACATGGACTGTAAAATCTGTATATTGTTGGGAGTTAGTAGTTGACTCCAGCTCATTACTGACTCCACATGCACTGTATCTTCTTTATTCTCTTAAAAGAGAAGTATGGGAATTTTTTTCCCCCAGATTCATAATTACCTCGATGGATGCAGCATCGGACCGTCCCCCGCCGCCTCTGCACTGAGAACCGAGCCATCGAAAATTGCCGAAGGCTCCATTTTCTTGGCTCCCCAAGCAAAGAGCTGATGACTGTCAGTGGCTCTCCTGCTCCCCACGCTCTTTGGAGCGCTGAGCTGTGGGGGGGGGGTGGGGTGCGGCTCGCTGAGAGGCTAAGATGGCCATCAGTCCCGGCAACTGGTGGATCCAGACTCCCAGAGTCGGGATGATGCGGTGCCTGGACCGATCTGTGTGATGTCAGCAGAGGGCGGACTTCTGCTGAAAACGGGTCACGGGAGTGCAAAACTAATTGCACTCCTGTGACCCGTAGGAGAAGCCCAGCCAAACGAGCTCAGGCTGGACTTCTCCTTTAAAGAAGAAATCTCACCATATACAGCATAACTTCTTTGTGTAGGGGAAAAAGTACATGCAGCGTTTTGGTAGGTGCTGTGTATCCCAATCTAGCATGGTTGACAGCACACCCCTCCTCCCCCTACTGCTGTTTGACCACACTGCTCTGTAGGAGATGAATAATTAATGTGCATTGATTTACAGGACTTGTCCCTGGCACAAGGGGCTTACCGGAGACCAACGGAATTAAAGAAATTGCATGGAAATCCTCTACACTAAGGCACTCTCACAGCAAGGGGGCAAGAGCAGCAGGGTAGACTTGATCAGAGATAATGAAGTCAGTATGCTTGAAAAGGCATGTCTGAGATGATCAGTGACAGCATTGGGGACGGGTGTGACAGAGCACACTACATCTATGATGACGTCAGTGAGTCCAAGGTGCATGACAGCAGAAGGGGCAGGAACAACACAGCAGACAAGATCAGTGATGTTAACATCAGCCTAACTAAAAAGCATGCCGAGATGTACGGTGACAGCAGTGGGGTCTGGACAGAGTAGACAACATATGGCGTCACTGCATCTGACAGGTGCACTTGAAATGTGTAGGGACAGCAGACAGGGCGGGAGCGATGGAGCACAGTAGACCAGTGATGATGACATCAGCGTACCTTACAGGTGTAGCCAAGATGCATGTTGACAGTAGAGGGGGGCAGGAGCAAAAAAGCACATAAGATCAGTGATAATGATGTCAAGGGCCCCAAGAGATGTGCCTGAAATGCATAGTGACAGCAGAATGGTGGGGGGGGGGGGGAGAGAATCAGAGTAGATTTGATCGATGATGGTGATAACAGTGCATCTGACAGGCAGGTCTCAGATGCACAGTCAAAGCAAATGGGGCAGGAGCAACAGAGCTCTGCTTGATCTACCACTTAGGAAGACCCACAAATTGGGCTTTAGGCAGGGAAGGAGCTGACAGCCAGTAATAGCACAACTGTTCAACATTCAGAGATAAGTATTTCCGCCTTAACAGACAGCAGTTATGTTTTCATTGCTAATGAGACTTATTTATTTTTTAAGCCCTGATGAAGGGTTTGGAGTTACAGCCCCCAAAATCGTTTGCATTTGCAAACAATCTAACATTGTAATACATTTGTATCCAGACTTGACTATCAGTCCACAGCATATCAATTGGTTGCTCTTCCAGGATTTCAGGATCCTGAGCTTCTACATACAGAAAGGTTTCTTTCCCTTTCAATCAGCCATCCTGAACTCAAATGACACTCACCGGTGAATCCACCAAAGAATCCACCAATTCTAGTGAAGAAGGATTTGGCTTCAGGCAGGGCGGTCCCCTCTCTCTTCTTCATGCTCATGTAGAAATCGTTCAGCATAGGTTGCTGGAATAGAACCACTTTCACCGTCTGAAGAGAACGGACCGATTTAGATTTGATGAAGTCCACCAAACCTTCGAGGATGGAGTCGGCCACTGTGGAGGCGGCTAATCCCCCCGCACCTGTATATACCAGACAAAATTGTTTATCAAAGATATTTACTGACCACAAAATTTAACTTTTCTTTCATTCAATATAAAAGGTAAAAAAAAAAACATTACTCAGAGGAACCTGACCTCTAGAGGTTCTACTATGGAATACTAGAGATGGTGAGGACCCCTCATAATGTGTCCAGTAGGTGTACAGCAGTGGTCATCAACCCTGTCCTCAGGGCCCACTAATAGGCCAGGTTTTATGTATTACCTCGGGGCGATGCAGACTAGAATACTGCAATCACTGAGCAGCAAATGATATCACCTGTGATGTATTTCAGTTATCTTGCAAACCTAGCCTGTTAGTGGGCCTTGAGGACAGGGTTGATGACCACTGGTGTACAGACCCGGGGACTCAGCACAGGGATGGTGGGAACCCCTCATAATGGACGTAGCACGTGTACAGACCCAGAAATTCCTTGCAGGAATGGTGGGAACTTCTAATAATGGGACCAGATGGCATGTAGACCTTTGATTTACCTTTCCACAATTTACCGAACACTGAAATAAAAGTTCTGTCTGGACTAATCCCATTACTCATCTCTTAGACCAACGTCACGATTGTTATCCCAAATTCAAGCTTGCTATGGAGGACACATCACAGGAGAACATCACAGAAGGTGGAAAACAAACGTCAAAGTCAGGTCTGTAGATGAGACTTAATAAATCTTTTCTTTAAAAAAACTCTAACTTTCCAGTCAGAAATGTTTTATTCTGTACACTGACGGCAGCACATGCCCAGTAAAGTGTACAGTCCTTTTATCTTACAGATGCCGGGAATGAAGTTGGGTGCTGAGATAATGCGCAGTGCACATGTGTAGGAGTTAAAATGGGCAAAGCAAGAGAAAGGTGGACCCATTAGGAAGATTATATGGTACCATACATGGCAGAACTGTCTGTGATGCCTTCATCATACCTGTTCCCAGAGCCGGGAAGGTGATAGAGGAGACTTGATTCTTCTCACACGTCTTTAGGGCATCGAGGACAATTTTCTTGGTGGATGCTGGATCCTGTGGTCCTATCACATGGAGAATCAGTTTACACTGTCTGAGGAGTCCAGGTCCGGTGATGACGTATCCCTTATGAGGTTGGGCACCTGTCAGAAATGAAAACTTATAAAAAAAAGTAGCTATAGGGTATACAAGCCAAAACGATTGCCAATATGTCTGTGTTCATTTCATAGCTTCTCCAAGCTACATCTTCAGTTTTATTGAGTGTCAGGAAGATACCCCAACTTTTATATCCATCCCTAAGACACCTTTATCTAATCGTCATGGATTGCATCAAAGCAGATTGTCCAAGAACAGGATGGGGGGTGGGAAGGTTGTGGAACCCCTCTGTCCTAGTTAAATAATCCCTTTGTGTCAGGGAGCCTACAGAGGTGTTAACCCCTTTGATTTCCATGGCTGAAGGTGTGAATTGTTGTCAGAGTGAAGAGATGTTAGGATGGCCCAACATGGGAGGGAAAATTCTAAAATTCTTCAAAAAGGACAGTGAGGTGCATTATTTGGACAGAGAGGACAACTGGTTCCTAAGAGGTATGAAAGGGGCCATCTACTTCAAATGGGAACAGCCATCACTGAACAAGGCTGAGGACCTTCAATACCATCTGCTTTTTACATATAATGCCATTTTATCTTTTCTTCCACAGCAACCTGACAACAATTCATCATTCGATTTACAATGCTGAATGTGTGAACACCTAAGCAGACACATTGACATCAAAGAAAGATTTATGCAATAATAAAACGGGAGTGGGGGTTGTACAACGTTCACTCCTCCCATCCTGTGCTTGGACAATCAACATCTACACATTCCATGGTGATTGGATGAAGGTGTTGGTGCTGCCTCTGTGGATCTAAATGCTGGTATAATGTTATTGACACTTATTAGGGCTGAAGAAGTCGCTTGAAGAAGCGATGCAACATCTTCAACAAAACAAACAGTCCAGCTGAACGTGGCTAACTTTTACTAGCTATACCATGACCTGGATAATTGAGAACCTTCAAAGACATATACAAATGTATACAGCCTGGCCTTTACTGGCACCCAGTGAGCATTTATCAACCGTAACAACCCCATTTCCTTCTATATCTTTCCTAATGGTCTGCTACTTTTTCTTGGTGCATTGTCTATTCCTGTACACAAGAAAAACAATTTTTGACAAAAGCAAAAAAATAAAAACAAGGATGGATTTACCCTGTGCCACAGCAGATGATGAAACAGATGGTCCAGCAGCTTCTGGAATCGCTTTTGAAACTCCTACAAATAAAAATATAAAAAACACAATGGAGGCTCAATTTACAGAGCTTTAACACAAGGTTAAGTGTCCTTATTTAGCCAAGTGACTGTCAATGTCATATCTTATTGGACTAAACTGAAAATAACTTTTTGAAAATAAGTATCCTCTATCCTGGTGTGTTAGCATCATAAATTGGGTCCTATGTCAACTCAACAGAGAGCTGAGCCCACTAGAGTTCATATTCCTTCATCTACAAGTCATTACATCTATAACTCCTACAAAGCCTTCACATTCTGATGTCTCTATACATTCCCATGGCCTGCACATGGCCTTCACCTCGCCTCCAGTCATGTCCTCACACTCCTCCACCCAGATCTTCTCTGGGATTCCCCTTCACAACCTGATCACCTCTACAGCCTTCAAGTGATTTTATGCATCGTATTATCTGTACTACCAACCCATGTTCTATCTAGGATCTAGGAAAAAGTCTGTGACCCTCCTTACAATTGTTCTGGATTTCTGCATGAATGATTTTTAATCAAGAATCTGATATTTGAATTTCGGGGTCGAAATGAATCACCTCTGCACAGAGAAAAGTCTCGGTTGGACAAATTTACAATGACTTCGGTCTCCTCTTTGGTTATATCGCCGGTCTTCACCTGATAAGTGACAGATCCGATCTTCATTTCATTAACCCCGAGTGATGGGTTTGTCACCGTCCCAAAGAACGCTGCAAGACAGAAAAAAAAGGGATGATAATAAGAATAGGGGATAAAAGAAAGCCATGTTCCCACCACCGATGATCAACTGTGCATGGAAAGATTAACAACCTTATGGCCTGGCAACTGCAGAAAGTTGAAATCTCCAGAATCGGGGACACACCGAGATAATGGATTAATCTGAATACTATTCTTATCCTCCTCCTCTTCCTTTCACCCCCGCTGTCCCCACCACTGTCATCCTCCCCCTCTTCCGACATCCGCCCCGACTGTCCCCACCTCTGTCATCATCCTCCTCCTCTTCAAACCATCCCTACTCTGCTGCCCTCTGTCATTATCCTCCTCCTTTTCCATCTATTCATCCATCTCCACTGTCTTCCCATCTGTCATTAGCCTTCTTCTCCTCTTCCATCCTTCATCCCCACCTCTTCCATCCATACCCACTATCCTTCATTCTTTGGTCATCTTCCTCCTAAATCCATCCCCATTTTCCACTGTCATCCTCCTCCTGATCCATCTGCACTCTCCTGCCCTCGGTCATCCTCTTCCTTCTCCATACATGCCTCTTCTCTAAACATTATCCTCATCTTGCATCCCATGCTAATTTATTATATAACATAAAACAAACAAAAATTAAACACTAAACAAAATGAAAACAGAAAATGCACCCACTCGAAAATTACACAACTTCTAGAATACACAGGGAGGCCAAAAGTATATGAACCCCTCCAAATGATGGAGTTTAGGTGTCTCCAGTAAGGGGCCTGGTAATACTCCATCATACAAAGACATTGTAGATGATTGTGCTCCTCCAATCTTGTGGTAACAGTTTAATGAAGACCCTTTTCTACTCCAGCATGGACGATGCCCCCCGTGTACAAAGTCAGCTCCATAAAGATATGGTTGGACCAGTTTGGTGTGGAGGAGCTCGAGTGCATAGAGCCCTGAGACCTCAGCCTTACTGAACACCCTTGTAATGGTTTGAAATGCCTATTGTGATCCAGGTCCTCATCCAACATGAACACCTGACTTCACAAATTCCCACAGACACCCTCCAAAATCTTGTGGAAAGTCTACAGAGAAGAGTGGAGAATAGTGGCAGACTCAATAAACCATTTGGACGGATGGACCACTTGGCCTTTTTCTGCCATCATTC
The DNA here is from genome assembly GCA_037952925.1 of Lithobates clamitans. Classification (NCBI taxonomy): domain Eukaryota; kingdom Metazoa; phylum Chordata; class Amphibia; order Anura; family Ranidae; genus Lithobates; species Lithobates clamitans. The sequence goes on from JBBGZY010002334.1 coordinate 84,620, forward strand.
TTCTAGGTGTCTATGCTATAGCCACAAATGGGACCCAATGCTTCCGTAATGGCCATGGGAGGGGGGGGACTCCACAATGATGGTCATGGGGAGAAGGGGAGGAGGCAAACACATATTAATGTCAATGGTTTTAGAATGGGATGTTCAACAAGCTCATATAGGTGTGATGGTCAGGGGTTCCCAGACATTTGGGCATATATACTAAATTAGATTCGGATATGAAGCTTCCATTGTAGATTATAACATACTGTATGTGGAGTAGTTTTGGGAAATAAACTCCCTATAGCAGACAAAGCTTCATATTAAAGAATAAAAGCCTCTTAGCTAAATGGGGGTACAAAAATCAGGAAAATTGGGGACAGAGACAGTTCCCCAAACTAGTCTCCAAGGGTCCATTCTCCTATCCTTGGAGACTAGTTTGGGGAACTGTCTCGGCTCCCAATTTTCTTATAGATTCAGATTACATAAACGTACTTGATCCCATTGCAACTGATTGTCTGTTGGTGACTCCCCTAGTGGCCGCACCAGTGTAGTTTTCCAGTTGACTTGTAAATGCCTGTAAATACATAACACAAGAAAATGCCCATTATACAGCAAGAAAAACACACACGAGATACAACGTGTGACATTTGAAGTGATGTGCCGGTGATCCAGTGGGATATAAGGCTTTCTATAATCTTGTACACTGCAAGGACACCTTTTATAAAGAGTAATCCATCTTTTCTGCTTGTAACATTCACATTGTAATTATCAAGTGTATTGTCTGGTCCATGAATCCTGTCAAAGGTTGAATTATCACCACTCTCATTATTTCTCAACTGACGCTCCTAAAAAGGTCCACATTTCTCATCCCCTTTTTTGTTATTCAGATGCCTTTTTCTGTCACTTTTTAAATAGCTTTTTTTTTTTTTTTTCCTCTGGTTCCTTCAGTCTATCAATTAAGGGGGGTGGTTAATTGCTCACAGGTGCCTATATAACTGGGTGTAGGACTCAGTCTGAGCGTGCTCAGCCTGAGGCTGTGGAACTCGGTGTAAGTGGAGCTGGTATAAGTGGGAGTTAAAAACCAGAGTTTAAAACAGGAGGTTATAACAGGGGTCATAGTACCTGTGTAGTGTGAGTATCTGAGTGTTGTCTGAGTAGTGTGTGTGGATCGTTAGTTCTTGTGTATTGTGTACTGTATACTTGAGTATTGCGAGTGCACGTAGGTCTGCGACTGTTCTGCGATTGCACATAGGTCTGTGAGTACCTGTGTATTGTCTTGAGTATTAGTGCCAGGAAGCTAGCTGTTAGGTAATTTGGACAGGGTAAAATCCCCAAATCCTCACTATATTTAATAGGTACGATGCCCGGCGGGTGTGGAGAGGCGAGTCCTTGTACATCTTGCGGCATGTATGCGTTCCTTGATCATCCGATCGAGGGCGAATACTGCTGTGCAAAATGTAAGCACATTGTTTCCCTGGAAGCCCAGGTTCTGAATCTGGGGAAGCAACTGTCAGCACTGAGAAGTCCCTCCATACTAAAGGAGAGCCAGGAATGTACATGGCAGGGGCCAGCACAGAGGCGGGTGGAGACAAAGAGGTGCAGGCACTAGCAAAGATTAGATGGGTGACAGTCAGGAGGGGTAGAGGTGAAAGTGCCAGAGAGGCCAATCCAGGACTGGAGCATCCCAATAAGTACGCTCCATTGAGTGTCATTGGTGAAACCAGTCAGGGACCAGCACTGCTGGAGCTGAGGGACTCTCCTAGCTGCCAGGGGAAGAACTCCTCCAGTGAGAGTGTGGGGGCAGCAAAGGGAAAGGAAAGACAGATTCTGGTGGTAGGGGACTCAATTCTTAGAAGGACAGAGAGGGCAATCTGTAACCAAGACCTGAAGCGCCGAACAGTATGTTGTCTACCGGGCGCTCGGGTTCGGCACATCACGGATCTTGTGGACAGATTACTGGGAGGGGCTGGGGAAGACCCGGCTGTCATGGTGCACGTTGGCACCAATGACAAAGTCAGAGGCAGATGGAGTGTCCTAAAGAACGATTTTAGGGACTTAGGTGCTAAATTGAGGAAAAGGACCTCCAAGGTAGTGTTCTCAGGAATACTACCGGTACATTGAGCCACACCAGAGAGGCAGAGGGAGATTAGGGAAGTAAACAAGTGGCTGAAGAGCTGGTGTAGTAAGGAGGGGTTTGGGTTCCTGGAGGACTGGGCCGACTTCTCAGTCGGTAACCGGTACTATAGAACCGGTACTAAATGAGGAGGGTGCAGATCTGCTGGGAATGAAGATGGCCAAAAAGTTAGACAGGTTTTTAAACTAGGCGATGGGGGGGAGGGTCCAGAGACAGTGATAGCTAACGCGGAAGATATTCCAGAGGGTAGTATTGGGGGCATTAGTGGTAGGTTAGCCAAAGCACAAAAACACAAGGTGAGTATAGTAGCAAGTCTTAGTTGCAATCTTGAAACACCCAATACGAGGACAATATGTGACCGGTCTAAACTATGTGGCATGCTCACCAATGCCAGGAGCATGGCGGACAAGATGGGTGAACTAGAGATACTGTTGTACAAGGAGGATTTGGATTTTGTGGGAATTTCAGAGACCTGGTTCAACAGCTCTCATGATTGGCTGGCAAACATTCAAGGGTATACTCTATACCGCAAGGATAGAGAGGGTAAAAAAGGGGGAGGGGTGTGCCTATATATCAAGAATAATGTACAAGCGAATGTGAGAGATGACATCACTGAGGGAGCTAGAGAGGAGGTGGAATCCTTATGGGTAGAGCTCCAAAGGGATGAAGCTAAGGGGAAAATAATACTGGGAGTATGCTATAGGCCCCCTAACCTGAGGGAGGAAGTGGAGACGGATCTCCTATCACAAATAGGATTAGCAGCAAGGATGGGAAGTGTTATCATAATGGGGGATTTTAATTATCCAGACATAGACTGGGCAGAGGGAACCGCGCATTCATTTAAGGCTCCCCAGTTCCTTAATGTCTTGCAGGACAATTTTATGGGTCAGATGGTAGACGCACCAACTAGAAATAAAACATTACTAGATCTACTGATTACCAACAATACAGACCTGATCACAAATGTGGAAATACAGGGCAATTTAGGTAACAGTGATCACAGGTCAATTAGTTTCAGTATAAATCACACAAATAGGAAACATGAAGGGAACACAAAGACACTGAATTTCAAAAGAGCCAACTTCCCTAAACTACAAACCTTGCTAAAAGGCATAAATTGGGATAAAATATTAGGAACAAAGAATACGGAGGAGAGATGGGTTTGCTTTAAGAGCATATTAAATAAGGGCATTAGCCAATGTATCCCATTGGGTAATAAATTTAAAAGAGCGAACAAAAATCCTGGATGGCTTAACTCTAATGTAAAAATGCATAAAAAAGCAAAGGAGAAGGCCTTCAAAAAATACAAGGTTGAGGGATCATCCTCAGCATTCAGACTTTATAAAGAATGCAATAAGAAATGTAAGGGTGCAATTAGGATGGCTAAGATAGAACATGAAAGACACATAGCGGAGGAGAGCAAAAAAAAATCCCAAGAAATTCTTTAAGTATGTAAACAGTAAAAAAGGGAGGACAGACCATATTGGCCCCATAAAGAATGAGGAAGGACATCTGGTTACAAAGGATGGGGAGATGGCAAAGGTATTGAATTTATTCTTCTCCTCAGTCTTCACGGGTGAATCGGGGGGCTTCAGTAACCAAAACTGCAGTGTTTATCCTCATGACACAACACAGGAAGCACCTACATGGTTAACAGAGGACGGAATTAAAATTAGACTTGAGAAACTTAACATTAACAAATCACCGGAGGTGATGAGGAGGTGAGTTGCCATCTAGATAAAGGAAGGCCCGCAGACGTGGTGTATCTGGATTTTGCAAAAGCATTTGACACAGTTCCTCATAAACGTTTACTGTACAAAATAAGGTGCGTTGGCATGGACCATAGGGTGAGTACATGGATTGAAAACTGGCTACAAGGGCGTGTTCAGAGGGTGGTGATAAATGGGGAGTACTCGGAATGGTCAGGGGTGGGTAGTGGGGTTCCCCAGGGTTCTGTGCTGGGACCAATCCTATTTAATTTGTTTATAAATGACCTGGAGGATGGGATAAACAGTTCAATCTCTGTATTTGCAGACGATACTAAGCTAAGCAGGGCAATAACTTCTCCGCAGGATGTGGAAACCTTGCAAAAAGACCTGAACAAATTAATGGGGGAGGGGCGACTACATGGCAAATGAGGTTCAATGTAGAAAAATGTAAAATAATGTATTTGGGTGGCAAAAATATGAATGCAATCTATACACTGGGGGGAGAACCTCTGGGGGAATCTAGGATGGAAAAGGACCTGGGGGTCCTAGTAGATGATCGGCTCAGCAATGGCATGCAATGCCAAGCTGCTGCTAATAAAGCAAACAGAATATTGGCATTAAAAGGGGATCAACTCCAGATATAAAATGATAATTCTCCCGCTCTACAAGACTCTGGTCCGGCCGCACCTGGAATATGCTGTCCAGTTCTGGGCACCAGTCCTCAGGAATGATGTACTGGAAATGGAGTGAGTACAAAGAAGGGCAACAAAGCTAATAAAGGGTCTGGAGGATCTTAGTTATGAGGAAAGCTTGCGAGCTCTGAACTTATTCTCTCTGGAGAAGAGACGCTTGAGAGGGGATATGATTTCAATTTACAAATACTGTACTGGTGACCCCACAATAGGGATAAAAACTTTTTTGCAGAAGAGAGTTTAATAAGACTCGTGGCCACTCATTACAATTAGAAGAAAAGAGGTTTAACCTTAAACTACGTAGAGGGTTCTTTACTGTAAGAGCGGCAAGGATGTGGAATTCCCTTTCACAGGCGGTGGTCTCAGCGGGGAGCATTGATAGCTTCAAGAAACTATTAGATAATCACCTGAATGACCGCAACATACAGGGATATGTAATGTAATACTGACACATAATCACACACATAGGTTGGACTTGATGGACTTGTGTCTTTTTTCAACCTCACCTACTATGTAACTATGTAACTCTTCCCAACAGGTCTTATGCAGCTCCAGCACAATCTCCATTCACTTAATGATGACTTTGTGCATGCTCGGGACAAGAAGCTGGACATATCACCACCCCGATGGCCATGTGAGAATTTTCAGTCTACAGACCAGTCATTTTCAACCAGGATTCAATGGGACCCTATAGTTCCTCCAAAGGCTGCTAGAGCTGTGGCTGGTTGACCTCCCAAATTTGATGGTGCCTGCATAGTTCCAAACACCACTGCAGAGCCAGCTGCATGACACCATTGATCTTTATTGGTGACCGCTGGCCACCAATGTGAGGGACAATCTTCCCACTGACCCCCAATTAATCCGTTTTAGAAGGGGTTATTTAGGATCTACAAAATAATTTTAAGGGTTCCTCGGGGTAAAAAGGCTGAGAAAGGCTACTCTAGACCAACAGCATCACAATAAACATGATATCTCCATTACCTTGATGGTGTCCCTGTCACTGGGGTGAAGGACCAAATTAACTTCTTGAAGATTCTGTGCTTTGTTTTTGCAGCTGAACTGGAAAATCTCATCAAACATTACAAACGCCACCAAAACTTTCGGGAATCCAAGATTGCCGGTTCCGATAGCTGGGAATGATATTGACGTCCACTGGTTCTGCTCTGTCGCTGTCAAACAGTCTTGAATAATTGTGCGAAGAGTCTGAAACAAAGAGACCAAGATTGAAGTGTAACTCTGGGCAAGGAAAAAAAAAAAACCCCATATATTTAATTTTGGATTTCTATAGAGCTTTACTTCCTGGGGACTCAAAAAGCTTAGGAAGTGTGGCAGTCATCTTGGGCACACTCAGTTGAGCCAATGAACCTACCAACACGTTTGGGGGAAACCCACACAAGCACATGGAGCATATGCAAACTGTATGCAAACGGTGTCCTGATCGTGATTCAAACTGGGGACCCCAGTGCTCAAAGGCAGAAGTGCTGACCACTGAGCCACTACGCTGCCATCTAAGCTGCAGTGCTGCCACATGAAAGTGGAGTTCCACCCACTTTTACAACTCTTCAGCATCCCTCACTAAACTCTGCACTGTAAACAAATTGGATATTTTTTAATTTTTTTCTCAGCACCTACTGTAAATCTGCTGTATTCATTTTTCACTTCCTCCTCCCTGGCCCGTGGCCCATCGCATCATTTCCTGTTTGCAATGCCTTCTGGGAAGGGGCGGCAACTTCCTCTGACACTGCCGTTGCTATGGAAACCTGACCTGAATCCTATTACACTGCTTGTGCTGCACTGAGCATGTGCGAGATCTGCAAGGATGAGATCCAGGAAGAAATACAGTCTGGCTTCAGATGCCCACACTTAAGATGGCCACGGCCTGCTGTAAGTTTATAAAATAACAAACTACTGCTATAAACTAACAAAACAGACCTTTGTTTACAGACTAACTTTACTAGAATACATTAAGCTTGTGTATTATAGGGGTATTTTTATTTAAAAAGTATAATTTCGGCCGGGACACCACTTTAATAGTCTTTCACTAGCATTACTACAGCAGGGTATGTATGTATGTATGGGTCCCCCGGTAACAGTGTACCGGTTGATGGCAGTGGATCTGTTATTTTCCCCACTTCCTGCAACAGGCCAAGCTGTCCTGTCGAAAGTGGCAATTACAGGAAGTCTAAGTTTCAACTGCTAAATGGTCAGAGAATTTACATTCACTTCAAGGCAGTTTCAGGTAAAAATATTGCTATAGCAATACTTATTGTAGGGAACCACAAAAACAAAGATTATCAAAGACGATGGCCGTCTTTTTACTATAAAAACTGCTATAAAAAGTATCTGGTAGTAGAAAGCAAAAAGCAGATACTCCAACAAAACGCAACAATTTGATCAATGTTTATCAACATACACAAATATCACAAAAACGAGCAACAATGAAGGCAAGCGGCATCCATATCTCATTTCAAAATGGCCCAAAATTTATGTCAATGTGGCCCCATGGAAAATTTTAATACACAATGAGGAACTCCAGCCAAGCTTTTCTTTTTTGAATATACTGTGCCTTGAAAAAGTATTCACACCCCTTGAAATTTCCCACATTTTGTCATGTTACAACCAAAAATGTAAATGTATTTTATTGGGATTTTATGTGATAGACCAACACAAAGTGGCACATAATTGTGAAGTGGAAGGAAAATGATACAAATAAATATGTGAAAAGTGTGTGTGTGTGTGTGGGGGGGGGGGCATTTGTATGGCGCCCCCCGGAGTCAATACTTTGTAGAACCCCCTTTCTCTGCAATTACAGCTCCAATCTTTTTTGGGGGTGTCTCTACCAACTTTGCACATCTAGAGAGGGACATTTTTGCCCATTCTTCTTTGTAAAATATCTCAGATTGGATGGAGAGCGTCTGAACAGCACTTTTTAAGTCTTGCCACAGATTCTCAATTGGATTTAGGTCTAAACTGTGACTAACACATGAATATGCTTTTATGTAAACCATTCCATTGTAGCTCTGGCTGGATGTTTCAAGTCGTTGTCCTGCTGGAAGGTGAACCTCCGCCCCGGTCGCAAGTCTTTTGCAGACTCTAACAGGTTTTCTTCTAAGATTGTCCTGTATTTGTCTCCATCCATCTTCCCATCAACTCTGACCAGCTTCCCTGTCCCTGCTGAAGAAAACCATCCCCACCACATGATGCTGCCACCACCATGTTTCACGGTGGGGATGGTGTGTTCAGGGTGATGTGCAGTGTTAGTTTTCCCCACACATAGCGTTTTACTTTTAGGCCAAAAAGTTGAATTTTGGTGTCATCTGACCAGATCACCTTCTTCCACATGTTTGCTGTGTCATCCACATGGCTTCTCACAAACTACAAACAGGACTTCTTATGGATTTCTTTCACCAATGTCTTTCTTCTTGTCACTCTTCTATAAAGGGCAGATTTGTGGAGAACACGACTAATAGTTGTCCTGTGGACAGATTCTCCCACCTGAGCTGTGGATCTCTGCAGCTCCTCTAGAGTTACCATGGACCTCTTGGCTCTTCTCTGATGAATGCTCTCCTTGCCTGGCCGGTCAGTTTAGGTGGACGGCCATGTCTTGGTAGGTTTGCAGTTGTGTCATACTCTTTCCATTCTCCGATGATGGATTGAACAGAGCTCCGTGAGATGATCAAAGCTTGGGAGATTTTTTTATAACCTAACCCTGCTTTATACTTCTCCACAACTTTATCCCTGACCTGTCTGGTGTGTTCCTTGGCCTTCATGATGCTGTTTGTTCACTAAGGTTCTCTAACAAACCTCTGAGGGCTTCACAGAACAGCTGTATTTATACTGAGATTAAATGACACACAGGTGGACTCTATTTACTAATTAGGTGACTTCTGAAGGCAATTGGTTCCCCTAGATTTTAGTTAGGGGTATCAGAGTAAAGGGGGCTGAATACAAATGCCCCTCCCCCCCACACTTTTCACATTTATTTGTATCATTTATCATTTTCCTTCCACTTCAAAATTATGTGATACTTTGTGTTGGTCTATCCAATAAAATACATTTACGTCTTTGGTTGTAACATGACACAATGTGGAAAATTAAGGGGCATTGTAGTAGGAAAGGGTTAGAACTTCTGGAATTTGGATTGAGTTCCTTCTAAAGATTCACATGTAAAATAAATTCTTTGTATGCCTTTAATATGGCTATACGTAGGTACATTTTGGTCAATGTTACATTTTCATAAAATGTTGACCCACACTGTATATTCTAAATCCATCTCAAACATACACTGTAGTTATCCTTCTATATTTTGAAAGAGAAAATTGAAAAACCCAAGAATGCTTTTAGTCACACCAAATGATACCCATTTGTTAAAAGAGAACAGAAAGTTCAAAAGATCAGAGAATATATCAAATGTTTATCTGTATGTAGCATCCTCCTAGATAGGTGCTAGGTTAGGTAGATTTTGTTATTAGCTCCACTGTAATCAGTTGAGCTGCTTGTGATGAATTGGGTCTGCTGTGTGTCTCACTTGACTGCTTCCCCCTGCCTTCTGGAGGACTCTGGAAAGTAGTGGGCTCAGAGAGTCAAATCAAGCAGCTGAATATTTATGCAATCCCAGCCAATCCCTGCAGGAGGGTACCCAAACTGAGGCTGGGAGAGAGTATAAATAGTTTAAGGCCGGGAACAGAGGGGTTCCTTGTCCAGGAAGAGGAGATCCCAGATCCCAGCCTGAAGGGCTGCTGTCTACTGCTCATTGTGGTCCCAGCTGGGTGGGGGGGGGGGTGCTACCCTACTGAACTGTAAACTCTGCTGGAGCTGACTGTGGGAATTCTTTTTTGGGATCTGGTCTAGAGAGTTCACAGGAGAGGTGTCTGGAAGATATTGGAAGGAGGCATCCAACTATCCAAGGACATTAGTGAGTACAGACCCGTGTGTGAGATCCCAGTGACTGTGTGCTGCTGGCATCAGAGTCAGCTTGCACAAAAAGTGGACATTGTTCATGGTGTCCCTCCGTAGCTTAGCACATTATTTGCCACTGAAAGGACTGTGCTCAGAATCTTTAGGAGAAAGAGAGGTGTCCTCAAGTTACTACTTGAAATGTTGTTGGAGTATCCCACAGCTACCCTACACCCATCCAAGTTCAAGTTCTTCATTAAAGCATAAAAAAAAAAAAGAAAAGAAAAGAATATCCCTAGACCAGGGGTCTCCAACCCCCGGGCCGTGGCCCACTGCCGGGCCGTAGCCTGTTTGCAGCCGGGCCGCGAAGGCTGCACTTTCAGAGGTTCGGCAAGAGCGGGTGAGCAGAGAGATGACATCACCTCTTGCAGCCACGCATCACAGCTGTTCCGCCCACACAGCCAGCCACGAACACAACACTGTCTGAGGTGTTGTGTGAGAGCAGAGAGATGATGTCATCTCTCACTGCCCGCCACGCCCCACCACCATCAAATCCTCACAGCCGGCGCGAACACTACACTGAGGTGCGGCGGACGAGAGATGAAATCTCTCACTGCTCGACCCGCATTGCCGCATGTTCCACCCTCACTTGGCAAGTGGCAGTCAGCATTTGGCAAGTGACAGTCCCCACCTGGCAAGTGACAGTCCACACCTGGCAAGCGACAGTCCACACCTGGCAAGCGACAGTCCACACCTGGCAAGCGACAGTCCCCACCTGGCAAGCGACAGTCCACACCTGGCAAGCGACAGTCCACACCTGGCAAGCGACAGTCCACACCTGGCAAGCGACAGTCCCCACCTGGCAAGCGACAGTCCCCACCTGGCAAGAGACAGTCCCCACCTGGCAAGCAAAAATCCCCACCTGGCAAGCGACAATCCCCACCTGGCAAGCAAAAATCCCCACCTGGCAAGTGACAGTCCACATCTGGCAAGTGACAGTCCACATCTGGCAAGTGACAATCCACATCTGGCAAGCGACAATCCACATCTGGCAAGCGACAGTCCACATCTGGCAAGCGACAGTCTACATCTGGCAAGCGACAGTCCCCACCTGGCAAGCAAAAATCCCCACCTGGCAAGTGACAGTCCACATCTGGCAAGTGTCAGTCCACATCTGTCAAGTGGCAGTCCACATCTGGCAAGCGACAATCCACATCTGGCAAGCGACAGTCCACATCTGGCAAGCGACAGTCCCCACCTGGAAAGCGACAGTCCCCACCTGGCAAGCGACAGTCCCCACCTGGCAAGCGACAGTCTCCCCCTGGCAAGTGACAGTCCCCCCCACGCAAGTGACAGTCCACATCTGGCAAGTGACAAGCTGCATCTGGTGGTAGGCGATCGTGGCAACTATTTATTTTTTATCACAATGTAATAATGTAAATTATGCGCTTCAATCGTCATGACACCATATCAACCATGGTGTTGTGATGATTGAAGCGCCAACACCAGACATTTCTCCAACAAGTCGCCCGCAAAAAAACGCATCGCACCCCCCCTAAACCCCCCCCCCCCGGCCTTAGCATAATTTTCTTCCACACAGCCGGTCCCCTGTGTCAAAGAGGTTGGGGACCGCTGCCCTAGCTGACCATTGAACCGGAAAAGTGTCAGAGATTGTGTGTCTGGCTGGTAGCATGCTAACTGGGGAAAAAAATCTTAGGACCTAAACAGTGGGACCTCTAGGGGGTGAGTGCTACATTTAATTGGTAAAAAAGCATAAGATAAGACCTAATCCCCCCACCCCATTGATAGCCTTTTGGAGCTCCAGCACATCTTAAAAACAAAAAAAAAAAAATGGAAGATCCAACATCCCTCCAACACCATGAGGAACAATATGGGAAAACTTGTTTTTGTCAGATCTGAGTTCACACACCTCCTAAGAACTTCCCCCAGGAAGTAAAGTGCTATAGAGGAAAATTTCTAATTGCTTACGGAATGTTCAGATCTCCGCCAACCCTCTAGATATTGTCTCTAATACAACTCAAAGACTGTCTCTTCATTCTTAAGCCACCATCTACAGGCTAATATCACATTCTAAAGTGGGCTCTGGCACAGTATACCCCCCCTTCCCTTCTCCAGTTCTCGCCCCCCCTCCCCTCCTTTTCTCACACATGGTCTCTCTCCCCTTACGATCCATTCATAACTCCACTCAACCCCTTTTCAAATGGCCCTTACTCCCATCCTTCCCACCAATTTACTCCTTTGTTTTTTATTTTTTTTGTCCTTTCCACTATCCAATAATAAAGATAAATCGAAAACATTTCCTCTCAGTGCTACCTAAACAATGTGACAGTGCCGCGCCCTGCCATTGTGTTAGAGCTGAATGTCACACGTGGTTCTCAAAGATGCAGAATGAGGGGCCCCTGGATGTCTGTTCTGAGTGGATAAAACAGGTTTTAGAGTAACTCCTGGTTTGGGTCCTGGAGTTCAGAGACTTCAGAGTCTTGGATGGATGAAGCCTCTAACCCTGTGTCCATGTCTTCTCAAAAACCAGCAGCTGGACTCTGCAAGTGTGCCCAGCATTTATAATCCACGAGCTGGTAGTGATTTAGAGGCTCTATCCGGAAGACAGGAGGCCGAGGTCAGGGTGTGGGCCAGTGCAGAAGGGAACTGTGAGAGACACGGTGTGTCTTTAGGTAGGAGCCTGTGAAGCTCAGGTGGGCACATTTGTTAGAGCACTGACTGAGACTGCATGGCGAGTCTGTGCGGAGACAGACTCAAGGTCTACAAAGTCTAAAAAGCCAGGAGGCTGAATAACTGTGTTATATGCTGGTGATGCTGAAAACCCCTGCAAGGGTAACCCCAAGATATGTTTTTGAAATGTTTACTTTCTTCCTAAATAAAAGTGGGCCAACAAAGCCTTGGAAGCTGGGCCGGGACAAGGGGTGGGCAGGGCAGGAGGGGCTGCTGCCCCTGGCACAATGGTTTATTGCAAGGATGGGGGGAACCCTGACCTTAACCCTAAGGGAAAGGGGGGGAGCAGATTGGCATCTTTGCCCTGGATGACCTTGTACCAGCACTGCCTGGAAGGTCAGCGATTTTCTGGTGTTATCCCTCATCATTCTCTACACCAGTGGTTTTCAACCCTGTCCTCAAGTACCCCCAACAGGCCATGTTTTAGGAATTTTTCTTAGATAAATTAGCTGTCCAAAAATCCAAGCCATTGACTGATTTAAAGCACCTGTGCAAGATAAAGCCTGCAAACATGGCCTGTTGGGGGTACTTGAGGACAGGGTTGAGAACCACTGATCTACACAACATGGCCGATTTACTAAACAAGTGAATTTTCACTATCAAAGGTAATTTTAACCTAGAAGAATGAGGTGAGGTTGTAAAGTGTAAATCAATAAATTTTCCCACTACACTCTGCAGGCCAGAAGGTACCGTTTCCGAGGTTCCTTGTCCGCTGTCCCATTGAGGGCTCACAACATGAAGAACCTCTTGACAGTTGAGATTGCAGCCGTCGGTACTAAACACGGATCCTGGCTCCCCCTGAGTGCCGAGACTTGCATCGTTCAGGAGTTGCTGCATATTAGAGCCTGCCCGACTCAGCAAGGCTTTGGATATGGCACCAATATTCAGGTCCAGATTGGCTCCTACACTGTTCACGATGACATCCGTCTGCCATGGAAAGAGATGACAAACATTACCAAGTGATTATTTTTTAAAGCGATTATTTTCTAAGAGATAAGTGGTTTGAATTTGCAAAGGGTCCAAATACTCTTTATAATTTATTGCAGATCTGGAAAGGAAGGAGAAGCAAAATATGAAAAACTTCATTCAGACCAAAATGAGGAGGAAAGAAGAAAAGAGGGACATTGTTCCAAATCAGGGACAGTTGGGAGGTATGCCTTAGACATTACTGTACTTATGCAGCATATCATTAGGCGGTGCCACATCACCTGTTCTGGATTACCCTCTGCTAGCTCAGCTCCACTATACCCCTCCCTGCACTTTCTGCTTTCTTTCTTCATCACTGTACTGCCCCGTACACACGATCGGACTTTCCGCCAACAAAACCGTGTATTTTTGTTCGAAGGTTGTTGGCTCAAACTTGTCTTGCATACACACGGTCACACAAATGTTGGCCAACAATTACAAACGTGGGAACGTGATGACGTACAAGACGTACGACGAGCCAAGAAGAATGAAGTTCAATAGCCAGTGCGGCTCCTTCTGCTTGATTCCGAGCATGCGTGAACCTTTGTGCGACGGACTTGTGTACACACACGGTCGGACTTTCCGACAACAAGCTCACATCCAACATTTCCCGTCGGAAAATCCAACCGCGTGTACAGGGCATTAGTCTTGTTCAAGTTCTTCCTTGCAGAGATCTTCCTCAAATCCTCATCTGGTGCCTCCAAGTAGAGGGGAGGAAGCTGAGTTGACATGCTCCACTCTCTTCCCCTTCTTGTTTCTGACCCAGAAGTGATGTGTAAAAAGTCAATTCCGGGTTCCTATGTGATGAAAAAAAAAGTTAGGCCCCTTTCCCTCCATTGACGGATTAAAAATGGACATACATGTATCTCTATGGGAAGATCATCCGCTGACATCTGCTAACATATGCCCCCCGCCAAGCTCCATTTTTTATGACGGAAGAAAACCCCTATTTTTTCACCCGAAAAAAAAAACAGGAACAGACGAAAAACGGACGAAAAATGGATGTTAGCAGGCGATCTGCTTACATCCGATCTGCTAACATCTGTTTTTAACCCCCCCCCTTATTAAACACACTGTAATAGCTGGTTGCTAAGAAGGGGACCAGGAAGCTGTCAGCTAAATGTAAAAAAAAAACTGCCAGCAAAAATAAAAAAAAATGCAAACAAATGGCGTGGGGTCCCCCCCCCCAGGTCCATACCAGGCCCTTTGAGTCTAATATGGACACCATTTTTTTTTTAAATGGCGTGGGGTCCCCCCCAAAATCCATACCAGATCTTATCCGAGCATGCAGCCCAGCAGGTCAGGAAAGGGAGGGGATGAGTGAGCGCCCCCCCCTGAACCATAACAGGCCTCATGCCCTCAACATGGGGCTCTGTGCCCCCCACCCCAAAGCTCCTTGGCCCCATGTTGATGGGGACAAGGGCCTCTTCCCGACAACCCTGGCCGGTGGTTGTCGGGGTCTGTGGGCGGGGGGCTTATCTGAATCTGGGGGCCCCCTTTAATAAGGGGTCCCCCAGATCCCCACCCTATGTGAATGGGTATCAGGTACATACTACCCCTACCTATTCACCAAAAAAGCAGTGAATTGTGAATAAAAACAAGAGCCGTTTTTGACAATTGCTTTATTGATAGCTCTGTCTTCTCCCGGTGCCATCCTCTCTGCCGCCGTCCTCTCCACCGCTATCTCTTCCCGCCGCGTCTTCTCCTGCTGTCTCAACTGGTGCCTTCTCTCCCACCACTGTCTTCTCCTGCCGCCGTCATTCCCGGTGTCTTCTCTCCTGCTGCCATCTTCTTCCTCGCCGCCTCGCAGCCGGTTACCTGCAAAAAAAATTAAAAAGCCGCTGTTCTTCTGTTGCCGTCTTCCTCCATTTTGTTGTCGTCCCCTGTCTGGCATCTGTTTATATAGCCATGGGGCGTGGCTATCCGATGATGTCACCCGGAGAGTCTGTCCAGGTGACGCCATCTGATGGCCACCCCCCATGGCTATATAAACAGATGCCAGGGAGAGAAGGCACTGGGAGTGAAGCGGCAGAAGAAGAAGGCGGCGGGAGAGAAGGTACCGGGAGTGACGGTGGCAGGAGAAGACAGCGGCAGGAGAGAAGCACTGGGAGAGGCAGCAGTGGGAAGAGACAGCGATGGAGAGGATGGCACCGGGAGAAGACAAAGCTATTAATAAAGAGATTGGCAAAAACCGGCTCTTGGTTTTTTTTTTACATTTACTGCCCTGTTCAGAAGATTTCACCTCACTTTCTGTCCCAATGACAATTGGATTTTGAAAACTTTGGGTTATTAAGGAAACAAGGATTGGTGATAAAGCATCAGTGGAGACACCTTTTTCCCATATTAACTCTTCCTAGGGGTAGATTTCCTCTCACTTCCTGTTGTCTCCTTCCGTTTGTAAGTAGGAGTCCTTTGTAAGTCGGATGTTTAAAAATAGGGGATCGCCTGTATATACTATATCGCCTCCCCTATACACTCTGCAGAAAATTGGGCCTTAGGTGTTGGTGGTACCAGAACACTGTAAGCCCTCACAGTTACTCTTGGTGGGCGCTGGAATGGGCCCTGCTGTAAAATATTATATCAAGAATTGTAATTACATGCCCCTGTTAAACAGGGGCAGAAAAATTGGGCCTTAGGCGGTGGTGGTGGTGGCACAACACTGTATAGCCTCACAGATACTTTGTTGAGCGCAGGAACAGGCCCTGCTGTTAAATATTTGATCAAAAATTGTAATTACATGCCCCTGTTAAACGGGCAGAAAAATTGGGCCTTAGGTAGTGGTTGTGGTGCCCTGAACCGAAAATATTCTTAGAAGCTATCATTATGAAAATTAATGAGGAATAGGATAGTCACTTAGCATAATAGGATAGTCACTCAGCATATGCAATCCTCAAGGGATCCCACATCCATAGAACAATCAATCGGTTACATCAGCATCAGGTGCTTGGTAGCTGGTGATCCAAGACTGATTCATTTTTTTGAATGTGAGCCGATCAACAGAGTCTGTGGACAGGCACACTCTGTGATCGGTTACAAAGCCTCCAGCAGCACTGAATGTGCATTCAGAAAGAACGCTGGATGCAGTACAGGCCAGTAGCTCAATTGCATATTGAGCAAGCTCTGGCCAGTGGTCCATCCTCAAGACCCAGTAACCCAGTGGATTTTCTGGTGGAAAGGTCTCCAAGTCTAATCTTGCCTCTAGATATTCCTGCACCATGGAATTCAGATGCTGGCGATGGTTGCTGGAAATGATCAGACCTGGGCGCTGAGGACGGAAGAATTGCCTGAAGGCATCGGTCAGCCAGCCACCTTCTCTACCGCTCTTTCTGTGACTGAATGAAGCCTCAGCAACACGTTGTCCAGCACCAGGAAATTGTAACCTCCCAGGCTCTGGAAACGCATTGCACAAACCTGTCAGGAAAGGCTTTCCAGCAACCATCTGAGCAATCTGGGTGTTAGAAGAATGCCTTGCGCAGAAAGGCCGTTTGGCGCATGCGCATGCACAATAGCGAGAATAGCGGCTTGCGGGCGTGTGGGAATGCATGCGAGCTCCTTGTGGCAGCACTTGGCGCCAAGATGCGCTATTTAAAGGGGACTGATACCTTGCTGTCCGGTCTACAGCGTTTCCTGAGACCCCTGCTACCCGTTACTCTGTTAATCTGATCTTTATCTGACTTGGCTTGTTCCTGACATCCCTGCTTGCTGCCCGCCCCGATCCCGGCTTGGACTTTGACTACTCTTTGGATTACGTTCCTGTACCTGATCTGCCTGCCTGTGTTTGACTCGGAGTGTCCTCACTACCCAGTATTCTGCCTCTATCCTGCTGCTGGACTACAGTGCACCTCCCTGCTGTCTGCTGCAACTAGTCTTCTGCCTGCATCCTGCTGCTGGACTACAGTGCACCTCCCTGCTGTCTGCTGCATCCAGTCTTCTGCCTGCATCCTGCTGCTGGACTACAGTGCACCTCCCTGCTGTCTGCTGCACCAGTGCACCTCCTTGCTGTCTGCTTCATCCAGTCTTCTGCCTGCATCCTGCTGCTGGACTACAGTGCACCTCCCTGCTGTCTGCTGCATCCAGACTTCAGCCTGCATCCTGCATCTACAGTGTCCACACCTCTACATTAGCTTTCCAGTCAGGCACTTGTGCCCCTTTGCACTCCTGAGCCCCTTGTCACCTCTACCAGGGGTTCCTGAGTCGGAGGTATACGAGAGGCCGCTCCCTGCATTCCGGGCTCTACTATCAGGTACGTGACAAAACCTTTCTGCAAGGCCTCCCGAAGATGTTTCATCCTCTGCTCCCTCTGCGACGGCAAGATAAGTTCCGCAACCTTACCCTTGTAATGTGGATCAAGGAGGGTTGCCAGTACTGATCCCTCTCCTTGGTACCACGAATCCTAGGTTCCTTTCGCAGGCTTTGCAGGATCAGGGAGGCCATGCAGCGTAGGTTTGCAGAGGCATTCGATCACATGATCCTCAACCACCTCCTCCCAGCCACGTACAACTCCATGGGTTTCTGGGGACTGCAAACGATCCCTTGAAGACTGCTGCTGATGCTGAGTGTTATCCTCCACCTCCATGCTGACACAATCCTCCTCCTCTTCTTCTTCATATGTGATTGGCCGGCCTGCAGGAATACTAGTATCTGGATAAAGGGGGCCTTGAGAGCTAAGGAAGTCCTCCTCTTCCTCTCGCTGTTCTGCCTCAAGTGCCCTGTCCATTATTCCACGCAGCATGTGCTCCAACAGGAAGACAAGAGGGACAGTATCACTGATGCATGCACTGTCACTGCTCACCATCCTCGTGGCCTCCTCAAATGGTGATTGGACAGTGCATGCATGCTTGATCAGTAGCCAATGGCGTGGCGAAAAAAAGCCAAGCTCCCCTGACCCTGTTCTGGTGCCATACTCACACAGGTACTCATTGATGGCCCTCTGCTGTGTGTGCAGCCGCTGCAGCTTTGCCAACGTTGAGTTCCACCTGGTGGGCATGTCACAAATGTGGTGGTTCTTGGGCAGGTTGCATTCTCTTTGAATGTCAGCCAGCCGAGCACTGGCATTATATGACTGGCAGAAATGCCCACAGACTTTTCTGGCCTGCCTCAGGAGATCCTGTAAGCCCGGGTACCTGCTCAAGAACCGCTGCACCACCAAATTCAGGACATGAGCCAAACAGGGAACATGGGTCAGTTGTCCCTGTCGGAGGGTGGAGAGGAGGTTAGTGCAACTGTCGCATTCAACCATTCCTGGCTGAAGCTGGTGTGGCATCAACCACCTCTGAGCCTGCCCCTGCAGAGCTGACAGAATCTCTGCCCCAGTGTGGCTCCTGTCCCCTAAGCAGACCAACTCAAGCACCGCATGGCATCTTTTTGCCTGAGTGCTTGCGTAGCCCCTTGAACACCTATGAAGCACCGCTGGTTCAGAGGAGAAATCTGCAGAGGAAGAGGCCATAGAGGAAGAAGAATAGGAGGGGGTGGAGGAGAGAGGTGTGGCAGAATCACCACTACTAGCATTTTGGAGGCGTGGTGGCGGAAGAACCTCCAACAATACTGCACCCTGTCCTGCATCCGATGTGGCCCGCCATGTCTTGCTCTGCGATGGCAGGTCGGCAAGCCCAGATCGCGGGTTCCCGACCCGCCATCTTCGCGCATTTGTGCGAACAATGGAGCCGCCGCTAGAAGAAGCAGAGCCGATGCTTCCTGTATAGCGGCGGCTCCTTCACAGGCAGAGTGGTACCAAATGTACTCCGCCTGTGACAGGAAGCATCAACTCTGCTCTCTATTGCAGCTGCATGCTTCTGTCACAATTATGCTCGGGGATGGCGGGTCGGGACACAGGAACCCGGGATCTGGGACAGCAGCCACCAGTATCAGTACCAGCCACCAGTATCAGTACCAGTACCAGCCAGCAGTACCAGTACCAACCAGCAGTACCAGTACCAGCCAGCAGTACCAGTACCAACCAACAGTACCAGTACCAACCAGCAGTACCAGTACCAGCCAGCAGTACCAGTACCAACCAGCAGTACCAGCCAGCAGTACCAGTACCAACAGTACCGGTACCAGCCAGTAGTACCAGTCATCAGTACCAGTACCCGCCAAAAGTACCCGCCAGTAGTACCAGCACCCACCATCCGTACCAGTCATCAGTACAATCCAGAAGTACCAGTACCAGCCAGAAGGACCCGCCAGCAGTACCAGTACCAGTCACCAGTATCAGTACCAGCCAGCAGTACCAGTACCCACCAGCAGTACCAGTCATCAGTACCAGCCAGCAGTACCAGTACCCACCAGCAGTACTAGCCAGCAGTACCAGTCAGCAGTACCCACCAGCAGTACCAGTACCAGTACCCACCAGCAGTACTAGCCAGCAGTACCAGTCAGCAGTACCAGCCAGCAGTACCAGCCAACAGAACCCGCAAGCAGTACCAGCACCTGTTAGCAGTACCCAACGGCAGTACCCGCCAGCAGTACCAGCACCTTTTAGCAGTACCAGCCAGCTGCAGGAATCCTGAGGAAGAAGTGAAGATTGAGGTCAGCTGAGGAGCAGGTAAACCGCTGTGCAATCAGGTCTGCCTGTCTGTTTTTCAGGTGGACTCAAACGCACTCTCTCTTCACCTCTATAAAGTGGCAGATGTAAATGGACTCGTGTCCGTTTACACCCGCCTATCTGCAATCCGATCTCCTTAAGAAAAAAACAGAAGGGGATCTGTCCTCTTCTGTCTGGGTGGATCGGAGGGCCCTTAGGGTAGAGCGTTTTACATCCTTGTCTGCTCTACATATGCAGAGTGGACACAAACCTGCCATCCCCCCTTTACGCTCATTGTGGCCCACGACCGGTTACCAAGTCGATAAAGTGGCCCTCGCTTCTCAAAAGTTTGGGCACCCCTGCTCTACGTAGTTTAAGGTTAAACCTCTTTTCTTCTAGTTTTAGTGAATGGCCACAAGTCTTGTTAATTTCCATTTTGCGGAAAAGTTTTATCCCTATTGTGGGGTCACCAGTCCGGTATTTATAAATGGAAATCATATCCCCTCTCAAGCGTCTCTTCTCCAGAGAGAATAAGTTCAGAGCTCACAACCTTTCCTCATAACTAGGGATGAGCCGAACACCCCCCGGTTCGGTTTGCACCAGAACCTGCGAACGGACCGAAAATTCGCACGAACACTAGAACCCCATTGACGTCTATGGGACTCGAACGTTCAAAATCAAAAGTGCTCATTTTAAAGGCTAATTTGCATGGTATTGTCCTAAAAAGGGTTTGGGGACCCGGGTCCTACCCCAGGGGACATGGATCAATGCAAAAAATACTTTTAAAAACGGCAGTTTTTTCGGGAGCAGTGATTTTATTGATGCTTAAAGTAAAAAAAAAGCGAAATATTCCTTTAAATATCTTACCTGGGGGGTGTCTATAGTATGCCTGTAAAGTGACGCGTGTTTCCCGTGCTTAGAACAGTCCCTGCACAAAATGTCATTTTTAAAGGAAAAATCTCATTTAAAACTGCTTGCGGGTTTAATGTAATGTCGGGTCCTGGCAATATGGATGAAAATCAGTGAGACAAACGGCATGGGTACCCCCAGTCCATTACCAGGCCCTGGGTCTTGTATGGATATTAAGGGGAACCCCGCACCCAAATTAAAATAAGGAAAGGTGTGGGGCCACCAGGCCCTATATACTCTGAACAGCAGTATACAGGCGGTGCAAAAAAGACAGGGACTGTAGGTTTGTTGTTAAGTAGAATCTGTTTGTAATTTTGAACTGGTACATTTTTAACGTGTTTAGCTCCAGCCATCACCCCTATGACATTTGTTTTGCTGTCTTTCCTCCTCTTCAGAAGATTTCACCTCACTTTTTGTCCCAATGACAAATGTTTTTTGAAAATTTGGGGTTTTTGTGGAACAAGGATTGGAAAGCATCAGTGGAAAGGAGAAATGTTTTTCCCATATTAACTCTTACAGGAGAGAATTTCCCTTCCTAGGGGTAGATTTCATCTCACTTCCTTTTGTCTCCTTCCGTTTGCAAGTAGGAGTCGTTTGTAAGTTAGATGTTTGAAAGTAGGGTCCTGCCCTATATACTCAGCAGAAATTTGGGCCTTAGGTGTTGTTGTGGCCACAACATTGTAAGCCCTCACAGGGCCCTGCTGTGAAATATTAGATCAAGAATTGTAATTACATGCCCCTGTTGAACAAGGGCAGAAAAATTGGGCCTTTGGTGGTGGTGGTGGTGCTGGTGCCACAACACTGTAAGTCCTCACTCGCTCTTGGTGGGTGCAGAAATAAGCCCTGCTGTGAAATATTAGATCAAGAATTGTAATTACATACCCCTGTTGAACAGGGGCTGAAAAATTAGGCCTTAGGCACTGGTGCTGGTGCCACAACACTGCAACCCCTGACAGACACTCTAGTTGGAACGCTGGAACGAGCCCTGCTGCAAAGTATTGCATCAAAAATTGTAATTACACGCCCCTGTTAAACAGGGGCTGAAAAATTGGGCCTTAGGCACTGGTGCTGGTGCCACAACACTGCAACCCCTCACAGATACTCTAGTTGGAATGCAGAAACGAGCCCTGCTGCAAAGTATTGCATCCAAAAATTGTAATTACACGCTCCTGTTAAACAGGGGCTGAAAAATTGTGCCTTAGGCACTGGTGGTGGCGCCCAGAACCAAAAATGTTCTTACAAGCTATCAGAGTGATCATTGAGGAGGAAGAGGATAATTACTAAGGGATAGTCACTCAGCATCAGCATAGGCATAGTCTTTGAAGGGATCTGAGATATCAAAAAAAATTATTCGGTTACATCAGCATCAGGTGCTTGGTAGCTGGTGGTGATCCAAGGCTGATTCATTTTTATGAAGGTCAGTCGATCGACCGAGTCGGTGGACAGACGCACCCTGTGATCGGGTACAAAGCCTCCAGCAGCACTGAATGTGCGTTCCGAAAGAACGCTGGATGCAGGACAGGCCAGTAGCTCAATTGCATACTGTGCAAGCTCTGGCCAGTGATCCATCCTCAAGACCCAGTAACCCAGAGGATTTTCGGTGGCAAAGGTGTCCAAGTCAGATCTTGCCCCTAGGTATTCCTGCACCATGTAAAACAGACGCTGGCGATGGTTGCTGGAACCGATCATACCTTGGGGCTGCGAACCAAAGAATTGTCTGAACGCATCGGTCAGACGGCCACCTTCTTCACCGCTCCTTCTTTGACTGACCGAAGCCTCAGCAACACGTTGTCCAGAAACAGGAGTTTGTAACCTCCCAGTCTCTGGACACGCGTTGCACAGACCTTTCTGCAAGGCCTCCCGAATATGTTTCATCCTCTGCTCCCTCTGTGATGGCAAGATAAGGTCCGCAACCTTACCCTTGTAACGTGGATCAAGGCGGGTTGCCAGCCAGTATTGGTCCTTCTCCTTGATACCACGAATACGAGGATCCTTACGCAGGCTTTGCAGGATCAGGGAGGCCATGCAGCGTAGGTTTGCTGAGGCATTCGGTCCGGAGTCCTCTGGGTCACTAAGGACGACATGGTCCACAGCCACCTCCTCCCAGCCACGTACAAGTCCATGTGTTTCTTGGGATTGATCCCTTAAAGACTGCTGCTGATGCTGAGTGCCATGCTCTACCTCCATACTGACACAATCTTCCTCCTCCTCCTCCTCCTCTTCCTGTGTGATCGGCGGGCATGCAGGAACACTGTCTGGATAAAGGGGGCCTTGAGAATTAAGGAAGTCCTCCTCTTCCTGCCTCTGTTCTGCCTCAAGTGCCCTGTCCATTATTCCATGCAGCGTGTGCTCCAACAGGTGGACAAGGGGGACAGTGTCACTGATGCATGCACTGTCACTGCTCCCCATCCTCGTGACCTCCTCTAATGGTGACGGGACAGTGCATGCATCCCTGATCATGGCCCACTGGCGTGGGGAAAAATAACAAGCTCCCCTGACCCTGTCCTGGTGCCATACCCACACAGGTACTCATTGATGGCCCTCTGCTGCGTGTGCAGCCACTGCAGCATGGCCAATGTTGAGTTCCACCTGGTGGGCATGTCACAGATTAGGCGGTTCTTGGGCAGGTTAAACTCCTTTTGGAGGTCCGCCAGCCGAGCACTGGCATTATATGACCGGCGGAAATGCACACAGACTTTCCTGGCCTGCCTCAGGACATCCTGTAAGCCCGGGTACCTGCCCAAGAACCGCTGCACCACCAAGTTAAGGACGTGAGCCAAACAGGGCACATGGGTCATTTGTCCCTGTCGGAGGGCAGAGAGGAGGTTGGTGCCATTGTCGCAAACCACCATTCCTGCCTTAACTTGGCGTGGCGTCAACCACCTCTGAACCTGCCCCTGCAGAGCTGACAGAACCTCTGCCCCAGTGTGGCTCCTGTCCCCCAAGCACACCAGCTCAAGCACCGCATGGCATCTTTTGGCCTGCGTACATGCGTAGCCCCTTGAACGGCTACGGAGCACCGCTGGTTCCGAGAAAAAAGCACAGGAAGAGGCCATGGAGGAAGAAGAAGAGGAGGGGGTGGAGGAGAGAGGTGTGTCACAATCATTAGCATTTTGGAGGCGTGGTGGCGGAACAACCTCCAACACTACTGCACCTTGTCCTGCATCCTTCCCAGCTGCCAGCAGAGTCACCCAATGCGCCGTGAAACTTAGGTAACGTCCCTGTCCATGCCTGCTGGACCATGAGTCAGCAGTAATATGCACCTTACCGCTGACCGCCCTGTCCAGCGAGGCATGGACATCGCCTTCCACATGCAGGTAGAGAGCCGGAATCGCCTTCCGTGAGAAAAAGTGGCGTTTGGGTACCTGCCACTGAGGAAACGCACATTTCACAAACTCACGGAAGGGGGCAGATTCTACCAACTGAAAAGGCAGCAGTTGAAGAGCTAGCAATTTTGCCAAGCTAGCATTCAACCATTGGGCATGTGGATGGCTGGGAGCAAACTTCTTTCGGCGGTGCAGCAGCTGGGGCAGGGAAATTTGCCTGGTACAATCTGACGTCGGTGTACCAAAAGCAGATTGCCCACAAGTACTTGGCTGTGACACACCTAATTCTACACCTTCATTCCTCTCAGTGCAGGTCTCAGAGAGGACTGAAGGTCTAGTGGGGCTGGAGATCTCAGCTGATGAGGAGCAAGGAGAGATCGTCTTTGTTCTTTGGTGTGGGTCTTTTAGATACGCTTGCCAATGAACTGCATGGCAGGTCAACATATGTCTGGTCAAGCATGTGGTACCCAAGCGGGAGATGTTTTGGCCACGCGAGATACGCTTGAGACATATGTTGCAAATAGCAGCGATGCGATCTGATGCACTCGTCTCAAAAAAGGCCCACACCAAAGAACTTTTTGAATAACGTGCAGAGACTGCAGCGCCCTGCACATGTGGAGCTTTGGGGTGTGATGCACTCAGTGTGCTGCCCTTAGGCTGGCCCCTGGAGGGCATCCTGCCTCGTTGGTGATGTGCCGCCTCCTCCTCCTCCTCCTCTCTCCTATCAGGCACCCACGTTGAGTCAGTGACCTCATCATCCCCTCCCTCCTCATCACTGGAGCAAACCTGGCAGTATGCTGCAGCAGGGGGAGCATGACTGCCAGATTGCTGTCCTTCTTGGGCACCCCCTCTGTCCGTGCTCATGTTACTGCCTTCATCGAGCTCAGTATCATCGTCAGAGCCTTCCAAACGCTGGGCATCCTCCTGGAGCATGTACCCAACACTGTGGTCAAACAGTTCGAGGGACTCCTCAGGAGGACATGGTGGGGCTAGGGAAGGAGTCACTGATGACATTGAGCCGAGGGAAGAGGCCTCTGCTTTGCCAGACAAAGTACCCTGAACATGGGTGAGAGAGGATGAGGAGGATGAGGACGGCTTGGTCATCCACTCAACCAAGTCTTCCGCATGTTGCGGCTCAACACGGCCAGCTGCCGAAAAAAAGGCCAAGCGTGTCCCACGGCCATGTGCTGATGAGGATGCACCGTCTCCACGACCAGCACTAGACACAGAGCCTGCTTGCCCTCTCTTATTGGCTTGTGGCTGTCTGCCTCTCCTTCTTGGCCTTCCAGACATACTAATGGCCTGTAGCTGCACTAAGCTGGGATATATATATATATATATATATATATATATATATATATATATATATATATATATATATATGTACTGATACTGCAGCTAGCAAAATCAACTGCCTGCCTGTAGTAGGAGAACACCACCAACCTTCTACAGGTAGCTTTAGGTGAACACTGTGCAGAGCTCGCAAAAAAATAACTTGTAGGTTTAGCTGAACACTGTGAGCAGGACGCACCACACTAACTTGTAGTTTTAGCTGAACACTGTGAGCAGGATGCACTACACTAACTTGTAGTTTTAGCTGAACACTGTGAGCAGAACACACTACACTAACTTGTAGTTTTAGCTGAACACTGTGAGCAGGACGCACAGCGCTAACTGTAAATAGTCTAGCTGCCTGACTGTGGTACTAATAGGATCAAAAGAACACCAGCAATTTTCTTAAGGTAGCTGTAAATACTGTAACAAGACAAGCCTGCCTGTCAGTAAGAAGATAACAGGAACGGATCTAGCTAAACTGAATACAGTGTATATATATATATGCAACACCTGGGATGCATATATATATATACACAATACACTGTAAGTGCAGCTAACTCACTGATTGTCCTGCCTAATCTATCTAACTCAAATGAAATGACACTGTCTCTCTGTCTATCTATCTCTCTTTCAACGCCGGAACACACACTACACTGGGCCACCGTGCAGGCGGCCTTATATAGTGTGGGGCATGTTCTAAACCCCCTTGCCATAATTGGCCAAAGCCACCGTGGCTTTGGCCAATTACAGCTCTCTCTACCGACGGCGCTGTGATTGGCCAAGCATGCGGGTCATAGTGCATGCTTGGCTAATCATCAGCCAGCAATGCACTGCGATGCCGCAGTGAATTATGGGCCGTTACGCGCCACACGAATTTGGCGCGAACGGCCCATAACGTTCGGAATATGGCGAACGGGCGAAAAGACGATGTTCGAGTCGAACATGGGTTCGACTCGAACACGAAGCTCATCCCTACTCATAACTAAGATCCTCCAGACCCTTTATTAGCTTTGTTGCCCTTCTTTGTACTCGCTCCATTTCCAGTACATCCTTCCTGAGGACTGGTGCCCAGAACTGGACAGCATACTCCAGGTTCGGCCAGACCAGAGTCTTGTAGAGCGGGAGAATTATCGTTTTATCTCTGGAGTTGATCCCCTTTTTAATGCCAATATTCTATTTGCTGTATTAGCAGCAGCTTGGCATTGCATGTCATTGCTGAGCCTATCATCTACTAGGACCCCCAGGTCCTTTTCCATCCTAGATTCCCCCAGAGGTTCTCTCCCCAGTGTATAGATTGCATTCATATTTTTGCCACCCAAATGCATTATTTTACATTTTTCTACATTGAACCTCATCTGCCATGTAGTTGCCCACCCCAATAATTTGTTCAGATCTTTTTGCAAGGTTTCCACATCCTGCGGAGGAGTTATTGCCCTGCTTAGCTTAGTATCGTCTGCAAACACAGAGATTGAACTGTTTATCCCATCCTCCAGGTCGTTTATGAACAAATTAAATAGGATTGGTCCCAGCACAGAACCCTGGGGAACCCCACTACCCACCCCTGACCATTCCGAGTACTCCCCATTTATCACCAAGTGGCAAGTGGTTAAGGTAAGAAAAAACTTTCTGCCTTTAGAACCACTTTAAGCCGTATTTTGTAGATCTACATTTATTATAACTTCCTATGTATCCAGGTGACCAGTAAGATGATAACTTTACCTCCCATCAGAAGAATTTGTTGCTGTTATCTGAAAACTTGAATAGAAAAGATTGGACTATAAATAGAAATGCTTATCACGGCGCGGATAATAAATTCTTTTATAAATACCATTTGTTTCGTCATGCCGTCCGGCGCAGTTTAGAACTTTGACTCTAGAGCTCACGGAATCTCCACTAGAAGAATTGTTTTCCTATCCGGAACCCACCAAGTTGCTAACTACTTTCTACTTCAGGTGGCTGGGGCCAACCCCCTTTTATAAATTCCCATTGCCATAGGCATGCCTAGGGGGTGTGCCGGGTGTGCCTGGGCACACCCTAATCACCAAGATTGCTAATTGTGCAGTATCTCTAAAAATCCAGAGGCTATAGTTGCTCCTCCTCTCAGCTGCCTCCTTAGCCAATGGAAAAGGCCCTCTACCTGCCCCCCTCTCCCAGTGCCCCTTATTTGACATTACAACAGGAGATGCCGGCAGCTTGAGCGGGCAGGAGAGGGAGGAGTAAGCAGTGTGGGAGGGACTTCAGCCTACCAGGAGAAGGTAAGCTGGGCTGAGCACAATGTAGTGAGTGGCTTACCTTAGTGGAGGATGTCCAATGTCCTCCATACACAAAGGAGGGAGGAGGGGCTGTGCTCCATCTATAGCAGGGGCCCGTGTGTTTTAGGAGATGTTAGATTGATTTTTTTTTGTCTGCACTACCTGCTTCTCCTGGAGGAAGGGCATTACTGTCTAAGATCTTCCACAATCTCTGCTAAACCTCCCTACTTATTTCCAGACATGTGCAATTTGTTTCGGTCCAAATGTAAATTTGGACAAATTTTGGGTTATTCAGAGATAGCGATGTATCCAAATCTCCGAATGAAATAATAACGAATTTAGGTTTTTTTTATCCGTTTTCTAACAAATTCCAAATTTCCTGAACCAATCGAATTTGGATCGGTCGAAAAATGATCCACCGATTTGAATTCTGTGTGAAGAATAGCTGGTTGCTAAGGAGGGGGCCGGGAAGTCGCTGCGTCAGTAACAACCGATGAGTCATCAGCTGTCAGCGGGATTCCCCACTGACAGATTATTGTAAATAAAAGAATGCCGGCAATAGAAAATTCAGAAGAAAAACAGCGTAGCCCCCCCCCCACAATCCATACCAGACCCCGAAGGATTTAAGGGGACCCTTATCTAAGCATGTAGCCCGGCAGGCCAGGAAAGGGGAGGGGGGACGAGCGAGTGCCCCCCCCGAACCATACCAGGCCACATGCAGGGATGCTTTGGGGGGCGGGGGGCTACGCCCCCCCCATGTGAATGAGTACCCCTACCCAAAAGTCTAAAAAGTGAATAAAGACATTACAAGAGTTTTCAACAATTCCTTTATTAAAAATAAATAAATAAATGCCCCCCCCCCCCCCCCCGCTGTAGATTCATGGTTATTCACAACACCCGCTGCCATTGCTGGACCCGAAAAAAGAAGAAAAAAAAACTCCGGTCTCATCACACGCTCCTGCCAACTGCCCGCTCTGCCGTCTGACATTTCCTAAACAGCCAAGGGGCAGAGTCACCAAATGATGTCAGTGAGTGAACCCGCCCCCTTGTGACATCATCGACTCGCCATGCCCCGGTCGGTGAAGTCACAAGGGGGGTGGGGTCATCCGCTAAAGTCATGTTGAGAACACCCCCCATGTTGAGGGTATGTGGCCTGGTATGGTTTGGGTGCCTGCTGGGCCGCATGCTTGGATAAGGGTCCCCTTAAAATCCATACCAGACCCTAAGGGCCTCGTATGGATTGGGGGGTCATGCAGTTTTTTTTTAAATTTCTATTGCTAGCATGTTTACATTTCAGCTGTTAGCGGGAAAGCCCAGTCACAGCTGATGGCTCAAAAAACAAACAAACCACGGGGTGTCCCCCCAAAACCCACACTAGACCCTGATCTAAGCATGCAGCCCGGCAAGTCAGGAATGGGGAGGGGGGGACGAATTCTCCCCCCCTCCTGGACCATATCAGGCCACATGCCCTCCACATAACCCCCCCACCTCAAAGCACCTTGTCCCCATGTTCATATGAACAAGGGCCTCTTCCTGATAACCCTGGGCAGTGGCAGTGGCTGTGGCAGCCTGCGGGCAGGGGGATTATCGTAATCTGGAAGCCCCCTTCAAGAGAGGGGGCCCCCGGATCCCAGGCCCCCCTATGTGAATGAGTATGGGTACTGTAACGGATCCTATCCCACACTCCGCTTGAGTGCTTCCATTAGTATAGCACTTCCTCCCAGTCTGAATATAGATATCAGATATTCCAACCGCTCACAAGCACAAAACAGGACAACACTTGTTTAGCTGCTAACATGGACTGTTTTATTTGAGATGACACACAAATATATACAGCAGGCTTACAATAAAACTGTACCCAGAACCTAACTAACATGAGCTATTTATCTAATCATTGACCCAGACTAGGTGACTCAGAGATATGACCTTTCAGGGTAAGACTTTACGTCTCCTAGCTCACTGACTATACAGAACTCCTTCATACAATCTCAGGGTTAATTAGCACAAACAACAATGTGTGGAATACTCTTAGAAGCTGTGGTAAACCAGACTAGACTCATTTACATTATAGAGGATAACAGACAGGTGGCTGGAGTTGATGATATTAGCATCTCCTCACATTATGTCCCAACAGTATGAATCAGTCACTATTTCTAATATGGCAAATACAGGGTCCCCAGAGTTTGTGTGTCCTGGGGGACAAGGACCCGAATCCAAAGTAACAACACCTCAAGGGTACCCAGGCATACAGCTCACAAAGCGCACCGTTCCCCCAAATGCCAGGGCCCACGATCGCTTGGCAAGAGGCTGGCATTCAGTCCCCTCCAAAAGCCTCTGTCCCGGGTGAGTCTGTCACAGGTACATTGTACCCCTACCCATTCACCCATAAAAAAGCAGTGTAGTGGTACAAAAAACAAGAGACGTTTTTTGACAAGTCCTTTATTAAAAATGAAGAATGTCCCCCAACGTAACTCCAATGTGTCTTCTTTCTCTGGTGAGGCCACCGATGTCCTCTTCCTCTGGTTCTTCTCCCTCTGCTGATGTCTTCTTCCTCTGGTCTTCTCCATCCAGTGATGTATTCTCCCTTTGCTGATACCCCATACTTATTCACATAGGGGGGCCCCTTTCTTAAATGGGGCTTTCAGATTCCGATAAGCCTCCTGCCCGCAGACCCATACAACCACTGGCTAGGGTTGTGGGGAAGAGACCCTTGTCTCTATCAACATGGGCACAAGGTGCTTTTTGGTGGTGGTGTGGGGGTGCAGAGCCCCATGTTGAAAGAATGTGGCCTGCTATGGTCCAGGAGGGGGGGGGTGCCACTCGCTCGCCC
Organism: Lithobates clamitans; assembly: GCA_037952925.1. NCBI lineage: Eukaryota > Metazoa > Chordata > Amphibia > Anura > Ranidae > Lithobates > Lithobates clamitans. The sequence continues at coordinate 114,925 of JBBGZY010002334.1, forward strand.
CCCCCCTTTCTGACCCGCCAGGCTGCATGCTCAGATAATGGTGTGGTCTGGAATTTGGGGGGACCCCACGCCATTTTTTTTGGTGTGGGGCTTCCCTTTAACATCCATACCAGACCGAAAGGCCTGGCATGGATCTGGGTGGGACCCTACACCATTAATTTTTGGTGTGGGGTTCCCCTCAAAATCCCTACAAGACTGAAGCGTCTGGTATGGTCTTGGGGGTGAACCCCACGCCTTTTTTTTTTTGCCATGGGGTTCCCCTTTAAGATCCATACCAGACTCAAAGAGCCTGGTATGGATCGGGGGGGGACCCCACGCCTTTTTTTTTTGTTTAATTTAGCGTGAGGTTTTCCATACCAGAAGCAAAGGAATTGTTTTGATTGGTCAAAGGACAATTCGCAATCATCTCAAAGTCAGATCCAGTTCATTGAAGTCGCAGGGCAACGTCAGATCGGAAGTCGTGTGACTTCCATGTTGGATCAGTGTAAACATAGCCTGGATGTACAACTTTCTATTGTTTCAATTATCTACTGTCACCTATATGTGGGGATATTGGCGCAGGTATGTGTGTTCTATATATGTGTGTTCTATATATGTGTGTTCTATATGTGTGTGTTCTATATGTGTGTGTGTTCTATATGTGTGTGTTCTACTATATGTGTGTTCTACTATATGTGTGTTCTATATGTGTGTGTGTTCTATGTGTGTGTGTGTTCTATGTGTGTGTGTGTTCTATGTGTGTGTGTGTTCTATGTGTGTGTGTTCTATGTGTGTGTGTGTTCTATGTGTGTGTGTGTGTGTGTGTTCTATGTGTGTGTGTGTGTGTTCTATGTGTGTGTGTGTGTGTGTGTGTGTTCTATATGTGTGTGTGTGTTCTATGTGTGTGTGTGTGTGTTCTATATGTGTGTGTTCTATGTGTGTGTGTGTGTTCTATATATGTGTGTGTGTTCTATATATGTGTGTGTGTTCTATATATGTGTGTGTGTGTTCTATATGTGTGTGTTCTATGTGTGTGTGTGTGTGTTCTATATGTGTGTGTGTGTTCTATGTGTGTGTGTGTGTGTGTTCTATGTGTGTGTGTGTGTTCTATATGTGTGTGTTCTATGTGTGTGTGTGTGTGTTCTATATGTGTGTGTGTGTTCTATGTGTGTGTGTGTGTGTGTTCTATGTGTGTGTGTGTGTTCTATATGTGTGTGTTCTATGTGTGTGTGTGTGTGTGTGTTCTATATATGTGTGTGTGTTCTATATATGTGTGTGTGTTCTATATATGTGTGTGTGTGTTCTATGTGTGTGTGTTCTATGTGTGTGTGTTCTATGTGTGTGTGTTCTATGTGTGTGTGTGTGTTCTATGTGTGTGTGTGTGTTCTATGTGTGTGTGTGTGTTCTATATATGTGTGTGTGTGTTCTATGTGTGTGTGTGTTCTATATGTGTGTGTTCTATGTGTGTGTGTGTGTTCTATGTGTGTGTGTTCTATGTGTGTGTGTGTGTTCTATGTGTGTGTGTGTGTTCTATATGTGTGTGTGGATAAATGTGTACTGGGGATTTGGCACATATATCTCTCTGGATATTGGGCTGTTTATAGCCCTTGGGAGTTGGAAATGTTATGTGCCTTCCTGATGCTTTACTTTTATCTGCTTTCAATGCAATTTCTGTCATTTTTCCTTTTTTTTTCTGTTTCTTTCCATTGTTATATTTTTCTCTTTGTGTGTTTATGAAAATAAAGTCAAATAAACACCTTCCATTAAAATAAAGTAAAAACAAACTGAGGTTTGTGTGTGTTATTTGTTACATGTTTCTTATAATAGATAAATTGTTACTTTGTATCCCTCGTGCATTGTCTGCTGGTTACATAGTTGGGCTGAAAAAAGTCACAAGTCAATCTAGTTCAATCAAGAGAAAAACAAACAGAACCCCTCCCTGCATGTCCTAACCCCTCCCTGCTTGTCCTAACCCCTCCCTGCATGTCCTAACCCCTCCCTGCATGTCCTAACCCCTCCCTGCATGTCCTAACCCCTCCCTGCATGTCCTAACCCCTCCCTGCATGTCCTAACCCCTCCCTGCACACAATCCTACCTACCCCCCCTCCCTATACACAATCCTACCTACCCCCCCCTATATACAATCCTACACCTACCCCCCCCCCCCCTGCATATCCTACCCACTCCATACATTGTGCATTTAGGAAAAAATCCGGATCTTTTTTTTTAAAACAATCTACAGAGTCACTTGTGTACAGCGCTGAGTATTCAGTGTCCAGCCTGTGTGCAGTGCTGAGTATTCTATGTATAGTGCTGAGTATTCAGTGTACAGAGCTGAGTATTCTATGTATAGTGCTGAGTATTCAGTGTACAGCCTGTGTACAGAGCTGAGTATTCAGTGTACAGCCTGTGTACAGAGCCAAGTATTCAGTGTCCAGCCTGTGTACAGAGCTGAGTATTCTATGTACAGAGTTGAGTATTCAGTGTCCAGCCTGTGTACAGAGCTGAGTATTCTATGTATAGTGCTGAGTATTCAGTGTACAGAGCCAAGTATTCAGTGTCCAGCCTGTGTACAGAGCTGAGTATTCTATGTACAGAGCTGAGTATTCAGTGTCCAGCCTGTGTACAGAGCTGAGTATTCAGTGTCCAGCCTGTGTACAGAGCTGAGTATTCAGTGTCCAGCCTGTGTACAGAGCTGAGTATTCTATGTATAGTGCTGAGTATTCAGTGTCCAGCCTGTGTACAGAGCTGAGTATTCTATGTATAGTGCTGAGTATTCAGTGTACAGAGCCAAGTATTCAGTGTCCAGCCTGTGTGCAGTGCTGAGAATTCTATGTATAGTGCTGAGTATTCAGTGTACAGAGCTGAGTATTCTATGTATAGTGCTGAGTATTCAGTGTACAGCCTGTGTACAGAGCTGAGTATTCAGTGTACAGCCTGTGTACAGAGCTGAGTATTCAGTGTACAGCCTGTGTACAGAGCTGAGTATTCTATGTATAGTGCTGAGTATTCAGTGTACAGCCTGTGTACAGAGCTGAGTATTCTATGTATAGTGCTGAGTATTCAGTGTACAGCCTGTGTACAGAGCCGAGTATTCTATGTATAGTGCTGAGTATTCAGTGTACAGCCTGTGTACAGAGCTGAGTATTCAGTGTACAGCCTGTGTACAGAGCCAAGTATTCAGTGTCCAGCCTGTGTACAGAGCTGAGTATTCTATGTATAGTGCTGAGTATTCAGTGTACAGCCTGTGTACAGAGCCGAGTATTCAGTGTACAGAGCCGAGTATTGTATGTAGTGCTGAGTATTGTTTGTAGTGCTGAGTATTGTGTATATAAAGTGCTGAGTATGTGGAGGGACTTTCCCTGAATAGGAGGAGACATAGAAGTGAGAGGGAGAAATGAAACAGAAAGTAAAGAGCTCGGAGCCATTCCCTCCCCACACCCAGAGGACACAACATACGTCTCAATATATATACCTTCCCCCCGGAAGAAGGAGCTGTCACTGCCAGAGCAATGGGGGACCCCCAGTACCTGTACCCCGTCTCCCTCCAGTGGGGTGACGACCCCCAGAGGCTGAAGAAACTAAAAAATAAACTTCTGCTGTATTTCCAGAAGAGGAACGAATCTAATGGAGGAGAATGTGAGATCCGAGACACCGACTGCAGCCGGGGATACATCCTCATATACTTCAAGGAGGAGGAAGGTAGGTACTGGGGAGCAATAAAAGGGTCTTGTGTGTATATATAGTATAAGTAAGAGGATTGGGAGGGATCCTCATACACGTTAAATAGGAGGAAGGTAGGTACTGGGGGTTATTATACTTTAGCAAGAGGAGGCAGATAAGTACTGAGGACTGGAGGGGATCCTCATACACTACAAGGAGGAGGGAGGTAAGTACTGAGGACTGGAGGGGATTCTCATACACTACAAGGAGGAGGGAGGTAAGTACTGAGGACTGGAGGGGATCCTCATACACTACAAGGAGGAGGGAGGTAAGTACTGAGGACTGGAGGGGATCCTCATACACTACAAGGAGGAGGGAGGTAAGTACTGAGGACTGGAGGGGGATCCTCATACACTACAAGGAGGAGGGAGGTAAGTACTGAGGACTGGAGGGGGATCCTCATACACTACAAGGAGGAGGGAGGTAAGTACTGAGGACTGGAGGGGATCCTCATACACTACAAGGAGGAGGGAGGCAAGTACTGAGGACTGGAGGAAATCCTCATATACTACAAGGAGGAAGGAGGTAAGTAGTGAGGACTGGAGGGTGATCCTCATACACTACAAGGAGGAGGGAGGTAAGTACTGAGGACTGGAGGGGGATCCTCATACACTACAAGGAGGAGGGAGGTAAGTAGTGAGGACTGGAGGGTGATCCTCATACACTACAAGGAGGAGGGAGGTAAGTACTGAGGACTGGAGGGGGATCCTCATACACTACAAGGAGGAGGGAGGTAAGTACTGAGGACTGGAGGGGATCATCATACACTACAAGGAGGAGGGACGTAAGTACTGAGGACTGGAGGGGGATCCTCATACACTACAAGGAGGAGGGAGGTAAGTACTAAGGACTGGAGGAAATCCTCATATACTACAAGGAGGAGGGAGGTAAGTACTGAGGACTGGAGGGGATCCTCATACACTACAAGGAGGAGGGAGGTAAGTACTGAGGACTGGAGGGGATCCTCATACACTACAAGGAGGAGGGAGGTAAGTACTAAGGACTGGAGGAAATCCTCATATACTACAAGGAGGAGGGAGGTAAGTACTGAGGACTGGAGGGGATCCTCATACACTACAAGGAGGAGGGAGGTAAGTAGTGAGGACTGGAGGGGGATCCTCATACACTACAAGGAGGAGGGAGGTAAGTACTGAGGACTGGAGGGGATCCTCATACACTACAAGGAGGAGGGAGGTAAGTACTGAGGACTGGAGGGGATCCTCATACACTACAAGGAGGAGGGAGGTAAGTACTAAGGACTGGAGGAAATCTTCATACACTACAAGGAGGAGGGAGGTAAGTACTGAGGACTGGAGGGGATCCTCATACACTACAAGGAGGAGGGAGGTAAGTACTGAGGACTGGAGGGGGATCCTCATACACTACAAGGAGGAGGGAGGTAAGTACTGAGGACTGGAGGGGATCCTCATACACTACAAGCTGGAGGGAGGTAAGTACTGAGGACTGGAGGGGGATCCTCATACACTACAAGCTGGAGGGAGGTAAGTACTGAGGACTGGAGGGGGATCCTCATACACTACAAGGAGGAGGGAGGTAAGTACTGAGGACTGGAGGGGATCCTCATACACTACAAGGAGGAGGGAGGTAAGTAGTATCTGACATTTCTGGTATGTGTGTTGCCTATCCCTGTACAGGTGACGGTGGTTGTTGTATCGGAGGTGTCAGGTGATGATGTGGGTGTCACTTGTTGTCTCCTTCGGATAGAATGGAAAGTCTTAGTATCACCTTCTGTGACTCATACAAGATATTTGTTTCGGGAAATTCCGGGTTGATATTTAGAGGAGAGGAATGTGAAGAGTCCATTGCTGAGCTCCCTCAGGGAATTGCCTGGCAGGGATGGGGTGAACACACTTTGGTTGGATCGGTTGGATTGGATTGGGTCGGGTTGGGTTGGGTTGGTTCGGTTGGGTTGGGTTGGGTTGGGTTGGCTTGGTTCGGTTGGGTCGGGTTCACAGAACACAACTAAAGTTCAGGTGCCAAATACAAAACCATTAAAGTCAATGGAAGCCAATAAATCAGTTCTGCCATTTTCTAGATAAATAGAGATTGTCAAACAAATGGCATGGGGGGGGGGGGGGGGGGGCTGGGCACTGCCTCGGGGGACATTTCTAAATAGCTCCTTTGGCGTTGAGCAGAGATTTTAGTATTTCTTATAGTGAAATGTTAGAAATGCAAAACTCCAATAAATAACATGTCTGGGGGAGGGGGTGACCCAGCCTCTGAAGGGGCTCCTCTGTATGATATACACCCTCCTCCTCCAACAACACGGACCTTACAGAGGAAGGTGTATACATGGCTGGTGAAGGACACTTCCCCACCACTTCATTCTGTTTCTACACCAAGTGGCTGGAGATCCCAGATGAGGGGCTGATATCCACTCACCGGACACTTTATTAGGTACACCTGTTCAGTTGCTCGGTAACACAAATTGCTAATCAGCCAATCACATGGCAGCAACTCAATGCATTTAGGCATCTAGGCGTGGTGAAGATGACTTGCTGAAGTTCAAACCGAGCATCAGAATGGGGAAGAAAGGGGATGTCGGTGACTTTGAACGTGGCATGGTTGTTGGTGGCAGACGGGCTGCTCTGAGTATTTCTGGGATTTTCACACACATCCATCTCTCGGGATTACAGAGAATGGTGGGAAAAAGAGAAAATATCCAGTGAGCGGCAGTTGTGTGGAGGAAAATGCCTTGGTGGGGTCAGAATTTGGCGCATGGATCCATCCTGCCTTTTATCACCGGTTCAGGTTGGTGGTGGGGGTGTAATGGTGTGGGGGATGGGATATTACCGGTTCAGGCTGGTGGTGGGGGTGTAATGGTGTGGGGGATGGGGTATCACCGGTTCAGGCTGGTGGTGGGGGTGTAATGGTGTGGGGGATGGGATATCACCAGTTCAGGCTGGTGGTGGGGGTGTAATGGTGTGGGGGATGGGATATCACCGGTTTAGGCTGGTGGTGGGGGTGTAATGGTGTGGGGGATGGGATATCACCGGTTCAGGCTGGTGGTGGAGGTGTAATGGTGTGGGGGATGGGATATCACCGGTTCAGGCTGGTGGTGGGGGTGTAATGGTGTGGGGGATGGGGTATCACTGGTTCAGGCTGGTGGTGTAATGGTGTGGGGGATGGGATATCACCGGTTCAGGCTGGTGGTGGGGGTGTAATGGTGTGGGGGATGGGATATCACCGGTTCAGGCTGGTGGTGGGGGTGTAATGGTGTGGGGGATGGGATATCACCGGTTCAGGCTGCTGATGGAGGTGTAATGGTGTGGGGGATGGGGTATCACCGGTTCAGGCTGGTGGTGGGGGTGTAATGGTGTGGGGGATGGGATATCACCGGTTCAGGCTGGTGGTGGGGGTGTAATGGTGTGGGGGATGGGGTATCACCGGTTCAGGCTGGTGGTGTAATGGTTTGGGGGATGGGATATCACCGGTTCAGGCTGGTGGTGGAGGTGTAATGGTGTGGGGGATGGTATATCACCGGTTCAGGCTGGTGGTGGGGGTGTAATGGTGTGGGGGATGGGATATCACCGGTTCAGGCTGGTGGTGGGGGTGTAATGGTGTGGGGGATGGGATATCACCGGTTCAGACTGGTGGTGGGGGTGTAATGGTGTGGGGGATGGTATATCACCGGTTCAGGCTGGTGGTGGGGGTGTAATGGTGTGGGGGATGGGGTATCACCGGTTCAGGCTGGTGGTGGGGGTGTAATGGTGTGGGGGATGGGATATCACCGGTTCAGGCTGGTGGTGGGGGTGTAATGGTGTGGGGGATGGGATATCACCGGTTCAGGCTGGTGGTGGGGGTGTAATGGTGTGGGGGATGGGGTACCTGAGTATTGTTGCTGACCATGTCCATCCCTTTATGACTACAGTGTCCCCATCTTCTGATGGCTACTTCCAGCAGGATAATGCACCATGTCACAAAGCTCCGATCATCTCACCACTGGACAATGAGGTCATTGTACTCCAATGGCCTCCACACTCACCACACCTCATACAATAGAGCACCTTTGGGATGTGGTGGAACGGGAGATTGGTATCTTGGATGTGCAGCCGACAAATCTGCAGCAACTGTGTGATGTTATCCGGTCACTATGGAGGAAAATCTCTGAGGAAGGTTTTCAACACCTTGTTGTATCTATGCCACCAAGAATGAAGGCCAAAGGGGGTCCAACCCGCTACTAGCAGAGGGGGCATAATAAAGTGGTTGGTGGGTGTAGATGCTAATGAGGGACCCCCACACAAAAAAACAAAATGGTGTGGGTTTCCCCCTAAACAATACATACCAGACCCTTATCCTTGATGAGGGTCTAGCATGGATGTCAAGAAGGACTTCATGCAAAAGAAAATGGCATGGAGTCGCCCCCAAATTCCATGCCTAACCCTCGGGGGGTCTGGTATAAATCTGAAGGGGGAACCACAAGCAATAACACAAGAATAAAAAGAATGGGGTCCCCCCCAAAAATCCATACCAGACCCTTAATAAAAGCAACCTTGCAGGCCATGAAAGAGAAGGGGTATGCATGCTGCGCCCCTTTCCCCCCTGAACCATACCAGGCCACATGCCCTAAACATGGGGGGGGGGGGGGTCTCGCAAAGCAGTTTGCCACATATTGATGAGGACAAGGGCCTCTTTCCCAGAACCCTGGTCTTGTGGTTGTGGGGATCTTATTGGAATCTGGAAGCCAACTTTTAATAGTAAGAGGGCCCTCAGATATCAGATTTTTTTTTTCGCCTTGGGTCCCCCTTGACATGCATGCCAGATTCCTGTGTAATTGCTTAAAAGCCATACTTAACCCCAAGGGTCTGTTATAGAATTTTGGGGGGGGCATGCCATTTTTTTTTTTTTTTCACGGGGTCCACTTTGACATGCATGCTGGGCCCTCATCAAAGGTAAGGGTCTGGTATTTAATGATGTGGGTGGAGCTGTGACACCATGAGGAGGTGTGTGGTCCTATGGGGTGGCACGGTTATCCTAACCTGGTGGCGGCACACCTGACACGCAGCCCTTCAGACATATTTGGTCATGTGACTGGTGACATTCCTGTAGAAAATCCTCATCATGGTTCTCCTTGTCTTCCAGTGCGGGATCGAGTCCTCCAGAAAGGGAGCCATCTGCTGAAACTGCCCAATGGGGAAGAAATACCTCTGAATGTCTCACTGCCGAATACGGAGAGTCCGAACACTCCGGAGAATATACCGGAATTAGCCACTGTAAGTAAATTAGCTGGAGACCAGCTCCATATTGGGGATTCAGAATTGTGTATCCATCGAGATCAACGGCACAACCATTGGTCTCTCCAATCATGCCAGGGTGCTGGGTGTAATCCTAGATTCTGACCTCTCCTTTGGGCCAATCACTGGCTAAATTCACCCCTTCCTGACTAACAACACCACAAAATAACTTATCCACTGCTTGGTTATCTCCCATCTTGACTACTGCAACTCCCTCCTCATTGGCCGACTTTTACACAGGCTATTCCCCCTTTAGTCTATTATGAATGCTGCTGCCAGGCTTATACACCTTACTAACCAATATGTGACTCTCTGCCAATCCCTCAACTCCATTTAGTGTCCTTCACCCCTCTCTGCCAATCCCTCCACTGACCTCCATTCAGTGTCCCCCACCCTTCTCTGCCAATCAGGGCCGTTTTTAAGGCAGGGCAAAAGGGGCAGCTGCCCTGGGCCCTGTGATTGTTGGGGGCCCAAAGCAGCTGCCTCATGCCTGCCAACTATCCAGGTTTAAATTCCCTCGTCCCTTGAGGTTTTAGTCCCGTGCTGTGTCCCAATATCTCAATGTGAAGTGCTGCTACTAATGCTGTCCAGCTCTGTCCTTTTGTGTACAGATGACTCACCTGCAGACCCTGTGTTTACATGTAAATTACAGGCATTCATATGTAAATAGTGGCGGCATTCATATGTAAATGGTGGCAGCCGGAGGCATTTATATGTATATCTTGCCCCCCTGAGGTCATATCCACAGTAATCTCTAGCAGCCAATCAACAAGCAGAAATCATGTGCTGTAACCTCTAGCAACTAATCAGTGAGCCGTAATATGTGCTGTAACCTCTAGCAACCAGTCAGTGAGCGGTAATGATACACTGTAACCTCTGGCAACCGATCGCAATAGCTGCCTGATCTGATTCAGTAAACTGATTTTGCGCATAGCTGCTATTTATTGTATGTGTCAGAGCAGGTGGAGAGCGAAATTGCATGGGGGGGCCCCAAGAAAAGTTTTGCCCGGGGTCCAATCAATATTAAAGACGGCCCTGCTGCCAATCCCTCCACTGACCTCCATTCAGTGTCCCCCACCCCTCTCTGCCAATCCCTCCACTGACCTCCATTCAGTGTCCCCCACCCCTCTCCGCCAATCCCTCCACTGACCTCCATTCAGTGTCCCCCACCCCTCTCTGCCAATCCCTCCACTGACCTCCATTCAGTGTCCCCCACCCCTCCCTGCCAATCCCTCCACTGGCCTACATTCAGTGTCCCCCACCCCTCTCTGCCAATCCCTCCACTGACCTCCATTCAGTGTCCCCCACACCTCTCTGCCAATCCCTCCACTGGCCTACATTCAGTGTCCTCCACCCCTCACTGCCAATCCCTCCACTGGCCTCCATTCAGTGTCCTCCACCCATCTCTGCTAATCCCTCCCCTGGACTCCATTCAGTGTCCCCCACCCCTTTCTGCCAATCCCTCCACTGGCCTCCATTCAGTGTCCTCCACCCCTCACTGCCAATCCCTCCACTGGCCTCCATTCAGTGTCCCCCACCCCTCCCTGCCAATCCCTCCACTGACCTCCATTCAGTGTCCCCCACCCCTCTCTGCCAATCCCTCCACTGACCTCCATTCAGTGTCCCCCACCCCTCCCTGCCAATCCCTCCACTGGCCTACATTCAGTGTCCCCCACCCCTCTCTGCCAATCCCTCCACTGACCTCCATTCAGTGTCCCCCACACCTCTCTGCCAATCCCTCCACTGGCCTACATTCAGTGTCCTCCACCCCTCACTGCCAATCCCTCCACTGGCCTCCATTCAGTGTCCTCCACCCATCTCTGCTAATCCCTCCCCTGGACTCCATTCAGTGTCCCCCACCCCTTTCTGCCAATCCCTCCACTGGCCTCCATTCAGTGTCCTCCACCCCTCACTGCCAATCCCTCCACTGGCCTCCATTCAGTGTCCCCCACCCCTCCCTGCCAATCCCTCCACTGACCTCCATTCAGTGTCCCCCACCCCTCTCTGCCAATCCCTCCACTGACCTCCATTCAGTGTCCTCCACCCCTCACTGCCAATCCCTCCACTGGCCTACATTCAGTGTCCTCCACCCATCTCTGCTAATCCCTCCCCTGGACTCCATCCAGTGTCCTCCACCCCTCTCTGCTAATCCCTCCCCTGGACTCCATTCAGTTTTTTCCACCCCTCTCTGCCAATCTCTTCACTGGCCTCCATTTAGTATCCTCCACCCCTCTCTGCCAATCCTTCCACTGGCCTCCATTCAGTGTTCTCCACCCCTCTCTGCTAATCCCTCCACTGGCCTCCATTTAGTATCCTCCACCCCTCTCTGCCAATTCCTCAACTTGCCTCCATTTAGTATCCTTCACCCCTCTCTGCCAATCCTTCCACTGACCTCCATTCAGTGTTCTCCACCTCTCTCTGCCAATCTCTTCACTGGTCTCCACTAGCCCAACGCATTCAATTTAAAATACTAACCACAACATACAAAGCCATCGCCCCCAGCTACAACACTGACCTCATCTGCAGATATCGCCAAAATTGTCCTCTTCGTTCCTCCCAGGACCTCCTGCTCTAGCCCCCTTGTTACCTCCCACGCTCGCCTCCAGCACTTCTCCAGAGCCTCTCCCATCCTCTGGAACTCCCTCTGGAATGTCTGGTCAGCTCCTGCCCTGTTTGGCTTTAGGCAATCCTTGAAAACGAATTTATTCATGGAACAACAAAGCCTGGGGAATGCCCAGGAAAAAAACCCAAGCCTACTTACCAACCAGCTCGCAGACAACCGAATATACCTGTCTAACAGTCTGCGTTAAAAACAGGGGTTTAGTCCACACGCATTTGCAAACGCATGCGTAAGCCACAGAGCCACGTCACGTCACCCTGATATCTGAGGTCCTAACACTAAAGTATAAGTGTCCCCACAGCGGAGGCACATGCATTCTGATGGATAAATGAGGGCAGGTGGACTGAGGGAGAGCCAACCCCACCCCCACCTAAAAATTGTACTTCAGCCACCTCCATCCTATCACACCTCCCCCTTCCTTTAGATCAGTGGTTCTCAACCCCCGTCCTCAACTACCCCCAACAGGCCATGTTTTGGGAATTTCTCTTATATAAAATAGTTGTCCAAAATACCAAGCCATTGACTCTGATTTAAAGCACCTGTGCAAGATCAAGGAAAACCTGCAAACATGGAGGTCAGTGGAGGGATTGGCAGAGAGGGGTGGAGGGTACGTGAGGACAGGGTTGAGAACCACTGCTTTAGATTGTAAGCTCCATGAGCAGGGCCCTCTTATTCCTTCTGTATTTAACTGTATTACATAGTTAGGTTGAATAAAAGACACAAGTCCATCTAGTTCAACCAAAAAAAAAAATACAATCCCATATACACAATCCTTCACCCACAGTTGATCCAGAGGAAGGTGAAAAACCCCAGCAGAGCAAATTCCAATTTGCTCCAGCAGGGGAAAAAAATTCCTTCCTGATCCCCCCCGAGAGGAAATCAGATTTTCCCTGGATCACCTTTACCTATAAATGTCAGTATCCAGTTATATTATGTGCACTTAGGAAAGAATCCAGACCTTTCTTATAGCAATCTACTGAGCCGGCCAGAACCACCTCTGGAGGGAGTCTATTCCACATCTTCACAGATCTTATGCCGCGCACACACAACCGGACTTTCCGGCAGAAATGCTCCGACGGAACGAATCCGTCAGACATTCCGATCGTGTGTGGGCTTCATCGGACCTTTTCTGTCTCAAAATCTGACGGACCTTAGAAATAGAACATGTTTCAAATCTTTCCGACGGACTCGACTCCTATCGAAAAAAAAACGTTTGTATGCTAGTCCGACGGACCAAAAATGACGCAAGGGCAAGCTATTGGCTACTGGCTATTGAACTTCCTTTTCTAGTCCGGTCATACGTCATCACGTTCGAAACGATCGGACTTTGGTAGGATCGTGTGTAGGCAAGTCCGTTTCGGCGGAACTCCGTCAAAGTCCTTGAGTTCAGTCCGGCGAGAAGTCGGCTCGTGTGTACGCGGCATTAGTGTGAAGAAACCTTTCCGTATTTGGAGATGACATCTCTTTTCCTCTCGACGTAGAGATTATTGTAATTGTACTGTCCCCCTTTATATTTTAAAGCGCTGCGAAAACTTTCAGGGCTAAAAAAATCCTGTATAATAATCGTTATAATAATTGGGTGTCGGAGTATCATAAAAACAAATTTTTCCATGAAATCTCTGCAATTATCTGAAGGGGCCCCTAGACACGGGGCCACAGTCTCCTGATTCCAACGTCTTCTACCTATAATCTCATGTGTGTCTGCAGATACCGTCTCTGCCTGCTCTTTGGGGGGGGGGGCGATTGATCAGATAAACATGTTGAATCAGTATTGATCCCCAGTGATCAGAGGCAATGGAAGCCTCCTCCCCCTCTACATTAAAGAGGAACTCCGAGAAAACGAAACTCTGAACATTAGTCAGTTGGAATGCAATGTATATTTCGCACTTCTGCTGCTTAATTTCGGGTGGAAAGAAGGCAGATCCTCAAAATATCTGATTCTGGCTCACAGGATTTCTGTCAGGATCAACAGGGATTTTTTGTACTCCTTGAACAGATATAACAAAACACTTTCAATGGGAAATTTAACAGACCAGAAGGGAGGAAATCAGAGAAGATCATTGTTGGGTTTGCACACACTTCAGTGGTGGTCAACTAATGAGGAATAGGGGGCTTTATCTGTGACCTCCGGCATCTTCAAGGGGCCACCAAACATATTAATATTACAGAGGACTACAGGAGAAGGTCAGACAATGTGGACATGCTACAGGGGAGGTTGGCGTATGGAGACCTGCTGTAGGACACTATGGTGGCACATAATGGCCACTGGAGATCAGTGAGATTAATGCTCCCACTACAGACTGCTGAGGGCCACACAACAAGTAGGGCACCAGGGTTGTAAAGTGGACCATCCATGGTAAATGAAGAGTTTTTTTTTTTTTTTGTTTTTTTTCCAGCCCACCAACTCCAAAAATATTTGAAAAGCCTTTTGTAAACTGTTTTCCACCAAAAAACTGCTCATTTTTGTCCCATTCTCTGACGTATCCTGGTGGCGTCTCTATGCCAGGGGTAGGCAACCTTAAAGAGGTGGAGATCTACCTGAACAACATGGGGAGAAGTCAAAGATCACCGAGTGCACCATCGCCTCCTCACACCAGATTTAAATCTGTAATTGCCGTACTACTGTGTCACAATGGTGTGCATTGAATGGCAATCGTGGGTTTAAATCAAGTGATGAGGAGGCAACATATCACCTCCTCGCCACCTCTCAAACACACACTCAGAGCACTTTTTAGAGGAGCAGAAGCGCTCGTTTGCGAATGAGCCCTTAGCTGCATTTGACAGCCGCACTATCGGACTTTCCACCAACAAGACCGTGGATTTTTGTTGGAAGGTTGTTGGCTCAAACTTGTCTTGCATACACACGGTCACACAAATGTTGGCCAACAATTCCGAATGTGGGAACGCGGTGACGTACAAGACGTAGGACGAGCCGAGAAAAAGGAAGTTCAATAGCCAGTGCGGCTCTTCTGCTTGATTCCGAGCATGCTTGAACTTTTGTGCGACGGACTTCTTAGTGAAAAGCAGCACGCTGTACGCACTTGTTAGGCACACATTTATACCTTTTGATCGCCCCTATATTTTTACACCTTCCCAGCCAGTGTCATAAGTACAGTGACAGTGAATAGTATTATCACTGATCATTGTATGAATGTTTGTGGCAGTTAGTCAGTTCCCCCTCAGCATCAGTTAGTGTCAGATTATCCACCGCACTTGCAAAGCTTTCCCCGACTTGCTGATACCCCAACTTGCTGATGCCCTGACTTAGTTGGGGTAGGCGTAACACTTTGGTGGGGGTGGGTCAGCCACACCTCTTGACCTTTGACCTCTGGTGGACACGCCTGCTGACCTTTGACCTTTTGGGGGTGGTCCCTATTCCAATCCCTGAGTCCTAACCTTGTTCTTCCAGGGGAAACCCTAACCCCAACCCTAACTGTAACCCACCGCAGTCCCAATATAAGTCACTGATCACCACCATTACTAGTATAAAAATAAATACATAAAATCCCAGTATAAAATCTCATAGTCTGTAAACACTATAACTTTCACTCAAACCAATCAATATATACTTATTGAGATTTTTTTTTTTTTTTTGCAGCAGAAGACATTTTTGGCGTAAAACATTATGAAAAAAAGAAATAATTTTTTTTTTTTTTATCTCAAAAAATAAAAAACGCAGTGGTGATCAAATACCACCAAAATAAATCTGTGTGAAAGAAAAGATAAAAATGTCATTTGGGTACCATGCTGCATGACCGCGCAAGTGGCAGTTAAAGTAGCGCAGTGCTGAACAGCAAAAAAATGGCCTGGTCGTGAATGGGGGGAAAACCTTCCGTTAAAGGTATTTATGTTGTGGGGCAGGGGGCTGGCAAAAACCTTCCATTTTTTATTTTTCCATGGGAGGTCCTCTTACATAACAGACTCAATTCACCAACCTATAATGGGTGCTATGAATAAGCACTAATATTAGTACGAAACATCAGCTCTTTTGTCTGCTGTGATTTTCATCTTTGATTTTGATGTGAATTTTCCCAATAAATAAGGCTATTTTTCAAGAGTGCGGCTGTCCAGGATCAGTTCCTGTTTAATGGGTGTTATTTGCAGTAATCATTTTCTATTCTCAGCTCTCATTGGTTGTCTCTGCTGGAAATATTGGTTGTTGTGGAAATAAGAATTGTTATAATGAACTGAAAAGAATCTCCAGAAATGACTTATAGCGGTTTATCTTCTATTTTCAGGGCTCGCAGTCCGGCCGTGCCGAGGACAAAGGTAAGAAATCATTCATTCCATGTTCAGAGTCATATTTGTCCCATAGATCACAATGGTGGGAGCGGGGGAGAGAGCGAGCATAAGGTATTTGAGATTGGTCTGCCATTGACTGCCAAGGCGCCTCCATTGGGGGGCGCACAGTTATAGAGTTATAGAGAGAACCTGCGAGGCAAAATTGCTGAAAATGTCAAGCCAAAAACTTGTTTTCTAATTTTAATTGAAGTGGGGAAGGATTAGAACCCCTGTCTGATCTAAACTGCCATTTGGGGCTCCATTAGAGAGATTTCCCCTCATTCCACCTGTCTGTCATTTCTGGTCCTCGTCTGTTCCAATTTAGTCCCGGGATGGAGATAATTTCCATCCACTGAGTTCTACTTCTATCTCAGCTTGTCCCAACAATTGGATGTAATTGAGCAGCTCCAGCTGGATCCTCCCAGAAGACCTCTATGTCTATATATCCCATGTAGCGCTACCCCTGTACGAGCCGCTTAAGTTTTACTCAGATAGTCCTAGCTTCTGCACTGGCAGCCAGGCACAAGGTATATTTGGCAGCCAGGTGCACACACTTTTAGCTCGATGGAGTCAAAGACCAGTCTACTCCAGAACAAAACTATGAACAACTTGAGGACTCTAGCTGATCTAGAATTGAGCAGTAGGTGAAGTCCCTTTGCTGGGAGCCGATGGCAGACTTCTCCTGTATAGCAGTGTAGGAATAAAGAATACGGGCAAAGTAGTAGTGAAGGACAGGTAGACAAAGCTCTTCAGATCACTAGCCAGTTGGACCCTTGGCTGAATGTACTAGCACAAAGGGATAGCCAAAAAAAACCAGGCCCCTAAATCTTTGGTCGCTATCCGATCCTCTCAGGCATGGCTCCCCTTCAGTCAGCTCTTTAGAAGTACTACGGCCACTACTCCACTTTAGCTTCTGGCCTTCAGGTTGCCCACCTGAGGCCGCATGGCAGCAGGTGCCAGGGGAGGCAAGCCTGCCTCACCACTGGCTGGTGCACTCCATCATCTAGGAAGGACCCAGAGTTCACATGTTCCCTGAATATATAGGCCAATCCCGGCGTGCTCAGGGGCTCCTCCCCTGTAATTTGCCGAGACTGCATATACTGTATATTCATTATGCCTATCTGCCTAGCTCCCACCCGTGTTCCAGAAAACTCTATTAGTTTCTAGAGGGTGGGAGGAGCAAAGGGAAACTCAACAGAACACAAGAGAAGTCCTAACTAATGAATTGCAGCATTCTGTTAAGCAGACCTGCTGAAAGTAGATTTCCCTCCACCCCCACCGTGTTAGACAGAGGGGCAAACTACACTAATCTAACTATTTACACCTAGCACATATACTAGGAGGGTGCTACACCCGCTTTTCTTTTTCAGCTGGTCCTCCACAATTAGAAGGAACATTGGCTCTACTTTGAGGTCACCAACTCTCATCCTGTCCTGGTGAATTGTCTCAGAAACTCAATAAAGAAACAATCTCTGTCGATAGCTCTCAGAATGTTCTTTAAGTCATAATGTTTAAAAAAACTTTCACTGGGAATATATTTTGCTGTGTTACAGCCACACCAGACGATGACGTGACTCTGGACCCCCCGTCCTCTCTGGTTCTGATTGAGAAAGTCCAGGACAGCCACACTCCTGAGATGTTAAACCTCCTGGTGGAGAATACCAGTGAGAAGGTTGAGGACACGGACTTCTATGTGGAGATAATTACGGAGATCCAGTCTGCTGTTGTCACCTTCACATGTGATATTGGTGAGTCCAACCTTTTTGTTGTTGTTGTTTTTTTTTTTTTTTCCCTTGATTTAGATACAAAGCTTGGAATGAGGCTCACAGCTTCTAGTATGGGCCCACAAGCTCCATCATCTACTATCTTCCAATGGCTCTTGTAAGAGAATGTAGCTTGCCATATGCCCCAAAAACATGGAACTACGATAAGGGCCGCACTCTACAGAATCACTGACATAATTTATTTACTAAGGGCTGGAGAGAAGTGGAGGTAAAAGCTTCAATGTATAGATTCACATGCCAAAGATGTGCTCACTGTACAATAAAGTCACTTCAAGAAAAATGTAACTGTATTGGGGCTCATTTACATTTGCTTCGACTTCAACAAACAATAAAGCACCTTCCACTTCAACATGCTTTTTTGAAGTTTAGCAAATTCCCTGTGTGTGTTGATTTTAGGGGTAGTACCTCAGATTCCCAGCTCATCAGTACCCCTGTTCAGCATTTGTACCTTCGTGCAGCAGATCCCCAGCTTATTAGTACCCTTGTTCAGAAGATCCTTCTCAGTAATACCTTCAGCTTTGCTGATTCCCCACTTGGTAGTAATCCCCCAGCTCTGCTGATCCCCCCACTCAGTAGTAACCCAAGCTCTGCCGATCCTCCTCTCCTCTGGTCCCCGCTCCCCTCCCGCTATATTTCTCCCACACTGAGCACCTCGTGTGACATAGCTCGTTTCTACTGCTTCGGTCTACCAGGTCTGCTGATCCTCCACCTTCCGCTATAGCGTTCCCATGTTGCACACCACGTGTGCCGTCTGCTAGTTGTTCCACTCCAATCCAGACCCCTTCTACCTTCCTGCTGCTCCATGCTGCACACCAGATGTGATGTCTTCAACAGACACTTCTAGAATATATACGCATGAGCCAGAAGTGACTGCTGATAGTGTCTTTTCGGGTTCGCTTGTTTCCCAGTGCATCCTGGGATATCTCATACCTGCATTACCTCCAAAACATAGTGAATATAAAGCCTCTCAAAAGCTGCAGGTGCTGCTTGCAACCGTTGTCATAGACTTCTATGGAGGCTTTGGAGGGGCTTTGAAGCACCAAGAAAGCGACATGGGGGATAATTTTTGAAGCAAAGCGGATGCAATGTGTGAACAGGACTGTAAGGTAACCATATTATTTGGTGACAGGAGCTTTGATTGGCATTACAGAGTGCTTTAAAAAAACGTGTCCAATGCCACATTTTGAAGCAAGTGCAAACGAGGCCTTAGAGTGCAAAAATCTACCAAATATATATCAATATGAGTTTTATAAAATGTGAAAACTGCGAGGGTCCATAATTCTCTTCCCAACTTCTTGCCCCAAGACCATTTGCTGTACAACCTTCCTTTAATGCTCCAGTGTTTGCAGAGGGGCCTCAACAGCGAGAGCTGGAATTGGGGAACACACTGAGCCCACTGATCAGACACAAATATCGGCAACCACAGGTGTTTATCTAGTGGGGCAGCCAGCTGTACAGGGTAAAGGCCATTGTGAAAACTTAAGCCCCGCAGCAGGTAGGCTTCATGTTCCTTAATAGGTTTTGCACAGTTGTACTTATGCCATATATATTAGGAAAAAAATTCTTGTGTTTTTTCTCCAGATATTCTAAGATTCATCAGAACATTCTCCAGTAGCCTCAGAGCGATTCACCAAAAGCTAACAGCGAGGCCTCTGGAAGAATTCCAAAGTGTCAGGGTGGAGAATGTACCGGAGAACACATCTGACATGCATTTGGCAGCTTTCTTTGAGAACCCAAAACAGGGAGGAGGAAGAGTAGAAGAAGTTGTGATGTTACCAGAGGAAAGAGCCGCACTGATCACGTTTCATGACACAGCAGGTGAGAACAGAGCAGACTGAACCTTCACACCTTAGTTGGGGACCCCTCTAAATTGTATGTGTAGTGCCCTGGGGTTTGGTCAGGGAGCTCCTCACCAAATTCCTTGTCAGGAGTAGCTACTATAGATGTTAGAGATCCATTGATTTCTCCCTAAGTTTGGCCTTGTTTAACTTTTCTCTTCTGCCACTAGGTGGCACTCGGTGGCATTAGCTGTGAGAAGGACATTTCAAGGTCAAGTTATGGGGATATGAGATATGGGAACTGTTAAATACTGCTGCCATAGGAGACCGCAAACCTGCATGTGCAGAAGTGGCACCTTGCTGGGGCCTTTCCCGGAGTCTGCCTATTGAAATTGCAACCACTTAAAGTGGTTGTACACCCTAATTTGCCATTTTTACCTACAGGTAAGCCTATAATAAAGCCTATAATAAGGCTTACCTGTAGGCAAAATTATTATCTCCTAAACCTGCACGGTTTAGGAGATATTTCCTTTTGCATGCAGCTGCTGCTATCAGCGTCGCATACAATCTGAATGCCCGGCTGAAGGTCCGGCAGGCGCTGCCGGACCTTGCGGGGAAGAAGCCTCCCACGTGCATGCGCGGGAGTGACACCATCGCGGCTCCGGCCACTCACAGTGCCAGAGACGCCGAGGGCAAGATGTCAGCTCACTCGGCATGGACCGGGCTGCAATACGGTGGCTTCGATCTAAGCTAAGTATTTCATAATGAGCTAGTATGCGGTGCATACTAGCTCATTATGCCTTTTGCCTTGCAGGGGTTTTTTGGGGGGGTTTTTTTTTTTAGATGTGCGGGTATACAACCGCTTTAAGGGTGTCTTGGCCCTAACCCTCTTGCCCTTGCAAAATATAAAAAGGACTGTTGAAATAAAACCTCTTTTGCATCTGAGAAGTGTCTGGCGCCCAATGACTTTCACCATCTTTGCACCCACTATGCCTCACAACCCACCACATATTGAAGGATATCAGCGGTCTGTGGCCTCAAAGGTTCTCAGTAGACTGGAAGAGGTTAGAGATTCTGCTACATATGATATGGTAAGTGGCACATTGAGGGGGGATAGAACTGTTTGTGGCCAACATCAGAGTCTTCATACTGAGCCTAATCCATGCAAACAATTCTCCAGTTTGAGCATGAGCAGATCGGGCCATGGAATGGGTTATGAGCAGCATTCATTTGATGGCAATACCTACTTTGTATCAGTGACATTATCTACCATACAATATATTTATTGCTGGCCAACATATTACAAAACATTTCTGTTTTGTTCACTTCAGAAACTCACTACTGCTGAAATGTCTTCATTGCTGAATATATTCAACACGGAGTACATAGGTCAGTTAGTAACTTGAACTAAAATGTTTTTGAATTGGGTTATGAAATCCAAGTCCAAGCTCAGGGGACAATGACCCCCTCACCTTACCACTCCCAAGCCTTTATTGTAGTCTTTAAGCCATCAAATTGTCCTGTTGTGTCACCAGTTGTTCTAAATCCTAAAAACCATTTTGGTGAACCACTTTGAAAGAACTTAATGTTTTAAGTGAATCATCACTGTCAACCTTCTGTTTTGTTTCCTTCTCTTCCAGATGTCAAACGAGTTTTGAAGAAGGATCATGTGTTTTCCAAGAAAAAGATATCCGTATACCCTTACTACCCATTGTTGGGTATAGCACTGTATGGGAAGGACGGACCTTGTATAGAAATACCAAAGCCTATAGAGTTCAATATCAGTCCATACATATTGCAACATATCTATAATAATGAAGGACTAAAGAACAACATAGATGTGAAGATGAAGAATAAACACTGTGAGATCAAATGGCCAGATCAAGACTGCCAGGATCCTGTCCTTCAACTCATCTTCCCTCCTACCTTGTCCACCAATCTCAGGTCTGTGACAAAGATTGTACCGAAATGGAAGGAAGAAGTTTATAATGAATTCTCACTTCTCATATCAAAGTTCAGAGTAATAGAGTATAAAATGGATGAGTCTGTCTGGGAAGCTATTAGAGAACATGTCAGCAGCTCCACCTATGATGGAGTATTCATCAAACCTGAATTTGGTTTAGAGAAACTTTTCTTGGCTGGAATGTCCAAGGATGTTACAAAGATTGACCCGACATTCAGACAACTGGTAGAGGAAACCACCAAACAAGTAGAAAGAAAGAAACAAACCAAGACTGAGACCTTACCTATGTCTCCAGCTCTCTATCAGATTATGTGTAACAGCGGCCTGAAGAAGAAGATCCTAGACCAAGTTCCAGAACTGAGGTTTGACTATGATGTGCCAACAAAGAAAGCCCGTCTATCAGGACTGAAAGAAGAAGTGCTCACCGCCAAATGTGAGATACTCAACATCACACAACAAATGAAAAGCAAACACGTCCAGATGAATCTACACCTCGTCCAGTTCCTGATATCCACTGATAATGAGGACATGTCCTCTCAGCTCTTTGTACGTCACAACATTAACGCAATGCTGGAAATTGATGATGGTGTTGTTAAACTGATGGCTCATCCAATGGAAGACTTGATAGAAGCAGAAAAGAAAATTAAGGAAAAACTGCTCCACAGACAACTTTTAGTTGAAGACAAAAGTCTTCTGAAATCTCCTGAGTGGAAAAGTCTCCAGTCAAATCTACTTCAGTTATTTAATGCAGAGAAAATCACAGTCCTGTTAGAGGAATCTTCTTCAGGGACAGAGGACAGCGTGGTCATTGCGGGCCTGACTTCAAATGTTATAACGTGTTATGAACAAGTCAGCGACTTTCTGGAGAAAAACACTACTATAGAGACCGAAATTCCAGTTCAACCTTCAGCAAAGATGACGTTCATCTGGGAGGAAAGAAAGGAGATGTTGGAAAAGATAAAGAAAAATGTAAATGTAACAAAGAATCAGAAAAGCATCTGTCTGTCGGGACCACGGGTGAAGGTTCAAGAGGCAGCAAATGTCATTAGAGACATTCTGCACTCACTTCACAGTGATACTCTGCGTATTGAGAAACCGGGAGCCAAAAAGTTTTGTAAGAACAATGAAGAAGTTCATGCTACAACCGCAAGGACAAATTACCATTGTGTGATACGCTTAGAGGAGGCTGGTGTAGAAGACGATCTATTTAAAAAATCCCAATTCCAGATAACTCTTCCAAATGGAATGACCCTCTCTGTATATAAAGATGACCTGTGCCGTCACAATGTAGATGTCATTGTTAATGCAGCCAATGAAGATCTGAAACATATTGGGGGTTTGGCAAAAGCTATTCTGGATGCAGCAGGACATAAAGTCCAGGATGACTCAGATCAGATTATCAGGAAAGATGGTAAATTGTCCACTGGAGATTCAGTAATTACTGATGCAGGGAAATTGCCGTGCAAACAAATCATACATACAGTGGGTCCCCGATGGGACTCAAATTCACGCTCCAGATGTGAACGGCTTCTACGGAAAGCGATTACCACCAGTTTACAGCTGGCCTCTGAGAAGAGTCACAGTTCAATAGCAATTCCTGCTGTCAGTTCTGGAGTTTTTGGTTTTCCCATAAAATTATGTGTTGAAAACATAGTGGAAGCCATACGGGACTATGTAGAGACGCCGGGACAACAGAGCACTTTACAGAGAATCCATCTCGTAGACACAAAGGATGAAACTGTTAAACTTTTCTCAGAGCTTACAAATGCCAAATTTGGTAACAAAACGAGTGCTGTGCCTTCTACCACAAAGGCACCCCAGCCAGTCACAAAAGCTGCACAGAACCCACCAGCACCAACACCAGTGAATAGAGGTAATGACAACACCGTGATGACCAAGGAAGGACTGAAGATCAAGCTGCTTCAGAAGAACATTGAGGACTGTTCGGTATGTATATTCTCCAGCATTTTCCTGCTAAAGTGGGACTTTACCAAAGACTTTTATGATTCGAATAGCGATAGGAAGGGTTAGAACCGCTGAGTGTTTTTTTTGTTGTGCGCATCCCTGTTGGGAAATTTTGCCTTTCTTCCTGTCCAAGTTTGATGGGACACAGAAAGCAATAAAACATGAGGGGTTCTAACACTTTCCAAATCTGTTTTGCATGCTGTCGCTGTATTTGTCTTCTTTTGGAGATTCTTTCTGATTATGAGAAAAGGGGGAGGGTGGGGAAGTTGGGCAGTTGCTGAGGCTGACCATACAATTATTCCCACCCCATTCTGATTATGGTGACCATCATGGATGTCAAGGGGATTTCCATAGCTGGACCCAGACAGCAAAGGAAACCTAGTTACATAGTTACATAGTAGGTGAGGTTGAAAAAAGACACAAGTCCATCAAGTCCAACCTATGTGTGTGATTATGTGTCAGTATTACATTGTATATCCCTGTATGTTGTGGTCATTCAGGTGATTATCTAATAGTTTCTTGAAGCTATCAATGCTCCCCGCTGAGACCACCGCCTGTGGAAGGGAATTCCACATCCTTGCCGCTCTTACAGTAAAGAACCCTCTACGTAGTTTAAGGTTAAACCTCTTTTCTTCTAATTGTAATGAGTGGCCACGAGTCTTATTAAACTCTCTTCTGCGAAAAAGTTTTATCCCTATTGTGGGGTCACCAGTACAGTATTTGTAAATTGAAATCATATCCCCTCTCAAGCGTCTCTTCTCCAGAGAGAATAAGTTCAGTGCTCGCAACCTTTCCTCATAACTAAGATCCTCCAGACCCTTTATTAGCTTTGTTGCCCTTCTTTGTACTCGCTCCATTTCCAGTA
Organism: Lithobates clamitans; assembly: GCA_037952925.1. Lineage (NCBI taxonomy): Eukaryota > Metazoa > Chordata > Amphibia > Anura > Ranidae > Lithobates > Lithobates clamitans. The sequence goes on from JBBGZY010002334.1 coordinate 139,138, forward strand.
CATCCCTCCTGAGGACTGGTGCCCAGAACTGGACAGCATACTCCAGGTGCGGCCGGACCAGACTCTTGTAGAGCGGGAGAATTATCGTTTTATCTCTGGAGTTGATCCCCCTTTTAATGCCAATATTCTGTTTGCTTTGTTAGCAGCAGCTTAGCATTGCATGCCATTGCTGAGCCTATCATCTACTAGGACCCCCAGGTCCTTTTCCATCCTAGATTCCCCCAGAGGTTCTCCCCCCAGTGTATAGATTGCATTCATATTTTTGCCACCCAAATGCATTATTTTACATTTTTCTACATTGAACCTCATTTGCCATGTAGTCGCCCACCCCATTATTTGTTCAGGTCTTTGTGCAAGGTTTCCACATCCTGCGGAGAAGTTATTACCCTGCTTAGCTTAGTATTGTCTGCAAATACAGAGAGGGAACTGTTTATCCCATCCTCCAGGTCGTTTATGAACAAATTAAATATGATTGGTCCCAGCACAGAACCCTGGGGAACCCCACTACCCACCTGTGACCATTCCGAGTACTCCCCATTTATCACCACCCTCTGAACTCGCCCTTGTAGCCAGTTTTCAATCCATGTACTCACCCTATGGTCCATGCCAACGCACCTTATTTTGTACAGTAAACGTTTATGGGGAACTGTGTCAAATGCTTTTGCAAAATCCAGATACACCACGTCTACGGGCCTTCCTTTATCTAGATGGCAACTCACCTCCTCATAGAAGGTTAATAGATTGGTTTGGCAAGAACGATTCTTCATGAATCCATGCTGATTACTGCTAATGATATCATTCTTATTACTAAAATCTTGTATATAGTCCCTTATCATCCCCTCCAAGAGTTATACTATTGATGTTAGGCTAACTGGTCTGTAATTCCCAGGGATGTTTTTTGGGCCCTTTTTTAAATATTGGTGCTACATTGGCTTTTCTCCAATCAGCTGGTACCATTCCAGTCAATAGACTATCTGTAAAAATTAGGAACAACGGTCTGGCAATCACTTGACTGAGTTCCCTAAGTACCCTCAGATGCAAGCCATCTGGTCCCGGTGATTTATTAATGTTAAGTTTCTCAAGTCTAATTTTAATTCCATCCTCTGTTAACCATGTAGGTGCTTCCTGTGTTGTGTCATGAGGATAAACACTGCAGTTTTTAAATTACTAGATATGGGTATATGGCGCTACCTGAAAACTTAAACGGGATAGCCTTACTAGTGATAGACCCGTACCACTGCTTATATACCTATACGGTGTTAAAAACTCAAGGGGTAACTTCCCCTTACATTGAGAATGGTAATAAATCCGTAAAGGAATTACACAATGGCATATAGTATAGGGGATATGATAAACCGATCAGATGTCGCACAACAAGAGATTGTGCTACGGCATCTGGTGATGGAGCCAGAGGCCGTACCACATAAAGTGCACTTAATGAAACCGTATACCTTAAATTACATTTAGCTTCTATACATATTCTAGTGCATGTAACAACAATTTAATGCATCACGGTGGAGCGAGTTATGCATACATCAGTCTACATGCAGTACATATAGGTCAAACCACCTTCATTCTAAACCATATGTATAGTATATCATGGGTAAGAATCGCATGCGTGCAGGACAGAAAAAATATTGACAAGAAATTGCAGCAGTTAAATCTCAATAACATATGACAGTCCCGTATATTGGTACTAAGTTGACTTTTACAAAAATTTCCCAATGGTGACTTTTAGTGCAGAGATAGTTGTCTGGTGACTCTGGTGCTCCCCCTTATGGTTTCCTACTCACCAGCTCCCGGAACCCCTACAGGGGTAGTATGCCTGTGGTAGGTTAGACTTGGATTCTCTGCTTGCTGCTTCCTGCGGTATGTACCTTTAATGTAGATACGTGCCAGATTCTATAATAGATATCTCCTGTGCGTCCCAATCCGTGGGGGTGTTGCGTTCCCTCATGCATCAAGAAAAAAGAGCTTCCATGGCGTGATAACGTAAAATCACTTTATTAAAAAAACTTGTATGCACAAAAATAGATTGTGGCCAGAGCAGGATATAAATTACAAAAAATTAAAAAATAAAATATAAAAAACTGAATAAAAGGTCCAGAAACTATTGTATTCCTACCCAATACAGATGGGGTAGGACACCAATGGTCCCCAGATACTAGGCAAATTGCAAAGTCCCTCCTAAAGAGCATAGACGAGGTGGGGGGATACAAGTCCGCCAGACGCTGAACAGCGTTCTGCTCACTGCAGTTTTGGTTACTGAAGCCCCCCGATTCACTCGTGAATACTGAGAAGAATAAATTCAATACCTTTGCCATCTCCCCATCCTTTGTAACCAGATGTCCTTCCTCATTCTTTATGGGGCCAATATGGTCAGTCCTCCCTTTTTTACTGTTTACATACTTAAAGAATTTCTTGGGATTTTTTTTTGCTCTCCTCCGCTATGTGTCTTTCATGTTCTATCTTAGCCGTCCTAATTGCACCCTTACATTTCTTATTGCATTCTTTATAAAGTCTGAATGCTGAGGATGATCCCTCAACCTTGTATTTTTTGAAGGCCTTCTCCTTTGCTTTTGTATGCATTTTTACATTGGAGTTAAGCCATCCAGGATTTTTATTCGCCCTTTTAAATTTATTACCCAATGGGATACATTGGCTAATGCCCTTATTTAATATGCTCTTAAAGCAAACCCATCTCTCCTCCGTATTCTTTGTTCCTAATATTTTATCCCAATTTATGCCTTTTAGCAAGGTTTGTAGTTTAGGGAAGTTGGCTCTTTTGAAATTCAGTGTCTTTGTTCCCTTCATGTTTCCTATTTGTGTGATTTATACTGAAACTAATTGACCTGTGATCGCTGTTACCTAAATTGCCCCGTATTTCCACATCTGTGATCAGGTCTGTATTGTTGGTAATCAGTAGATCCAGTAATGTTTTATTTCTAGTTGGTGCGTCTACCATCTGACCCATAAAATTGTCCTGCAAGTCATTAAGGAACTGGCGAGCCTTAAATGAATGCGCGGTTCCCTCCGCCCAGTCTATGTCTGGATAATTAAAATCCCCCATTATGATAACACTTCCCATCCTTGCTGCTAATCCAATTTGTGATAGGAGATCCGTCTCCACTTCCTCCCTCAGGTTAGGGGGCCTATAGCATACTCCCAGTAATATTTTCCCCTTAGCTTCATCCCTTTGGAGCTCTACCCATAAGGATTCCACCTCCTCCCTAGCTCCCTCAGTGATGTCATCTCTCACATTCACTTGTACATTATTCTTGATATATAGGCATACCCCTCCCCCTTTTTTACCCTCTCTATCCTTGCGGTATAGGGTATACCCTTGAATGTTTGCCAGCCAATCATGAGAGCTGTTGAACCAGGTCTCTGAAATTCCCACAAAATCCAAATCCTCTTTGTACATCACTATCTCTAGTTCACCCATCTTGTCCGCCATGCTCCTGGCATTGGTGAACATGCCACATAGTTTAGACCGGTCGTATATTGTCCTCGTATTGGGTGTTTCAAGATTGCAACTAGGACTTGCTACTATACTCACCTTGTGTTTTTGTGCTTTGGTTAACCTACCACTAATGCCCCCAATACTACCCTCTGGAATATCTTCCATGCTGGCTATCACTGTCTCTGGACCCTCCCCCCTATCGCCTAGTTTAAAAACCCCTCTAACTTTTTGGCCATCTTCATTCCCAGCAGATCTGCACCCTCCTCATTTAGGTGCAGTCCGTCCCTTCTATAGTACCGGTTACCGACTGAGAAGTCGGCCCAGTCCTCCAGGAACCCAAACCCCTCCTTACTACACCAGCTCTTCCTCAAAGTAATGTTACCATTTCCCTGCTTTACATGCTCTTTATTAGCCTTTCTCAACCAGGATTTAGTAGTTCCTTACGGTTCTTCCAGAAGTTACCAGGGGTTGCATAACCAATGAGCAATTTCTGACTCTCAGATAAGGTACCACTGACACCAATGATCTTTTTAGATATTTGTAAGGAGCATTCTTCCCACTGACCACCAATGTAAGGAACATTCTTCCCACTGACCACCAATGTAAGGAACATTCTTCTCACTGATCACCAATGTAAGGAACATTCTTCTCACTGATCACCAATGTAAGGAACATTCTTCCCACTGATCACCAATGTAAGGAACATTCTTCTCACTGATCACCAATGTAAGGAACATTCTTCTCACTGATCACCAATGTAAGGAACATTCTTCTCTATGATCACCAATGTAAGGAACATTCTTCTCACTGATCACCAATGTAAGGAACATTCTTCCCACTGATCACCAATGTAAGGAACATTCTTCTCACTGATCACCAATGTAAGTAACATTCTTCTCACTGATCACCAATGTAAGGGACATTCTTCTCACTGATCACCAATGTAAGGGACATTCTTCTCACTGATCACCAATGTAAGGGACATTCTTCTCACTGATCACCAATGTAAGGGACATTCTTCTCACTGATCACCAATGTAAGGAACATTATTCCCACTGACTGACCTTTTTTTTTTTATTCTCATATTACAACTTACTGTTCACACTAACATGTCACGAGTTGTACATATAGCAGATATCGTTGTAGTAGATTATTAGCTGGGGTTCCCTGAGACCTGAAACTTATTTCAAGGGTTCCTCTGTGGTAAAAGGTTGAGAAGGACTGATTTGGTGTAGTATACATGTGTACATTCATGCCCAAATTAGGAAATAGAAGTTTTGAAGTTTTTCATATTTTGCTTCTCCTTCCATTCCAGATCTGCAATAAATTATAAAGATTATTTGGACCCTTTGCAAATTCAAACCACTTATCTCTTAGGAAATAATCTCTTTAAAAAATATTTACTTGGTAATGTTTTGTCATCTCTTTCCATGGCAGACGGATGTCATCGTGAACAGTGTAGTAGGAGCCAATCTGGACCTGAATAATGGTGCCATATCCAAAGCCTTGCTGAGTCGGGCAGGCTCTAATATGCAGCAACTCCTGAACGATGCAAGTCTCGGCACTCAGGCCGCGCCAGGATCCGTGTTTAGTACCGACGGCTGCAATCTCAACTGTCAAGAGGTTCTTCATGTTGTGAGCCCTCAATGGGACAGCGGACAAGGAACCTCGGAAACGGTACCTTCTGGCCTGCAGAGTGTAGTGGGAAAATTTATTGATTTACACTTTACAACCTCACCTCATTCTTCTAGGTTAAAATTACCTTTTGATAGTGAAAATTCACTCCTTTAGTAAATCAGCCACGTTGTGTAGATCAGTGGGTTCTCAACCCTGTCCTCAAGTACCCCCAACAGGCCATGTTTGCAGGCTTTATCTTGAACAGGTTCTTTAAATCAGTCAATGGCTTGGAATTTTGGACAGCTACTTTATCTAAGAAAAATTCCTAAAACATGGCCTGTTGGGGGTACTTGAGGACAGGGTTGAAAACCACTGGTGTAGAGAATGATGGACAACACCAGAAAATCACTGACCTTCCAGGCAGTGCTGGTACAAGGTCATCCAGGGCAAAGATGCCAATCCGCGCCCCCCCTTTCCCTTAGGGTTAAGGTCAGGGTTCCCCCCATCCTTGCAATAAACCATTGTGCCAGGGGCAGCAGCCCCTCCTGCCCTGCCCTGCCCACCCCTTGTCCCGGCCCAGCTTCCAAGGCTTTGTTGGCCCACTTTTATTTAGGAAGAAAGTAAACATTTCAAAAACATATCTTGGGGTTACCCTTGCAGGGGTTTTCAGCATCACCAGCATATAACACAGTTATTCAACCTCCTGGCTATTTAGACTTTGTAGACCTGGAGTCTGTCTCCGCACAGACTCGCCATGCAGTCTCAGTCAGTGCTCTAACAAATGTGCCCACCTAAGCTTCACAGGCTCCTGCCTAAAGACATACCGTGTCTCTCACAGCTCCCTTCTGCACTGGCCCACACCCTGACCTGGGCCTCCTGTCTTCCAGATAGAGCCCTGAATCACTACCAGCTCATGGATTATAAATGCTGGGCACACTTGCACAGTCCAGCTGCTGGTTTTTGAGAAGACATGGACACAGGGTTAGAGGCTTCATCCATCCAAGACTCTGAAGTCTCTGAACTCCAGGACCCAAACCAGGAGTTACTGTAAAACCTGTTTTATCCACTCAGAACAGACATCCTGGGGCCCCTCATTCTGCATCTTTGAGAACCACGTGTGACATTCAGCTCTAACACAGTGGCAGGGCGCGGCACTGTCACATTGTTTAGGTAGCACTGAGAGGAAATGTTTTCGATTTATCTTTATTATTGGATAGTGGAAAGGACAAAAAAAATAAAAAACAAAGGAGTAAATTGGTGGGAAGGATGGGAGTAAGGGCCATTTGGTAAGGGGTTGAGTGGAGTTGTGAATGGATGGTAAGGGGAGAGAGACCATGTGTGAGAAAAGGAGGGGAGGGGGGCGAGAACTGGAAAAGGGAAGGGGGGGTATACTGTGCCAGAGCCCACTTTAGAATTTGATATTAGCCTGTAGATGGTGGCTCAAGAATGAAGAGACAGCCTTTGAGTTGTATTAGAGACAATATCTAGAGGGTTGTCGGAGATCTGAACATTCCGTAAGCAATTAGAAATTTTCCTCCTATAGCGATTTACTTCCTGGGGGAAGTTCTTAGGAGGTGTGTGAACTCGGTCTGACAAAAACAAGTTTTCCCATAGTGTTCCTCGTGATGTTGGATCCTTCATTTTTTTTTTTTTTGTGTTTAAGATGTGCTGGAGCTCCAAAAGGCTATCAATGGGGTGGGGGGATTAGGTCTTATCTTTTGCTTTTTTACCAATTAAATGTAGCACTCACCCCCTAGAGGTCCCACTGTTTAGGTCCTAAGATTTTTTTCCCCAGTTAGCATGCTAGCAGCCAGACACACAATCTGACACTTTTCTGGCTCAATGATTAGTCTAGGGCAGCGGTCTCCAACCTCTTTGGCTGTGTGGAAGAAAATTATACTAAGGCCAGGGGGGGGGGGGGGGGTTTGTGATGGGGGGGGGTGCGGTTTTTCGCGGGCGACTTGTTGGGGAAATGGCTGCTGTTGACGCTTCAATCATCACTCACAACACCATGGTTGTTATGGTGTCATGATGATTGAAGCGCATAATTTCCATTATTACATTGTGATAAAAAATAAATAGTTCAACTCCCCATAATGCAGAATCAGTGGGAAGCCTGAGTGTGTCACTTGCCACGATCGCCTACCACCAGATGCAGCTTGTCACTTGCCAGGTGGGGACTGTGACTTGCCAGATGTGGCCTATCACTTGCAGGTGTGGACTGTCGCTTGCCAGGTGGGGACTGTCGCTTGCCAGGTGGGAATTTGTCACTTGCCAGATGCAGACAGCCACTTGCCAAGTGAGGGTGGAACATGCAGCGATGCAGGTTGAGCAGTGAGAGATTTCATCTCTCGTCCACCGCACCTCAGTGTAGCGTTCACGCTGGCTGTGAGGTTTGAACAGTGGTGGGGCGGGGCGGGCGGTGAGAGATGACATCATCTCTCTGCTCCCACACAACACCTCAGACAGTGTTGTGTTCGCAGCTGGCTGTGTGGACGGAACAGCTGTGATGCGGGGCTGCAAGAGGTGATGTCATCTCTTTGCTCGCTCGCTCCTGCCGAACCTCTGAAAGTGCAGCCTTCGTGGCCCGGCTGCAAACAGGCAGTGGGCCGCGGCCCGGGGGTTAGAGACCCCTGGTCTAGGGGTATTATTTTTTTTTTTTTTATTCTTTAATGAAGAACTTGAACTTGGATGGGTGTAGGGTAACTGTGGGATACTCCAACAACTTTTAAGTAGTAACTTGAGGACACCTCTCTTTCTCCTAAAGATTCTGAGCACAGTCCTTGCAGTGGCAAATAATGGGATAAGCTACAGAGAGACACCATGAACAATGTCTACTTTTTGTGCAAGCTGACTCTGATGCCAGCAGCACACAGTCACTGGGATCTCACACACCGGTCTGTACTCACTAATGTCCTTGGATAGTTTGATGCTTCCTTCCAATATCTTCCAGACACCTCTCCTGTGAATTCTCTAGACCAGATCCCAAAAAGAATTCCCACAGTCAGCTCCAGCAGAGTTTACAGTTCAGTAGGGTAGCACCCCCCCCCCCCCCAGCTGGGACCACAATGAGCAGTAGACAGCAGCCCTTCAGGCTGGGATCTCCTCTTCCTGGACAAGAACCCCTCTGTTCCCGGCCTTAAAATATTTATGCTCTCTCCCAGCCACCGTCTGGGTACCCTCCTGCAGGGATCGGCTGGGATTGCATAAATATTCAGCTGCTTGATTTGACTCTCTCAGCCCACTACTTTCCAGAATCCTCCAGAAGGCAGGGGGAAGCAGTCAAGCCTGCAACCAGTGAGACGCACAACAGACCCAAACAATCACAAGCAGCTCAACTGATTACAGCGGAGCTAATAACAAAATCTACCTAACTTAGCACCTATCTAGGAGGATGCTACATAAAGATAAACATTTGATATATTCTCTGATCTTTTGAACTTTCTGTTCTCTTTTAACAAATGGGTATCATTTGGTATGACTAAAAGCATTCTTGGGTTTTTTCAATTTTCTCTTTCAAAATATAGAAGGATAACTACAGTGTATGTTTGAGATGGATTTAGAATATACAGTGTGGGTCAACATTTTATGAAAATGTAACATTGACCAAAATGTACCTACGTATAGCCATATTAAAGGCATACAAAGAATTAATTTTACATGTGAATCTTTAGAAGGAACTCAATCCAAACTCCAGAAGTTGTAACCCTTTCCTACTACAATGCCCCTTAATTTTCCACATTTTGTCATGTTACAACCAAAGACGTAAATGTATTTTATTGGGATTTTATGTGATAGACCAACACAAAGTGTCACATAATTGTGAAGTGTAAGGAAAATGATAAATGATACAAATAAATATGTGAAAAGTGTGTGTGTGTGAGGGGGGGGGCGGCATTTGTATTCGGCCCCCTTTACTCTGATACCCCTAACTAAAATCTAGTGGAACCAATTGCCTTCAGAAGTCACCTAATTAGTAAATAGAGTCTACCTGTGTGTCATTTAATCTCAGTATAAATATAGCTGTTCTGTGAAAGCCCTCAGAGGTTTGTTAGAGAACCTTAGTGAACAAACAGCATCATTAAGGCCAAGGAACACACCAGACAGGTCAGGGATAAAGTTGTGGAGAAGTATAAAGCAGGGTTAAGTTATAAAAAAATCTCTCAAGCTTTGATCATCTCACGGAGCTCTGTTCAATCCATCATCGGAAAATGAGTATGGCACAACTGCAAACCTACCAAGACATGGCCGTCCACCTAAACTGACCGGCCGGGCAAGGAGAGCATTCATCAGAGAAGAGCCAAGAGGTCCATGGTAACTCTGGAGGAGCTGCAGAGATCCACAGCTCAGGTGGGAGAATCTGTCCACAGGACAACTATTAGTCGTGTTCTCCACAAATCTGCCCTTTATGGAAGAGTGACAAGAAGAAAGACATTGGTGAAAGAAAGTCATAAGAAGTCCTGTTTGTAGTTTGTGAGAAGCCATGTGGAGGACACAGCAAACATGTGGAAGAAGGTGATCTGGTCAGAGGAGACCAAAATTCAACTAACAAACTAACACTGCACATCACCCTGAACACACCATCCCCACCGTGAAACATGGTGGTGGCAGCATCATGTGGTGGGAATGCTTTTCTTCAGCAGGGACAGGGAAGCTGGTCAGAGTTGATGGGAAGATGGATGGAGACAAATACAGGACAATCTTAGAAGAAAACCTGTTAGAGTCTGCAAAAGACTTGAGACTGGGGCGGAGGTTCACCTTCCAGCAGTACAACGACCCGAAACATCCAGCCAGAGCTACAATGGAATGGTTTAGATCAAAGCATATTCATGTGTTAGTCATAGTTTAGACCTAAATCCAATTGAGAATCTGTGGCAAGACTTAAAAAGTGCTGTTCAGACGCTCTCCATCCAATCTGAGATATTTTACAAAGAAGAATGGGCAAAAATGTCCCTCTCTAGATGTACAAAGCTGGTAGAGACATCCCCAAAAAGATTGGAGCTGTAATTGTAGAGAAAGGGGGTTCTACAAAGTATTGACTCCGGGGGGCACCATACAAATGCCCCTCCCCCCACACTTTTCACATATTTATTTGTATCATTTATAATTTTCCTTCCACTTCACAATTATGTGCCACTTTGTGTTGGTCTATCACAGAAAATCCCAATAAAATACATTTACATTTATGGTTGTAACATGACAAAATGTGGGAAATTTCAAGGGGTGTGAATACTTTTTCAAGGCACAGTATATTCAAAAAAGAAAAGCTTGGCTGGAGTTCCTTGTTGTGTATTAAAATTTTCCATGGGGCCACATTGACATAAATTTTGGGCCATTTTGAAATGAGATACAGATGCCGCTTGCCTTCATTGTTGCTCGTTTTTGTGATATTTGTGTATGTTGATAAGCATTGATCAAATTGTTGAGTTTTGTTGGAGTATCTGCTTTTTGCTTTCTACTACCAGATACTTTTTATAGCAGTTTTTATAGTAACTATGAAGACGGCCATCATCTTTGATAATCTTTTTCTTTTTGTGGTTCCCTACAATAAGTATTGCCGTAGCAATATTTTTACCTGAAACTGCCTTGAAGTGAATGTAAATTCTCTGACCAATTAGCAGCTGAAACTTAGACTTCCTGTAATTGCCACTTTCGACAGGGATGCTTGGCCTGTTACAGGAAGTGGGAAAAATAACAGATCCACTGCCATCAACAGATAAACTGTTACAGGGGAACCCATACATACATACATACATACCCTGCTGTAGTAATGCTAGTGAAAGACTATTAATGTGGCAGCACTGCAGCTTAGATGGCAGCGTAGTGGCTCAGTGGTTAGCACTTCTGCCTTTGAGCACTGGGGTCCCCAGTTTGAATCCCGATGAGGACACCGTTTGCATGGAGTTTGCATATACTCCATGTGCTTGTGAGGGTTTCCCCCCAAACGTGTTGGTAGGTTCGTTGGCTCAACTGAGTGTGCCCAAGATGACTGTCACACTTCCTAAGCGTTTTGAGTCCCCAGGAAGTAAAGCTCTATAGAAATCAAAAATGAAATATATGGGTTTTTTTTTTTCCTTGCCCAGAGTTACACTTCAATCTTCGTCTCTTTGTTTCAGACTCTTCGCACAATTATTCGAGACTGTTTGACAGTGACAGAGCAGAACCAGTGGACGTCAATATCATTCCCAGCTATCGGAACCGGCAATCTTGGATTCCCGAAAGTTTTGGTGGCGTTTGTAATGTTTGATGAGATTTCCCAGTTTAGCTGCAAAAACAAAGCACAGAATCTTCAAGAAGTTCATTTGGTCCTTCACCCTAGTGACAGGGACACCATCAAGGTAATGGAGATATCATGTTTATTGTGATGCTGTTGGTCTAGAGTAGCCTTTCTCAGCCTTTTTACCCCGAGGAACCCTTAAAATTATTTTGTACATCCTAAATAACCCCTTCTAAAACGGATTAATTGGGGGTCAGTGGGAAGATTGTCCCTCACATTGGTGGCCAGCGGTCACCAATAAAGATCAATGGTGTCATGCAGCTGGCTCTTCAGTGGTGTTTGGAACTATGCTGGCACCATCAAATTTGGGAGGTCAACCAGCCACAGCTCAGGGAACCTCTAGCAGCCTTTGGAGGAACCATAGGGTCCCATGGAATCCTGGCTGAAAATGACTGGTCTGTAGACTGAATATTCTCACATGGCCATCGGGGTGGTGATATGTCCAGCTTCTTGTCCCCAGCAAGCACAAAGTCATCATTAAGTGAATGGAGATTGTGCTGGAGCTGCATAGGACCTGTTGGGAAGAGTTCCATCTGAATAACAAAAAAGGGGATGAGAAATTTGGACCTTTTTAGGAGTGTCAGTTGAGAAATAATGAGTGGTGATAATTCAACCTTGGACAGGATTCATAGACCAGACAATACACTTGGTAATTACAATGTGAATGTTACAAGCAGAAAAGATGGATTACTCTTTATAAAAGGTGCCCTTGTAGTGTACAAGATTATAGAAAGCCTTATATCCCACTGGACCCCCGGCACATCACTTCAAATGTCACACTTTGTATCTCGTGTGTGTTTTTCTTGCTGTATAATGGGCATTTTCTTGTGTTTTGTATTTACAGGCATTTACAAGTCAACTGGAAAACTATACTGGTGCGGTCACCAGTGGAGTCACCAACAGACAATCAGTTGGGATGGGATCAAGTACGTTTATGTAATCTGAATCTATAAGAAAATTGGGAGCGGAAAGTTCCCCAAACTAGTCTCCAAGGATAGGAGAATGGACCCTTGGAGAATAGTTTGGGGAACTGTCTCTTTCCCCAATTTTCCTGATTTTGTACCCCCATTTAGCTTAGAGGCTTTTATTCTTTAATATAAAGCTTTGTCTGCTATAGGGAGTTTATTTCCCAAAACTACTCCACATACAGTATGTTATAATCTACAATGGAAGCTTCATATCCGAATCTAATTTAGTATATATGCCCAAATGTCTGTGAACCCCTGACCATCACACCTATATGAGCTTGTTGAACTTCCCATTCTAAAACCATTGATATTAATATGTGTTTGCCTCCTCCCCTTCTCCCCATGACCATCATTGTGGAGTCCCCCCCCCCCCATGGCCATTACTGTAGCATTGGGTCCCATTTGTGGCTATAGCATAGACACCTAGAAGAATGATGGCAGAAAAAGGCCAAGTGGTCCATCCGTCCAAATGGTTTATTGAGTCTGCCACTATTCTCCACTCTTCTCTGTAGACTTTCCACAAGATTTTGGAGGGTGTCTGTGGGAATTTGTGAGGTCAGGTTCTGATGTTGGATGAGGACCTAGATCACAATAGGCATTTCAAATCATTCCAAGGGTGTTCAGTAAGGTTGAGTTCAGGGCTCTATTCACTCAAGCTCCTCCACACCAAACTGGTCCAACCATATCTTTATGGAGCTGACTTTGTACACAGGGGGGGCATCGTCCATGCTGGAGTAGAAAAGGGTCTTCATTAAACTGTTACCACAAGATTGGAGGAGCACAATCGTCTACAATGTCTTTGTATGATGGAGTATTACCAGGCCCCTTACTGGAGACACCTAAACGCCATCATTTGGAGGGGTTCATATACTTTTGGCCTCCCTGTGTATTTTAGAAGTTGTGTAATTTTGGAGTGGGTGCATTTTCTGTTTGCATTTTGTTTAGTGTTTAATTTTTGTTTGTTTTATGTTATATAATAAATTAGCATGGGATGCAAGATGAGGATAATGTTGAGAGAAGAGGCATGTATGTAGAAGGAAGAGGCTGACAGAGGGCAGGAGAGTGCAGATGGGTCAGGAGGAGGATGACAGTGGAAAATGGGAATGGATTTAGGTGGAAGATGACAATAGAAGGAAGGATAGTGGGTAGAGGTGATGACAGAGGAGAGGAAAGTGGGGATGAAGGATGGAAGAGGAGAAGAAGGCTAATGAAAGATGGGAGGACAGTGGAGATGGATGAATAGATGGAAAAGGAGGAGGATAATGACAGAGAGCGGAAGAGTAGGGATGGTTTGAAGAGGAGGAGGATGATGACAGATGTGCGGACAGTCGGGGCGGATGTCGAAAGAGGGGGAGGATGACAGAGGTGGGGACAGCGGTGGTAAAAGGAAGAGGAGGAGGATAAGAATAATATACAGGATAATCCATTATCTCGGTGTGTCCCTGATTCTGGAGATTTCAACTTTCTGCAGTTGCCAGGCCATAAGGTTGGTAATCTTTCCATGCACAGTTGATCATCGGTGGTAGGAACACGGCTTTCTTTTATCCCCTATTCTCATAGGTGTGCGCAGCCTATTGCATTAGGGCGTGCACCCCAAAGCTCAAACACACACTACTCACTACTACTCACATCACTCACCATGTTCATTCAGAAAGGGAAGGGGCTGATAAATACATATTTACCGGCCCCTTCCCTCACTCATCCAAAAACATCTCCACAGCAACAGCTGGCAGGAGAGGAGAGGAGGAAATCCAGAAGAGCTGCAGAGGGAAGGAGTGGGGAGCCAGGGCAGTAGGGGGAATCTGTGCTGCACAGGGTGATTAGGGTGTGCCTGGGCACACCCGGCACACCCTGTGCACACGCCTATGCCTATTCTTATAATCATCCCTTTTCTTTCTGTCTTGCAGCGTTCTTTGGGACAGTGACAAACCCGTCACTTGGGGTTCATGAAATGAAGATCGGATCTGTCACTTATCAGGTGAAGACCGGCGATATAACCAAAGAGGAGACCGAAGTCATTGTAAATTCGTCCAACCAAGACTTTTCTCTGTGCAGAGGTGATTCATTTCGACCCCGAAATTCAAAGATCAAAAATCATTCATGTAGAAATCCAGAACAATTGTAAGGAGGGTCACAGAGTTTTTGTTAGGTCCTAGATAGAACATGGGTTGGTAGTACAGATAATATGATGCATAAAATCACTTGAAGGCTGTAGAGGTGATCAGGGTGTGGAGGGGAATCCCAGAGATGATCTGGGTGGAGGAGTGTGAGGACATGACTGGAGGAGAGGTGAAGGCCATGTGCAGGCCATGGGAATGTATAGAGACATCAGAATGTGAAGGCTTTGTAGGAGTTATAGATGTAATGACTTGTAGATGAAGGAATATGAACTCTGGTGGGCTCAGCTCTCTGTTGAGTTGACATAGGGCCCAATTTATGATGCGAACACACCAGGATAGAGGATACTTATTTTCAAAAAGTTATTTTCAGTTTAGTCCAATAAGATATGAAATTGACAGTCACTTAGCTAAATAAGGACACTTAACCTTGTGTTAAAGCTCTGTAAATTGAGCCTCCATTGTGTTTTTTTATATTTTTATTTGTAGGAGTTTCAAAAGCGATTCTAGAAGCTGCTGGACCATCTGTTTCATTATCTGCTGTGGCACAGGGTAAATCCATCCTTGTTTTATTTTTTTGCTTTTGTCAAAGTTTGTTTGTTTTTCTTGTGTACAGGAATAGACAATGCACCAAGAAAAAGTAGCAGACCATTAGGAAAGATATAGAAGGAAATGGGGTTATTACAGTTGATGAATGCTCACTGGGTGCCAGTAAAGGCCAGGCTGTGTACATTTGTATATGTCTTTGAAGGTTCTCAATTATCCAGGTCATGGTATAGCTAGTAAAAGTTGGCCACATTCAGCTGGACTGTTTTGTTGAAGATGTTGCATTGTTTCTTCAAGCCACTTCTTCAGCCCTAATAAGTGTCAATAACGTTATACCAGCATTTAGATCCACAGAGGCAGCACCAACACCTTCATCCAATCACCATGGAATGTGTAGATGTTGATTGTCCAAGCACAGGATGGGAGGAGTGAACGTTGTACAACCCCCACTCCCGTTTTATTATTGCATAAATCTTTCTTTGATGTCAGTGTGTCTGCTTAGGTGTTCACACATTCAGCATTGTAAATCGAATGATGAATTGTTGTCAGGTTGCTGTGGAAGAAAAGATAAAATGGCATATGTAAAAAGCAGATGGTCTTGAAGGTCCTCAGCCTTGTTCAGTGATGGCTGTTCCCATTTGAAGTAGATGGCCCCTTTCATTCCTTTTAGGAACCAGTCTCTGTCCAAATAATGCACCTCACTGTCCTTTTGAAGAATTTTAGAATTTTCCCTCCCGTGTTGGGCCATCCTAACATCTCCTTCCCTCTGACAGCAATTCACACCTTCAGACATGGAAATCAAAGGGGTTAACACCTCTGCAGGCTCCCTGACACCAAGGATGGGATTATTTAACTAGGACAGAGGGGTTCCACAACCTTCCCACCTCCCATCCTGTTCTTGGACAATCAGCATCTGCTTTGATGCATTCCATGACGATTAGATAAAGGTGTCTCAGGGATGGATATAAATGTTGGGGTATCTTCCTGATACTCAATAAAACTGAAGATGTAGCTTGGAGAAGCTATGAAATGAACACAGACATATTGGCAATCGTTTTGACTTGTATACCCTATAGCTACTTTTTTTTTATAAGTTTTCATTTCTGACAGGTGCCCAACCTCATAAGGGATACATTATCACCAGGCCTGGACTCCTCAGACAGTGTAAACTGATTCTCCATGTGATAGGACCACAGGATCCAGCATCCACCAAGAAAATTGTCCTCGATGCCCTAAAGACGTGTGAGAAGAATCAAGTCTCCTCTATCACCTTCCCTGCTCTGGGAACAGGTATGATGAAGGCATCACAGACAGTTCTGCCATGTATGGTACCATATAATCTTCCTCTTCCTATGGGTCCACCTTTCTCTTGCTTTGCCCATTTTAACTCCTACACATGTGCACTGCGCATTATCTCAGCACCCAACTTCATTCCCGGCATCTGTAAGATAAAAGGACTGTACACTTTACTGGGCATGTGCTGCCGTCAGTGTACAGAATAAAGCATTTCTGACTGGAAAGTTAGAGTTTTTTTTAAAGAAATAATTTATAAAGTCTCGTTTACAGACTTGATTTTGATGTTTGTTTTCCACCTTCTGTGATGTTCTCCTGTGATGTGTCCTCTAAGCTTGACATCAGGATTGCAAATGTGACGTTGGTCTAAGAGATGAGTAATGGGATTAGTCCAGATAGAACTTTTATTTCAGTGTTTGGTAAATTGTGGAAAGGTAAATCAAAGGTCTACATGCCATCTGGTCCCATTATGAGAAGTTCCCACCATTCCTGCAAGGAATTTCTGGGTCTGTACACCTGCTATGTCCATTATGAGGGGTTCCCACCATCCCTGTGCTGAGTTCCCGGGTCTGTACACCAGTGGTCATCAACCTTGTCCTTAGGGCCCACTAACAGGCCAGGTTTGCAAGATAACTGAAATACATCACAGGTGATATAATTTGCTGCTCAGTGATTGCAGTATTCTAGTCTGCATCGCCCCGAGGTAATACATAAAACTTGGCCTGTTAGTGGGCCCTGAGGACAGGGTTGATGACCACTGCTGTACACCTACTGGACACATTATGAGGGGTCCTCACCATCTCTGGTATTCCATAGTAGAACCTCTAGCGGTCAGGTTCCTCTGAGTAATGTTTTTTTTTTTACCTTTTATATTGAATGAAGGAAAAGTTAAATTTTGTGATCAGTAAATATCTTTGATAAACAATTTTGTCTGGTTGATACAGGTGCAGGGGGATTAGCCGCCTCCACAGTGGCCGACTCCATCCTCGAAGGTTTGGTGGACTTCATCAAATCTAAATCGGTCCGTTCTCTTCAGACGGTGAAAGTGGTTCTATTCCAGCAACATATGCTGAATGATTTCTACACGAGCATGAAGAAGAGAGAAGGGACCGCTCTGCCTGAAGCCAAATCCTTCCTCACTAGAATTGGTGGATTCTTTGGTGGAATCACCGGTGAGTGTCATTTGAGTTCAGGATGGCCGATTAAAAGGGAAAGAAACCTTTCTGTATGTAGACGCTCAGGATCCTGAAATCCTGGAAGAGCAACCAATTGATATGCTGTGGACTGATATTCAAGTCTGGATACAAATGTATTACAATGTTAGATTGTTTGCAAATGCAAACCATTTTGGGGCTGTAACTCCAAACCCTTCATCAGGTAAATACTTATCTCTGAATGTTGAACAGTTGTGCTATTACTGGCTGTCAGCTCCTTCCCTGCCTGAAGCCCAATTTGTGGGTCTTCCTAAGTGGTAGATTAAGCAGAGCTCTGTTGCTCCTGCCCCATTTGTTTTGACTGTGTATCTGAAACTTGCCTGTCAGGTGCACTGTTATCACCATCATCGATCAAATCTACTCTGATGCCGCCCCCCCCCCCCCTCACCATTCTGCTGTCACTATGCATTTCAGGCACATCTCTTGGGGCCCCTGACATCATTATCACTGATCTTATGTGCTTTGTTGCTCCTGCCCCCCTCTACTGTCAACATGCATCTTGGCTACACCTGTAAGGTACGCTGATGTCATCATCACTGGTCTACTGTGCTCCATCGCTCCCGCCCTGTCTGCTGTCCCTACACATTTCAAGTGCACCTGTCAGATGCAGTGACGCCATATGTTGTCTACTCTGTCCAGACCCCACTGCTGTCACCGTACATCTCGGCATGCTTTTTAGTTAGGCTGATGTTAACATCACTGATCTTGTCTGCTGTGTTGCTCCTGCCCCTTCTGCTGTCATGCAACTTTGACTCACTGACATCATCATAGATGTAGTGTGCTCTGTCACACCCACCCCCAATGCTGTCACTGATCATCTCAGACATGCCTTTTCAAGCGTACTGACGTCATTATCTCTGATCGAGTCTACTCTGCTGCTCCTGCCCCCTTGCTGTGAGAGTGCCTTAGTGTAGAGGATTTCCATGCAATTTCTTTAATGCCGTTGGTCTCCGGTAAGCCCCTTGTGCCAGGGACAAGTCCTGTAAATCAATGCACATTAATTATTCATCTCCTACAGAGCAGTGTGGTCAAACAGCAGTAGGGGGAGGAGGGGTGTGCTGTCAACCATGCTAGATCAGGATACACAGCACCTACCAAAAGGCTGCATGTACTTTGTCCCCTACACAAAGAAGATATGCTGTATATGGTGAGATTTCTTCTTTAAAGGAGAAGTCCAGCCTGAGCTCGTTTGGCTGGGCTTCTCCTATGGGTCACAGGAGTGCAATTGGTTTTGCACTCCTGTGACCCGTTTTCAGCAGAAGTCCGCTCTCTGCTGACATCACACAGATCGGTCCAGGCACCGCGTCATCCCGACTCTGGGAGTCTGGATCCACCAGTTGCCGAGACTGATGGCCATCTTAGCCTCTCAGTGAGCTGCTCCCCGCCCCCCCCCCCCCCCCCCACAGCTTAGTGCTCCAAAGAGCATGGGGAGCAGAGCAGGAGAGCCGCTGACTGACAGTCATCAGCTCATTGCTTGGGGAGCCAAGAAAACGGAGCCTTCGGCAATTTTCGATGGCTCGGTTCTCAGTGCAGAGGTGGCGGGGGACGGTCCGATGTTGTATCCATTGAGGTAATTATGAATCTGGGGGAAAAAAATTCCCTTACTTCTCTTTTAAGAGAATAAAGGAGATACAGTGCATGTGGAGTCAGTAATGAGCTGGAGTCAACTACTAACTCCCAACAATATACAGATTTTACAGTCCATGTTACAGTATCTTTGCATAATTCTCTTAAGACCTGATGAAGGAGTTACAGTCCCAGAAATGCGTTGGTTTTACAAACAATCTATCATTGGAATAAACTTGCATTTGGAATTGAATTTCATGGCATGTCGCTTGAATTGTAAGCTCACTTAACCCTATCACAACTCAAGGTTATCATGGAAGTCCAATATTCAGATTCCTTATATTTATACCATTGCCATACCATTTAAATGCCAACAATAAAATAAAACAAACACAGGGGCACAGTCTGGTCTCTCAGTGATTGGGTTTCTATCTACTTTAATGAGTGAAGCATTAAATTAACTTTATACAGAACATCCTCAGAGTTCCTCAGCTGAAATCCATGTCACCCAAACCTGGTCTACATCGCGTTCATAAACTATTTGTTCACAATTTATATTTCCACTTTATAGAGCAGTCTATGATGCCATTGTCTCTTTTCTTCCTCTGTAGAAATTTTTACGCCACCAAAAGCCCCAAAGCGAGTTCAGAAGCTCACTGCCTTTCAGTTGATGGACGGCATTGAGCCTGTGGTGTTCAGCTTGTGTGCTGAAGATAAAGGGAGCGTGGACAGGACGAAGGCTTGGCTACAGCAGATGATCGACAATGAGCAGGCAGAGAAGGTGATCACAGAGGAATGTATCTCTGAATTAGAAAAAGCCGAGGTGCAGAAGATCTCCGACCTCCAGAAAAAGTTTCAGGTCTCCGTCATTTACAAACCACCCGACCCCTCCATCCGGATTGTGGGCCTCACCCGGGATGTCCTACTTGTGTCCGGGGAGATCGAAAAGATTATAAACCGGGTAAAAGACCGAAAGAACCGGGAGCGGGCAGCGGAGCTCACCGGGAAACTGGTGGAATGGAGATATGACAATGGAGGAACTATGGTCCCCTTTGACATGATGACAAACCTGCAGCTGGAAGAGGCAAAAAATGACAACAAGGCCAAGATCACAATCGAGATCCGAGGACACCAATATACTGTCAGTGTACAAGGAGAAACGGCCACAGACAAGCGTGGGAACCAAATTCAGATCCAACGTGCTGTGAAACATGGTAATAATGCTTTTATTGTTTAATTGCACCAACATATTCCACAGCAATGGGCTTCATCTGCAGGGAGAAGGATCAGAAATGATCAAGATGGATATGATATATTGGGTGCAGCATCTTCCAAAATTAAATTCTGTGTTAATTCTTCCATTGTAATTTAAGAAATAAACTAAAAACTACAGCTGGCATTGCCGGGGAGAGTCACCTCAACCAGGACAGCTGTAGCGTTACCTCCACAGGAGATACTGGACTGTCATGGGCTCTCTCTTTACTAGTGGTGACTTGCCTATAGCTGCACCAAACAGCACACCAACACACCAAGGGAGATGATGGGTTTCAGTCACTTTACTCTTTCTGAAGTTGATTTGCTCAACCACCTGTGGGGAGAGGATTAGAGGTACAGAATACTTAAAAACAGCAAAATATCCCAGACTTTTCTATGTCATCAATGGTCATGGATGGTGGTTAAGTAGCAACCACCCAGTAATATTAAAGTTGATGGTGGTCTTAATGTTTTGGCCTCCTAGTAACAAATCATTCCTCTAAGAGCAGCTATTGGCCTATTTCTATCAATAGTACCCTCCCAATGACACTAGATCATTTACAAGTGGCTATGGTTAGCCTACTGCTAGATTATTAGGACCATCAATAGCAATTGATCATATGACCCTATGCAGGCAGTTACAGGTACCTTTTTAAGGGCTGAGTAATGAGGCCTCCATTAAATGACCACTCGGGAGCAGGGTAACCCAAGCTCTCTTAGACCTCCTTCTGCATAGTGGACTCCACTGAAGATGCTCCAGCCGGCAGCCCTCTTCCTGATCCTCCAGCCCCTGACACAGGTCAAGTTGCATAGTTATTCTACCTGAAAAAAGACACAAGTTCATCTAGTTCAACCAATAAAATAGAAAAAAAATACAATCCCATATACACAATCCTATACTCGCAGTTGATCCAGAGGAAGGCAAAAAAACAGCAAAGCATGATCCAGTTTGCTGCAGCTGGGGAAAAAAAAAAATCCTTCCTGATCCCCCGAGAGGCAATCAGATTTTTCCTGGATCAACTTTACCTGTAAATGTCAGTACCCAGTTATATTCTGTACTTTTAGGAAAGAATCCAGACCTTTCTTATAGCAATCTACTGATCTAGCCAGAACCACCTCTGGAGGGAGTCTATTCCACATATTCACAGCTCTTGCTGTTAGGAAACCTTTCCGTATTTGGAGATTAAATCTTTTTTCCTCCAGACGTAAAGAGTGCCCCCTTGTCCTCAGTGTTGACCTTAAAGTACATAACTCAACATCAAGTTCACTATATGGACCCCTTATGTCAGGGTTTGACAAACCCCGGGCGCCAGGTCGCATTTGCGACTAGAATTAGCGACCTGGCGCCTGGGGCGGCACAGCTGGGGTATCCTGTGTCCGTTCGACACCCCCCCTCCCGGCGCGATCGCGATGGGCCGCGCCGGTAATTTAGGCCGCGGCTTTGCGGCCTACTGCAGTCCTATGGTTCCTTCTGCAATCAGGCGCCCTCTGGTGGTGGCCGTTGGTATGACAAGACATCCATCAATGCTAATAGAGCTTCCCCTGCCTGTTTTCACTGCCTGCTCATCTCCTTCCCTTTACTTAGAACCCCCAAACATTATATATATTTTATATTCTAACACCCTAGAGAATAAAATGGCGGTCATTGCAATACTTTCTGTCACACCGTATTTGCACAGTGGACTTACAAGCGCACTTTTTTGGGAAAAAATACTTTTTTTAAATTAAATAAGAAAACAGTAAAGTTAGCCCAATTTTTTTTATATTGTGAAAGATAATGTTACGCCGAGTAAATTGATTAAAAAAATTCTACAGGTTGCATGTTTTGCATTACAGAGGAGGTCTAGTGCTAGAATTATTGCTCTCCCTCTGACTATCGCAGCGATACCTCACATGTGTGATTTGAACACCGTTTACATATGCGGGCGCGACTTCCATATGCGTTTTTTTTGCTGCGCGAGCTCGCGGGGACGGGGGGGGTACTCTTTTTATGGAGGGATCGGGGGTCTAGAAGACCCCAAATCCCTCCTTTGCACTTCAAAGTATTCAGATCACCGAAAACTGCGATTTCTGAATACTATCATTCTTTTTTTAAATGGCGCCATTGGCAGCGGAGTAAATCGGAAGTAACGTCACTTCAGTGTTTATAGAAAAAAAGGCTGGAACAAAGCCGTTTCCAGGTTCCTTCCAGCCTTACTATAGCCGGTGGAAGTGCCGTATTGTGGATCGGGTCTCCCGGTGGGACGGGAGACCCGGGAAGAGCGGCGGAAGTCAGGGGGAGGGGGGGGGCGCCCCCTCCCGCTCCTTTGGGATAACAGCTGATCGGCTTTTAGCCACATCGTTTGTTATCCCTGAAGAGCCGACTGCCAGCTCTAACAAACAGTACTGGGGTGATGCCTCCAGCTGCATATCATCCCAGTATAGCCCCTTAAAGCCGAGGCCGCATATGTGTGTACGGTCAACGCTAAGGGGTTATACATGGAGATCATATCCCCTCCTTATGTATTTATACATGGAGATCATACCCCCCTTAATCTCTTCTCGAGAGGGAATAGATTCAGTTCCTCTAATCCAGTTGTTCTCAACTCCAGTCCTCGGGACCCACCAACAGGCCAGATTTTAAGTATTACCTTGGGGAGTTGCAGACTAGAATACTGCAATCACTGAGCAGCAAGTGATATCACCTGTGATGTATTTCAGCTATCTTGCAAACCTGGCCTGTTGGTGGGTCCTGAGGACTGGAGTTGAGAACCACTGCTCTAATCTTTCCTCACAGCTGAGCTCCTCCATGCCTCTTATCAGTTTGGTTGCCCTTCTCTGCACTTTCTCCAGTTCCCCGATATCCTTTTTATAAACTGAAGCCAAATACTGAACTGCATATTCCAGATGAGGTCTTACTAATGATTTGTACAGATGATGTCTCTCTCTGTGGAGTCCATACCTCTCTTATACAAAAAAGGACTTTGCTCGCTTTGGAAACTTCAGCTTGGCATTGCTTGTTATTAATAAGGTTATGATCTACCAGAACCCCCAGATCCTTCTCCACCATTGACCCCCCCAGTTGTACTCCCCCTAGTATGTATGATGCATATTCTTAGCCCCAAGTGCATAACTTTACATTTATCAATATTAAACCTCATCTGCCACTTAGTTGCCCAATAAAACAGAGCATTGAGGTCGGCTTGTAAGTTGGAGACATCCTGTAAAGACGTTATTCCACTGCATAGCTTGGTGTCATCTGCAAAGACTGAAATCCCAGACCCAATATCATTTATAAATAGATTAAGAAGTAAGGGTCCCAACACCGAACCTCGGGGTACACCACTGATAACACTGAACCTTAGGGTACACCACTAATAACACTGAACCTTGGGGTACACCACTAATAACACTGAACCTTGGGGTACACCACTAACACTGAACCTTGGGGTACACCACTAACACTGAACCTTGGCGTACACCACTGATAACACTGAACCTTGGGGTACACCACTAATAACACTGAACCTTGGGGTACACCACTAATAACACTGAACCTTGGGGTACACCACTAATAACACTGAACCTTGGGGTACACCACTAATAACACTGAACCTTGGGGTACCCCACTGATAACCTTTCACCATTCAGAGTAAGAATCATTAACCACGACTCTCTGAATTCGGTCTTTTATCCAGTTTTCTACCCATTTACAAACTGATATTTTCAAGCCTGTAGACTTTACTTTACACATGAGCCGTGTGTGGGGAACTGTGTCAAACGCTTCTGTAAAATCCAACTATACCACGTCCACAGCCACCCCTCAGTCCAAGTATATCACGTCAACAGCCACCCCACTGTCTAAGGTTTTACTTGCCTCTTCATAAAAAGAAGTCAGATCAGAAAGGAATCAGCTGAGATTCCTAGGGCCTTGACATGGGTGCCAAGAAGATGAGCCCTCCTCACAGTGACATCCTCTCCAGGCAGCAGATTGGCATGGAAGAACTTTCTAGAAGGTTGCCTCAAATATTTATTCTTTTCTCCTCTGGTATAACTCCCTTAGTGATTAGCCTAGGCAGAAACAAATTGATTGACAGCAGGCAAAGGGCAAATTCTCTATAGCTAATAGCAGGCTGTCTATAGGAGATTGTGCATCTACTGTACATTTTACTTGTCTGGTTTCTCTTTGGGTCTTGACTGCACATCTTATTTTTCAGAGGGAGATTCTCATAAATTACCGCCACAATGGAAGCCGATGGGTAAGACTCTTGTGATGGAGGTGGATGTCATTCCAGGATCTTCTGAATACTCCGCAGTACAGCAGAAAGTCCAGAGAACCTGCAGAAACCAAATAGTGAAGGTAACATCTCCAATACATTGTGATGAATGATGTCAGATGTCATTTATGGAATTCTGGGTGGGAGTGATGGTGGTCTGCTCATGCGAGAACTGAACATACTAACATGACCCTGGATACTGGTGCTGGGTATGTGTTATGGAGCAAGTGGGCCCTCAGTGCCACCAGGGAAAGATGTTTGACTTACCTGGAGAAGCAGGGTCACAGGTTAACAACACAATTGGATGCTGCCAGATAAATCCCCTGGAAGAGGCTCCTCTGGTGACATCTAAGGCAGACTGGAAATATGAAAAGTATTGAGCAGTTAGAAGCTTACCAGAGGTCCAGAGACACATCTGCAAACAAAGGGGTGTGGGGCACTTTGGTCCCAAGGCAACAGAAGACAATATGGGAACAGAATTAGACAGGATGCAACAATCAGTCAACTAATCAGACAAAGTTCAGCTCAGGACTCAAATGCTTAGTGAAAGAGTACCTATGATCAGGCAATAAGCTGGAGGTAAATATCAGATTTAGTAGCCAGGTGTGAAGGCCACAATACACTTGCTGCAGTGTATTGTATGTAGTATGCATAGTCTCCAGCAGGTGTCAGAAAAACAGCAAAAAGGCAGACAGACTTCTCTAGGATGAAGGATCCACCAGAGGGCGTACAATCCGGGTTTAGCTTCAGGTTTGGATATAAAAGGTATGGTGCAAAGAGCTGGACGCTCCATTAACTGAATAACGACTGGCACTATGGAATGGGAAGATATAAACCTTCAATTAAAAATTCCACCCATAGCATCATGTTAGAGTTGTTTGATACTTGACCTGTCACTGTATTCTTCATAGAATATGTCCTCTATAGTGGGTGGAACACTCTGAAGTTTAGCAGGTAGAACATCATTAGCAGTAATCGGCATCGATTCATGAAAAATCGTTTTTGCCAAATCAATCCATTAACCTTCTATGAGGAGGTGAGAATTAATGAGAGTGGTGATAATTCAAGCTTCAACAGCATTCATAGACCAGACAATACACTTGGTGATTACAAATGTGAAAGTTACAAGCAGAAAAGATGGATTACTCTTTATAAAAGGTGTCCTTGTAGTGTACAAGATTATAGAAAGTCTTATATCCCACAGGACCCCCGGACAGACCATTGTTCCTAATTTTTACTGACAGTCTACTGACTGGAATGGTACCAGCTGATTGGAGAAAAGCCAATGCAGCACCAATATTTAAAAAGGACCCCAAATACATCCCTGGGAATTACAGACCAGTTAGCCTAACATCAATAGTATGTAAACTCTTGGAGGGGATGATAAGGGACTATATACAAGATTTTAGTAATGAGAACAGTATCATTAGCAGTAATGAGCATGGAATCATGAAGAATCGTTCTTGCCAAACCAATCTACTTACCTTCTATGAGGAGGTGAGTTGCCATCTAGATAAAGCAAGGCCCGTAGACATGGTGTATCTGGATTTTACAGAAGCATTTGACACAGTTCCCCATAAACGTTCACTATAGAAAATAAGGTCTGTTGGCATGGACCATAGGGTGAGTACATGGATTGAAAACTGGCTACAAGGACGAGTTCAGAGGGTGGTGATAAATGGGGAGTACTCAGAATGGTCAGGGGTGGGTAGTGGGGTTCCCCAGGGTTCTGTGCTGGGACCAATACTATTTAATTTGTTCATAAACGACCTGGAGGATGGGATAAACAGTTCAATCTCTGTATTTGCAGACGATACTAAGCTAAGCAGGGCAATAACTTCTCCGCAGGATGTGGAAACCTTGCAAAAAGATCTGAACAAATGAATGGGGTGGGCGACTACATGGCAAATGAGGTTTAATGTAGAAAAATGTAAAATAATGCATTTGGGTGGCAAAAATCTGAATGCAGTCTATAGACTGGGGGAGAACCTCTGGGGGAATCTAGGATGGAAAAGGACCTGGGGGTCCTAGTTGATGATAGGCTCAGCAATGGCATGCAATGCCAAGCTGCTGCTAACAAAGCAAACAGAATATTGGCATTAAAAAGGGATCAACTCCAGAGATAAAACGATAATTCTCCCGCTCTACAAGACTCTAGTCCAGCCTCACCTGGAGTATGCTGTCCAGTTCTGGGCACCGGTTCTTTAGGAAGGATGTACTGGAAATGGAGCGAGTACAAAGAAGGGCAACAAAGCTAATAAAGGGTCTGGAGGATCTTAGTTATGAGGAAAGGTTGTGAGCACTGAACTTTTTCTCCCTGGAGAAGAGATGCTTGAGAGGGGATATGATTTCCATTTATAAGTACTGGACTGGTGACCCCACAATAGGGAGAAAACTTTTTTGTGGAAGGGAGTTTAACAAGACTCGTGGCCACTCATTAAAATTAGAAGAAAAGAGGTTTAACCTTAAACTAAGTAGAGGTTTCTTTACTTTAAGAGCGGCAAGGATGTGGAATTCCCTTCCACAGGCGGTGGTCTCAGTGGGGAGCATTTATAGCTTCAAGAAACTATTAGATAATCACCCGAATGACCACAACATACAGGGATATACAATGTAATACTGACACATAATCACACACATAGGTTGGACTTGATGGACTTTGTCTTTTTTCAACCTCACCTACTATGTAACTATTGTATACATCTGAGCCTTTGTATGTCCTCCCAGATTCTGCGTGTACAGAACAGAGATCTCTGGCTCAACTACCTGATAAAGAAGCAGAACATCGACTCCAAGAACGGTTCTACCAACAATGAGAGAGAGCTTTTCCATGGGACCGACTTCAACTCCATCCAACATGTCAATCAAAATGGATTCAACCGGAGCCACGCAGGGAGAAATGGTGAGAGATTTCAAAGGAACAATTAAAGATTACTGGCCAACTCTGTAAGGTTAAAAAAATAATAATCTATTATTATCAATAAGAGATAAGACGGATAATCCAGAGAGTAGCCAAGAGCCTTAGGGGATCAAAAAGGATTTTCCCTGGATCAAGCTGTTGAAGATCTTTCTGTGGATCATCTGCAGGTTCTGAGGATGCAGGATCTTCATTTATTTATTTATTTTTCTCCATTCTATTATATTGGTTTTCAACCTATGTAACTGTAGCTGACTTTATGCTGAACACCGGAGCTAACTCTTCATATACACTCCATAACATATCTCCACCAGGTTTTTGTCTGGGCCTCTGTTGGGCAGATTTCCTCTCATTTCCAAGACTGTTAACACCCAATCACCCCCCCACCCCCCACCCCCAAACACATAGGTTTTCAATAGACAAGGGAATGGTGAGAAATCTGCACCACAGTGGCACAAACAGTAATAAAAAACCTTCAAATTAGGAAAGGAGAAAAGAGCACAATGAGATTTGGAATAGTCCAGATAGAATTTATGGTTTGCAGAATTTTAAGAAAACTCCAACGCATTTCGGTGATGGTAAGACCCCTTTTATTAGGACTTTATACTTTTAGCTGAAGGGAATCCGAATCCAAGATAAAATCCTTAAACCTGTGGCTGGAGCACATTACTATTTGAATAATTTTATCTTGGATCCAGACTCCCTTTAGCTAAAAGTCTAAAGCCTTGATAAAGGGGCTAGTTAAACCCCGGAAACATGTTGGAGTTTTTTTTGCTTTTTGTTTTTTTGCTTTTAAACTAACGAACTCTATCTGGACTATCAAGAATCTTTGTGTTGCTCTCTTTTTTTCATTTCAAAGGCTCTACCCCAAGGACCCAGCCTATGGCCCGTGGCCCACTAGAGTACTGTCTGGATCCAATAAGGATTCCAAAACCCAACTGGTATACCTAGCTACAACATATAAATGAGTCCAGGACTACACTATCGGGTAATATAAACCTGACAGGGTCTATAAACCTCCCCAAACTGTATGCAGAACTAAGCCGTGCTTTAATATCTCACTAATATCAGGAGTTACACCAAGTACAGTATGACTTCCTTGTCACATCCTGCGTGCTGTGAGGTGTATCTTGGGGCCCATTCACACCACATAGATAGAGCTGCGTTTTCTCAATGCTTGCCCAACGCTATAACAGTTTACATATCACTTTACAACTTGAGAGTAGACAGTACAAATACAATGCACTTTAATACAGTAGGAATCAGAGGGCCCTGCTCCTTAGAGCTTACAATCTAAGATTGTTTCAAATTAGTTCAAACCACGTGTCCCATGAATATGGAACATTTAAATGCCAGACAACATGGTTTGATTCCAGGCTTCACTCGCACCTCCAGACCTTCTCTTCCACTGTACCTCTGCTCTGGAACTCTCTCGTTAAGTGATATTAATGTTTGACCTTTCTTTCTTTTTGAACAGCGGCTGCTTATGGAAATGGAACTTATTTTGCTGTAAATGCAAATTACTCCGCCAGTAACACATACGCCAAACCTGATGTAAATGGACAGAAACACATGTACCTGGCCCGCGTTCTCACCGGACTCTACTGTGTTGGACGCCATGGGATGATAACACCTCCAGCTAAAAATACAGCCAATGCCACCGACCTTTATGACAGCGTGGCGGATAACCTTCATAATCCTTCAATGTTTGTGATATTTAATGACATCCAGGCCTACCCCGAATATCACATCATCTTCCAGTGATGACATATGACTGTGTCCGGAGATAACACAAATCTCCGGGACAGAGACTCCTGAAAATCCCTGTATTTGTGTCACTTGGTCGGATTGGGATATCATATTGTCAGAGCGTGGCTCCATCGCTTGTCTACAGCAGCCATAAAACACTGATAAATTCCAGAGGAAACAAGCACACAGGAACTCATCAGTGAAGGATCAGAGAGTGAGGAGGAGGGGAATGTCCTAGCCCCCCATTGTCTATATTCTCTAGGATCTCCATGGCTCATTGCTCCAAAACTTCTCATGTGCTGCACTCATTCTCTAGGACTCTGATCTTCACTCACTGAGCCTCAGATAGGGGAGAGCCGACTGCTGCTGGTCGGGGAGGGGGGAGGGAAGAGGGTGGAGGTGAAGACAATCAAGGTTGGCCCCATGGCATCACCAGTTACACATTTCCAATAATAGTGTATTATAGGTGACATGGTGGTTTAGCAGAACTTCATCCTCCTCTGGATACCATGTGACTACAGAGCACCAACTCCATGTTGCCAATAATGATGAGAAAGACTGTATGGAGGAGCCATGATGGTCCATCAGTCTTCCATAGAATATTCATGGTTGGGGTTGTCTCTTCTCCCAGCCAATCTAAGCCATATCAGTGATAAATGGTTCACCAATGGACGGTGACAACAGCTAAAGTGCTATTTAGTTGGTTTGTGCCGTGAGTGACCACACATTGCTCTTTGCGTCCAATAGATGAGGCTCTGATGGAGGTTCTCCACCCATCATTTGGAAAACCAGCAACTCGGGCCTCTCCCAGCTTATTTCAGCTGATGATAGTTTTCTTCTCCATATATTCGATCTACTGAGATATATTCATACTGCACGCTGCAAACACTAAATTTCTGCCTTCCTTCACTTTACACTGTAGGCTCTCTGGTGCAAAACCCGCTTCAGACTCAAATACCAAACATACAAAGCCTTTTCAATTTAATGCAATGCAACACAGACAACAAGTGCCCTTAGATTTATATTTTCTTGTATCCTCAGGGAAGACTAGGTTTCACAAACGTTGGATTTGATTAATTTGTGTCTTTTTTCAACCTCACTTATTATGTAACTATCCAAGTTTCGAAGTGCAATTATTGTTTGCAGCCTTCAGGGCCTGGTCACCCCAGGAGGAACTTTGCTGCAACACAGACAGTTTGTGTGTCCAGATGCATTGCAGCCGGTTGCATTAGCCAAACTATATATATATAACAAATTTGCCATGCTGCTTTTTGCACTACAACTGTACCACAGTTCATCTTTCTAAAGGTGCGTTGAGCTGCCATTAAAACTGAACATGTATGTGCTGAGCTACAATGTGCCGGAGGGGATGAGCCCTGACAAGCAATACCAAGGCTCCATACTGCCAGCCATTGGGGCCTTATTTATATTGTGGAAGGGGAAGGGGGATGGATTCAGACAGCTCCTATGAGCCAATCAAATTACAACTTTCAATTTTTCACCTATCACTTTTTGTTACAGGTCAAAATTTGATTGGTTGGCATGAGTTGTCTGAAATGGATCTTCCCATGCTGTATATGACCCCTCAGTCTGCTACAATGTAACAATATAAATGGAAATTAATAAAATGGTTACAAAGTTGTGTTTTCTGATCATTTTAATTTATTTTCACATGTCAGATTCTGGACACTTTATTCTGAATATAAACATGTAATACTAATTATGGGGACCAACCAACCACCCAACCAACCGATGTTTAGTATAAGATTCAACAGCCCGGACTTTTTAGAGTTAATGGGAGAATCGTCCAACCCCCAGGTTGAGAACCACTGTTCTAGGGGTATATTGATACAGCAGTGAATGTGACATTCACCAAACGCCCACTGGCGGTGAATCTTCATGATGAGTGGGTTTTCAAATACAATGATTGATTTACCTGCAGTGCGTGTATGGTGAATGTCACATTTTTGGCTTCATGAACATGCCCCTTAGAATGTTTAAAGTGACGATAAAGGCAATAATTAAAGGGGGAAAAAAAGAAAACGGTCATACTTATTTGCTTTGTTATGGTTTTGCATAGAGCAGCCCCTCCCTCCTGCCCAGTGCCCCCAGAGCAAGCTGCTTGCTATGGGGGCACCTGAGCAGGCGCGCTCCTAAGCCACTGCACTGTGTGTCTATTACACACACACACACAGATGCAGCTCGGCCCACCCCCTCGATTTCCTCATTGGCTCATTAGCCAATGGCTCCCGCTGCTGTCTCAGCCAATGAGGAGGGAGAGACCCAGCAGAGCCGAGGCTCCTGTACACAGCGCTGGAGGAAGACCGGGTTCATGCAAGTATTAGGGAGGCTGCTGCACAGAGAAGGTTATTTTTTTTTTTTTAATTTGAAACTTTAGAACCACTATTAATTACATTACTCTTTTATTATTCTTTTATACTCTATTACTTCTGTACTTCGATACAGTCATGTAAAAAAGTATGTACAGCCCGTGGCATTTTTTTTTTTACTTTTTCAATTTGATCAATCAATAACCAGACCTTCTAGAATAATTTTCTGAAGGCTGATCAGTTAACAAACCAGTCCTTCTGGAATGACATGCTGAAGACTGATCAATGAACAGACCTTCTGGAACCATGTGCTGAAGACTGATCCATCAAAGACCAGACCTTCTGGAATGATGTTCTGAAGACTGATCAATCCATAACCAGATCTTCTAGAACAATTTGCTGAAGGCTGATCAGTTAAAGAGCAAGCCTTCTAGAACAAAGCAATCAAGACTGATCAATCAACAGACCAGTCCTCCTGGAATGACGTACTGAAGACTGATCAATGGCCAGACCTTCTAAAACAATACACTGAAGACTGATTAATCAACAGACCAGTCCTTCTAGAATGATATGCTGAAGTCTAATCAATAACCAGACCTTCTAGAACAGTGTTTCTCAACTTCAGCCCTCAAGGCACCCCAACAGGTCATGTTTTCAGGATTTCCCTCAGATGAAACAGCTATGGTAATTACTAAGGCAGTGAAACCGATCAAATCACCTGTGCAAAATAATGGAAAGCCTGAAAACATGACCTGTTGGGGCACCCTGAGGACTGGAGTTGAGAAACCCTGTTCTAGAACAATGTGCTGAAGACTGATCCATCAAAGACCAGCCCTCTTGCAACATCGTTCCGAAGACTGATCAATCAATGACCAGACCTTCTAGAACAATTTGCTGAAGGCTGATCAGTTAAAGACCAGGCCTTCTGGAACAATGTGCTGAGGACTCATCCCTCAAAGAGCAGACATTCTAGATCTAGAACAATGTGCTGAACACTTTTAATCTAGGATCAGGCCTTCTAGAACAATGAGCTGAAGACTGATCCATCAAAGATCAAGCCTTTCGGATCAATGCGCTGAAGACTGTTCAATCAATGATTATGCCTTCTGGAGCAACGTGCTAAAAGCTGATCCATCAAAGATAGAACAAAGATACAGAGGTAGCCAGCCCTAAGTATGGGGGAACAAAAATCCCCTAATACACAATGTAATCAACAAATGGAACAGACACAAAGTAACTCTTCAAGTGCTACTTATAAGTGTTCAACACATATACCCAATTATATATCAATATAAAATTCTCATTTAAACCACAGGAGTTCTGAGCATAGATGTAAATGCCTGCAAAGGGGCTTTTAGAAATCATTCTACGTTAGGTGTCATAAATTTCTTTACAGGCACGACCCACAAACTACCCCAAAGTGTATAAATTCATTATAAAATAATTGTCCATTTATCTTTGAAGATGAAGTCAGTTCTAGTCCAGGGGAGAGGGTGTGTCCATCTTCAATGTGTTTTACAGACTTTTTTTTATCATACCCTGTTTTTATCCCAATTAACAGAAGTTGGGTTTATGGGTCACCTCCACATTTCAGTTTAATTCCCTATTATCTTGCTACCATAAATATATTCATAAGATGTTCCACAGTTTCCTGATGGAGCAGGTGGGAAAGTCTGAAATGCGTAGACGATGAACACACACTCACCACTGGGCTGAATTTAAATAGAGATACTTTGGGGTAGTTTGAGGGTGTGGTCATGTCTGAAAACCTACATAAAATTATTTGAGATTATATGAGATATTTGTGACAATAACAAGAAGATTTTATATAAACACCCTAATCACACCTCCTCAGATACCCCCACTCTGATTACACCCCATTCCCAGAAACCAACCCAGCCTGATCACCCCCCTCCCCCCCATACTCCCAGCCTGATCACCCCCCCATACTCCCAGCCTGATCACCCCTTTCCCCCCCATACTCCCAGCCTGATCACCCCCCCATACTCCCAGCCTGATCACCCCCCTCCCCCCCATACTCCCAGCCTGATCACCCCCTCCCCCCCATACTCCCAGCCTGATCACCCTCTCCCCCCCATACTCCCAGCCTGATCACCCCCCTCCCCCCATACTCCCAGCCTGATCACCCCCCTCCCCCCCATACTCCCAGCCTGATCACCCCCCTCCCCCCCATACTCCCAGCCTGAACACCCCCTCCCCCATACTCCCAGCCTGATCACCCCCTCCCCCCATACTCCCAGCCTGATCACCCCCTCCCCCCAATACTCCCAGCCTGATCACCCCCCTCCCCCCATACTCCCAGCCTGATCACCCCCCTCCCCCCCATACTCCCAGCCTGATCACCCCCTCCCCCCCATACTCCCAGCCTGATCACCCCCTCCCCCCCATACTCCCAGCCTGACCACCCCCTCCCCCCATACTCCCAGCCTGACCACCCCCCCATACTCCCAGCCTGATCACCCCCCCTCCCCCCATACTCCCAGCCTGATCACCCCCCCTCCCCCCCATACTCCCAGCCTGATCACCCCCCTCCCCCCCATACTCCCAGCCTGATCACCCTCCCCATACTCTCAGTCTGATCACCCCCTCCCCCCCATACTCCCGGCCTGATCACCCCCTCCCCCCCATACTCCTGGCCTGATCACCCCCTCCCCCCATACTCCCAGCCTGATCACCCCCCTCCCCCCCATACTCCCAGCCTGATCACCCCCCCATACTCCCAGCCTGATCAACCCCCCATACTCCCAGCCTGATCACCCCTCTCCCCCCCATACTCCCAGCCTGATCATCCCCCCAATACTCTCAGCCTGATCAGCCCCTCCCCCCCATACTCCCGGCCTGATCACCCCCTCCCCCCATACTCCCGGCCTGATCACCCCCTCATACTCCCAGCCTGATCACCCCCCTCCCCCCCCATACTCCCAGCCTGATCACCCCCCTCCCCCCCATACTCCCAGCCTGATCACCCCCCTCCCCCCATACTCCCAGCCTGATCACCCCCCTCACCCCCATACTCCCAGCCTGATCACCCCCCCATACTCCCAGCCTGATCAACCCCCCATACTCCCAGCCTGATCACCCCTCTCCCCCCCATACTCCCAGCCTGATCATCCCCCCAATACTCTCAGCCTGATCAGCCCCTCCCCCCCATACTCCCGGCCTGATCACCCCCTCCCCCCATACTCCCGGCCTGATCACCCCCTCATACTCCCAGCCTGATCACCCCCCTCCCCCCCCATACTCCCAGCCTGATCACCCCCCTCCCCCCCATACTCCCAGCCTGATCACCCCCCTCCCCCCATACTCCCAGCCTGATCACCCCCCTCACCCCCATACTCCCAGCCTGATCACACTCATCAGATCTCTTCACTCTGATCACAACTTCCCTAACACACATCCCAGATCCCCCCCTCCCTCCACCATCATACTCAC
Organism: Lithobates clamitans; assembly: GCA_037952925.1. Lineage (NCBI taxonomy): Eukaryota > Metazoa > Chordata > Amphibia > Anura > Ranidae > Lithobates > Lithobates clamitans. The sequence goes on from JBBGZY010002334.1 coordinate 174,158, forward strand.
CTTGGGTTTACCAAACCCTCAGATCTCACCAGTCCCGCAGTTCCTCCTAGTCCTGCAGCTCCTCCTCCCAATGATGTCAGTAGAGGAATATGCAGCAATCAGGGTGGGTTACCTGTCATTGGGGCAGGCATGACAAGATCTCACAGGAATCATTGGTAGCGGTGGTGGCAGTTGCAGATGCAAAGAGCAGGGAGCCTCCTCCATCCCGAACTCCTCCCCCGCGGCCTGTCTTCAAGAGGTTGTATACCCCGCTTTCACATTTTTACCTACAGATAAGCCTATAAAAAGTCCTATAATAAGGCTTACCTGGAGGTAAAATGAAGATCTCCTAAACCTGCGCGGTTTAGGAGATATTCCCCTTGCATGCAGCCGCTGACGTCAGCGGCGCATGCGCTCTGAAGGTCCGGCGGATGCTCCTTGGCGGAAAGAGGACTCCCGCGCTCATGTGTGGGGGTGACATCTTTGTTATGAATCATCTTTGAATTAGAGTTGCCACCTCATCCCTTTAAACCCGAACACATATTAATTACACAGGTTCTGTGGCTAATTGAATGCAGGTAAGGCACTAAGTAAGTTTAATTACCACCTTAATCAGCCACAGAACCTGTGTAATTCATATGTGTTCGGGTTTAAAGGGATGAGGTGGCAACTCTACTTTGAATGCTAATTTGTAGTCCTGTGAGCCTCCAGGTAATTGACCAAATCTGGTCTCCAAAATAGTGTATCTTTGCTAATGATCAGCTGCGAACGTTACTCATGTCTCATAACCATGCAAAATAGTTAAACCAAATTGTACACACGCTGCGCTTATCATAATAAAAATGTAAGAAATTTCCACTAAAATATTAATAAAGTGATATTGTGCTTAACATACAAAATATACAAAATCTATTAATACTATACATTAATGTGCAATAAACTTCAATGAATGAATAAATAGGTAAAAGTGCTCCAATCAGCCCGTGTATTGCAAATATTCCACAAAGCTTGTGCAATTTTCAAACATTTATAGATAATGCAAAACAAACATCCGTGCGATTTAGTGCTGCATCTATGCAATATGGTGTTAGTGCAATGTCCAAACAATAAAAAGTAAAAAAATACAAAAATCCGCATCCATGCGATTTGGTGCTGCATCCATGTGATTCTATGCAATTCAGTGCTGTGTTGCTGTGCAATGATCAAATTAACAGTCCACAGATCTCCCACAATCCATTCATGTGTTATGGTGAACACAAAGTAAAGTGCTGTGCGCTCATACAAGTGCTCCCCCCCCCCAGGTGATAGCCCCTCCCCCAGGTGACAGCCCCTTACCTTAAGGCGTGCAACCTTGCAATTAAGCTTGGTCAGAATTATTATTATTATTATTATTCAGGATTTATATAGCGCCAACAGTTTACGCAGCGCTTTACAATATAAAAGGGAGACAATACAGTTATAATGCAATACAATACAATAGGTTTAAGAGGGCCCTGCTCAGAAGAGCTTACAATCTAATAGGATGCGCCTTAGAACCTCTCTGGGTTGGATGTTATATGCGGGTCCTGGATAGATTTGCACTGGTGCAATATACTGTTTTTATATTTTATTTTATTTTTTTTTAATTTTTTTTTTATTTATTTTTTTCTATTGTGGTTTTTTTTTTTTATATATTTTTTTTTTTGCCACTTCAGCGAAATTTATCCTAAGAGAAGTTGTATCAACTTTGGAAATCAAAATTATCCCATCTCTTTTTTTTTTCACATCATTGTGGCTGATATTCTACTTGTCTTTATTAATCTTAATCATTATAATTAAAAGTTAAAAAAGTAAACATCCAGCCCACAGCGCTGCTGCAATCTCTCCCCCTCTCCCCCCTCCCCCCCTCCCCTCGCACCGATCGGTACACAGAGGGGAGGGAGGAACCGGCATCCTGACGTGACGCCGGTTTGTTTACATGTGATTGCTCTGTCATTTGACGGAACGATCACGTGGTAAACGGGCGCGATCAGCGGCTATTTACCGTGATGCGCGGATGTTCCCGGGTGTGTGCCCCAGGGGGCGCGCTGGAGCAACATTCTGGAATGACGTCCCACGGACATCCACCCAGAACTAGCTGACCGTGCTGTGGCCATCTTTCGGCTATGGCCCGGTCGGCAAGTGGTTAAGTAACATAATGGCCTATTTTCTCTCTATATCCATTCATTTCATTCGTTAGAAATTGATTACTTGTGGAAAAATGTACTTTTACATGATTAGAGGGTTTCCTCCAGTCCGCTGCTGACGACCCCCCCACTAGATCAAAAATTATTCCAGGTGGGTTTCACCCCAAGGTAAAAGTAAGGATGTTCCACAAAACAAGAATCTTACTTGTGTATATAGTATAGTATAGTATAGTATGTGCACTCACTGATATTATAATGAATGTAGTGCAGTAAACTCCCAGTTACCCAACAATCCCCATGGGTAATGTTGTATCCGGTTGCTTCAGAGCTAATAGTAACTCTCAAGTACCACCTCCCATGGCACCCTGACCCTCCCCCCCCCCTTAGCAGCTAAAGGGGGTAGGGATTGGGGGCAGGGCCTTAAAAGTGCCAAATGCAACTAAGGGCTCATTCACAAGTGTGGTAAGCAATGCTCCAATGTGCCTCCCAAAAATGATGGAAGTGTGTTCAGCAGGTGGTGAGGAGGCAAAATGTTTACATCAATAACTGCAGTGAAAGGCAGGTGATTGCAGCATGACGGCGATTATAGGTTTACATCGGGGGGGGGGGGGGGGGCAACATTGGAGGACACTGCGCCCCATGATCTATGACTTCCCCCATGTTATTCAGGTGGATCTTCACCTCTCTGAGGTTCCCTACCTCTGCCTTAAAACACCGTACAATGAAAGGGCCAGAAATCTAACTACCTACCTGAGAGGTAAGTTATATAGACTTGTCTGTAACAAATAATTGTCTCAGTTGTTGGTTTTCTTCTTCCAAATGCTTATTCCAGTTTTCCATTATCCAGATGTCAGTTTTGGTCTGGTGCTTTGACAGCGGCTGGTGACCCATCTGTCAGAATCAAAAAAAATAAAAAATTCATCTTTCCACCCACCCCCCCCACACACCACAAACACCCCCCCCCCCCCACATACACACACCCCCACCCCCCACACACCACAAACAACCCCATCCCCACACACACCACAAACACCCCCCCACACACCACAAACACCCCCACCCCCACATACACACACCCCCACCCCCACACACCACAAACAACCCCACCCCCACACACACACACCCACCCCCCCCACACACCTACCCCCCACACACCACAAACACCCCCCCACCATAGGTGTGCGCAGCCTAATGCATTAGGATGTGCACACTTAAGCTCAAACACACATGCATGTGTATGTGTCTACATATATATGACTCCGGCACATTGATCTCCCTGCTGGCACGGTGAAAGAGAAAAGGATAAACAGCCTATGCACCCCACATACACACACCACAAACAACCCCACCCCCACACACACACCCACACACCACAAATACCCCCACCCCCACACACACCACCCCCCCACACACACCTACCCCCAGTGTTGCCAACCTACCAGATTGAAATTTACTGACATGACATCCAAAATTTACTGGCACAGCCACGTTTTTACTGGCAGTTTCAAAATTACAGTTTTAAGTACAAATTCCACTATTTAGGCTACAAATAAGTACAAAATGCAATTAGCAATGTGATTTAAGATAGATATTAAGGCCAAAAGCATATTTCTAATTTTATTTTCAATATAGTAAGTAGTTCAGGGACAGGACTCAGGAGGGCAAGAAATTAGAATGGGTGATGCACACAATTGACTCTCACAGTGATACTGACAGCAGATCACCGTCATGACACGTTCTCTCTCCATGCCAGGTGGTCCCATCAGTCCCCTCCAGTCAAAACAGCACTGACAGTCCTGGTCCTGGCTTACCTTAATCCTGTCCTGCAGACCTGCACACTCTGCTCCAGGCTCTCCGCTCCCTTGCACCATGACATCACACGACATGCTCAGACACTGCCTCTACTAGACCCGCCCCCCACCGACACCCCCTGAACACATTGTAGCAGGCACTTGGATAGTCTTGGACAGCTCCAGGCCCGAGCTGCGCATGCGAAGTTCCGAGCCGAGCGTCACAGCCATATACTGGCAACCTTTTCCTCTTACTGGCAGGAGAAAATTGCCCATTTTTTACTGGCTGCCAGTAAAAATACTGACGGTTGGCAACACTGCCTACCCCCCACACACCCCACACACACACATACCCCCACACCCCCATACACAAACCACACTCCCCCACACACACACACCCACACATACACACACCCCCACCCCCACACAGACCTCCCACACCCACACACACCCCCATACACAAACCACACCCCCCCCATACACCCCCCCACACACACCCCCCCATACACACACACCACACCCCCCACACACCACAAACACCCCCCCACACACACACCCCCACACACACCCTGTCACCCCCCCCCCCACACACACACACACACCCCCCACACCCCCCACACACACACCACAAACACCCTCCACGCCCACACACCCCACACACACCCCACACACACACACCCCACACACACACACCCCACCCCCCCCACACACACACCCCACCCCCACCACACCACCCCCCCCCCCACACACACACACACACACACACACACACATCACACCCCCACACACACACACCACCCCCCCACACACACACCACAAACACCCCCTCCCCTCCACACACACACCCCACCCCCCCCACACACACACCCCACCCCCACCACACCACCCCCCCCCCACACACACACACACACACACACACATCACACCCCCCCACACACACACCACCCCCCCCACACACACATCACAAGCACACACCACAAACACCCCCTCCCCTCCACACACACACACCACCCCCCCACACACCACAAACACCCTCCCCCCCACACACACACACCCCCACACACACCACAAACACCCCCCCCACACACACCCCCCACATACACACCCCACCCCCACATACACACACCCCACACACCACAAACACCCCCACCCACACAAACACACACCCCCCCACACACACCTACCCCCCACACACACCCACACCCCCATATACAAACCACACTCCCCCACACACACACACCCACACATACACACACCCCCACCCCCACACAGACCTCCCACACCCACACACACCCCCATACACAAACCACACTCCCCCCACACACACCACAAACACCCCCCCCACCCCCCACACACACACCCCTATACACACACCACAAACCCCCCCCCACACACACACACACCCACACCCCCACACACACACCCTGCCACACACACCCCCACACACACACACCCACAGACCCCCATACACACACACCCCCACACCCACCCCCCACACACCACAAACACCCCCCCACGCCCACACACCCCACCTACACACCCCCATACACACCCCACACACACACACCCACCACACCCCCCACCCCCCACACACACCACCCCCACACACACACACACACACACACACACACACACCCCACACACATACACTAACATCACACCCCCCCACACACACACCACCCCCCACACACACACCACCCCCCCACACACACACCCCACCCCCACATACACACACCACGCCCCCCACACCACACACACACCCCCACACCCCCATACACAAACCACACTCCCCCCCACACACACCCACACATACACACACCCCCACCCCCACACAGACCCCCCACACCCACACACACCCCATACACAAACCACACTCCCCCCACACACACCACAAACACCCTCCCCACCCCCCCCCCACACACACCCCCATACACCCCCCCCCACACACACCCCCATACACACACCACACCCCCCCACACATCACAAACACCCCCCCACACACCACAAACACCCCCACACACACACCCTGCCACACACCCCCCACACACACACCCCCACACACACACACACACACCCACAGACCCCCATACACACACCCCCCACACCCCCCACACACATCACAAACACCCCATCACGCCCACACACCCCACCTACACACCCCCATACATACCCCACACACACACACCCCACCCCCCCACACACACCCCCCCCCCCCACACACACACACCCCCCCCACACACACACCACCCCCCACACACACACACCCCACACACACACACCCCACACACACACACACACCACCCCCCCACACACACACCACAAACACCCCCCCCACACACCCACACCCCCCCACACACACACCACAAACGCCCCCCCCCACACACACACCACAAACGCCCCCCCACACACACACCACAAACACACACCCCCACACACACACCACAAACGCCCCCACACACACACACACCACAAACACCCCCCCACACACACACCACAAACACCCCCTCCCCTCCACACACCACCCCCCCACACACCACAAACACCCTCCCCCCACACACACACACCCACACCCCCCACACACACACACCCACACCCCCCACACACACACCACAAACACCCCCCCACACACACACCACAAACACCCCCTCCCACACACACACCCCCACTCACACACACCCCCACATACACACACCACACCCCCCCACACCACAAACACCCCTCCACACCCACACACCCCCATAAACACACACACACACATCACACACCCCCCCACACACACACATCACACCCCCCCCACACACACACCCACACACCCACCACACACACACCCCAACACACACCAAAAACACCCCCCCCACACACACACACCACAAACACCCCCCCCACACACACACACACACCACAAACGCCCCCTCACACACACACACCACAAACGCCCCCTCACACACACACACCACAAACGCCCCCCACACACACACACCACAAACGCCCCCCACACACACACCACAAACACCCCTACACACACACACACACACACACCACAAACGCCCCCCCCACACACACACCACAAACACCCCCCCCCCCACTCACACACACACCACACACACACCCCCCCCACACACACACCCCCACACACACCACAAACACCCTCCCCCCACACACACACACACACCAAACCACCCCCCACACCCCCCCACACCAACAGACCCCCATACACACACCCACACCCCCCCCAAACACACACACCACAAACCTCCCCCACACACACACACACACCACAAACACCCCCTCCCACACATACACCTACACACCCCCATACACCCCCACACACACACACACACACACACACACATACACACACCCCCACCCCCACCCCATCCCCACACCCCCACACACCCCCATACACACACCACACATCCCCCACACCCACACCACAAACACCCCCCCTGCACACACACACCACACACACACCACACACACCCACCACAAACACCCCCACACACACCAAAAACACCCCCCCCACACACACACACCCACCCCACACACCATCCACACATATCCCCCCACACACAAACACCCACGACACCCCACACACACCCCCGACACACACACACCACACACCCCCCACACACACACACTGCTAACCTCCTTCTGCACAATTCATTTGATGGCAGCTGAATATAAACAGCAGGTCGTGGGGGAACCATAACCAGACTGCCATTGGCTGTTTCAAATTGTAATAGCCAAAAGCATTCTTACTATTGCGCCCCCTTCCCACTGCCTGCTGTCAATCATCAGAGGAAGACCTGAAGAAGAATGTTCTCCTTCAAACCCTCTCCTTTGCTGATTGACAGCAGACAGTGGGCGGGTGTAATAGCCCACTAGCTATTGGCTACTGCAATTTAAAATAGTCAATAACAACCTGGTTATTGGTTCCCCCTGCTATCTGCTCTTTTCTCCTGTATTCTGACAGTGGCCAGTGGCTGTCAGAATACAAAAAAAAAAGGCCAGGGGTCAATTGATATCCGGCTACTTCTGGAGCAGCTGGATGTAAACAGGATATCAGTACCTTATATTGTTATCGGCCTGAAAGGAGGCACATTATTGGTATCAGTACTGAAAAATGCATATCTGTTGACACCGGATAATAATATGTACAATGAGAGGGAGACATAAAATATTGGTAGCACTGTGCACTGAGATTATACTGGATTGTGACTGGATGTAGCATGGAAGCCATACATATTATATGCAGCAGGGTGACATATTGTGAAAGAGGAGCTATATAATATTATGTGTAGCACTGTGCACATGCTGTATGGTAACTGGGAAGGTGAATGAATACAGAATGAGAACTATTCAGCAGGAAATAGACAAATGAAACTCATGCACCATACTTTCACAATTCTAATATTATTTGTTAGGAGGCACTTACCTTTGATCCAGGAGAATACAGAGAGCCCTCTCCACCATGCTTTCCATCCAGAGGCCTGAACAGGAACAGGAAGTGAGAGGTGAAAGTTCACCCCTCTAGTTCCCACTGCCCACTTCCTCCCACAGACTTGCTGTACTCTGATTGCAGTCTCTCTCTGCTACTCATCCTGTTTGAAGAGTTTCCCCCCCCAAGCATGGATTTACATTTTAGGAGATTTTAGGCACAGAAATCAGACCCCCATCCCAATAAAAAGAACGAGAAAAAGAAATGGGAACAATATTTATACATGTAAGTAAGTGATGGGAGATGCATTTTAGAGATATATACTGTATCTTCATTCTGGTGTGTGTGTTATATATATCTATACATATATATATATATATATATAGATATATATCTAGATATATATCTAGATATATATATATCTAGATATATATATATATATATATATATATATCTAGATATATATATATATATATATATGTATATATATATATATATATATATATATATATATATATATGATATACTGTGTGCATACACACACACACACCGATTAGACATAACATTATGACCACCTACCTAATATTGAGTATGGCCCCCTTTTGTTAAAACAGCCCTGACCCATTGAGGCATGGACACTGTTATATTCTTAATATTCAAAATTTAATATTTGTTTTTAAAAAATATAGCTCTGCAGAGTTCCCTTTTATTTAGTGTGAATGAAAGTTTTTGAGTTAATGATTTACAGATGTGACATTTGAACTAAGTTTCAGTTTTAGAAGTTGTTTTAGACATTTGAGGGACATTGTAAATTATAAATTATATTGTAAATTATATATATATGTTTCTAAGGAGTATTCCTATGTAACTGATATTTTGTTTGAAAGATGCAGTCTGGTCGCCCCTCACCCATATCCTATAACCTGGTATAGTTTAAAGTTAAACCAGATGTTTCATATCCCTCTCTCTTGACCCCCACCCTTGGAAGGGAGGAGAAGGAGTGTTCAGGGAGTGGATATTTTTGGGCGCATTTTTCAAACAAAGGATATGAGTTCTTAAAAGGATACGGCGTCATGAAGAAAGGTCTCTTTGCCATCTTGCCTGTAATCAGATAACATCCATTCTACAGCACACAGACTTTCTTCAGCATACAAAGGGTTAATCAGCCATCTTTAAAAGCCAAGAAGACAAAGACCACATGGTCTGATACATGTAATTTTTAAGAACTCTTTTCAGATCTTTGAAACAAAAGAGCAATACTTGAAACTTTAGATCATATAGGAAGCCACATTTATTTTGTACTTTTGTACTATTTTTGTAAGTATTATTTTCCTATTTTTGTGTGTATAATAAAACACACAGTTTGATTTAAGCTGACTCAGACATAATTAGGAAATTCGTCTCACAATCATTGTTTAAAAGCTTTTGCAATAGAAAGCTATGTTTACATTGACTTGCCAGCCAGTCAATCAATCTTCGAAAGTTTTTTTTACCACTTTCTTCACTGAAAAGAGGGGAAAAGTGAGTGAGTATGGAAAGAAACTTTGGAACGATTGAAAAGAACCTAGAGGAAAAATCGATCGATTGATGATATTGATGATTATGAAAGACCGGAGAATTTCAGACATACAGAAATCTTGACAGACGGTTTTAATCGAGTTCAGCGGAAAACAGAAATAGTATTATATTCGGTGAGTAGCAAAATATGGATTTTGTAGATTTCTTAGCTAATGAAAGTACATTGGAGTCTAAAGATTTAGCGAAACAGGTCTCTGACATTGTTTTATGGAAGTCAATGTATGATCAATGTTTTCAGGCAAATGTTGAAATTGATAAGGTTAGATTCTCATTAGCTAAAACAAAGAAAAAATTACGTAATGTGATGAAGTTGGTTAAGGTTTTTAATAAAATGGTTTATGATGTTTCAGAAATTACGCAAACCCAGGAGAATTTATTGAACAATTACTGACTGAGAAAGGTGAATTGGAACAGAAAATTAATGCACTATTGGAATTGTCTAAAGAAAAAGACATAGAGATTGCTTTTTTGACTCAGAAAGAGGTTGAACATGAGAATATTATAAGTTTACTTAGGAAGCAATTATTGGAAGCTCATTCTTCTGCACATGCTCAGTGCTCAACACAGATGGAGGCTCTTGAACATGTGACAAAGTCAGATGTGAGTGTTAATGATGTTAGTTCAGGAGTTGAAACAGTGGAGACTTCTGATGAGCTAGTATTTCCTCAGACAATGAAAGCGTGAAGTCTGTTGATTTGAATAATAGTAATATTAAACAGAAATGTAAATTTTCATCACCATATGTTCAAAGAAAGGTTTATGCAAAAAGAGAAACTCTTAAAAGTTTTGTTTGCAAACGAGAGGGTCACATAGCCAGGTTTTGTTTGATGACTTATAATAATGATATGCAAACAAGGTTGTATTATCCGAAAACGATGCCAAGGCATTATGAAGTGTATTCTGTGCGCTGGTGTAGTAATTTGAAGTACAGAGGCCATAATAATCAAACTTATTTCCCTTTTAAGACCCAAATGCAGACATTACAAACTGAAAATAGTCCATAAAGACAGAAAAGGTATCATTATGTAGCATATAGCACTGTGAAAAACAATGTTAGCAGTCCTTAAATGAACTGCATGGAAGGTAAGGATTTTCTGGTTAATGTTTCTTTGCTATGAATAAGGTTTGAGCTTCAGAGATTTGGCTTTTATGTTTGGAATATTATATAGAGGACCTTGAGATATTTTTAGTATTTTCTAGGGTAATCCTCCGGATTATTATTTTTTTTATTAATTTTTCTGTGTTATGATTATTATGTTTTTTATTTTTGTTTTGTTCAGGTGGAACATTGAGAGGTTTAGTTCACCTGAAAAGGGGGATAATTAACAGCTTTGTACTCAATTAGCAATTGAATACATTTTGTTTAAGACAACCGAGAGTTAGCTGTAGGCAATAGAACAGCAGACACATTAAATTAGCAAAGGAAGCAGATTTGTATGGAGAATTAGTGATTCAACCTGATACAGTTTAAATTAATGTTGTAAAGAAAATAGACACACAGAATCCTTAATTTGTAGAGAAACATGAAGGGGTGATTTCTTTTTGTGTTTTTCTCCGGGTGTCATAAGATCTTTCTTTGTTTGTGAAAATGGGATTTTATGTCATGACTTAGATGGTTTTTGCGTCCTGTTATACCACAACACCTACAGGTGGGATTCACTAATGATGATGATATGATAACTGCTAGGATGTTGATTAATCATGTTTTTCCAGTTTGGGGTATACCAGCAAACTTCAGTAGTGACAGAGGATCCCATTTTATAGGTAAAATCATGCAGGTAATGTGTAAAATCTTGGGAATAGAATGGAGATTTCATGTATCATATCATTCACAGTCTGCAGGTACAGTTTTTTCAGTTACAAAGTATTCTTCTTTTGAATTAATGACAGGAAGGAATGTGCTGTTGCTCATTGTATTGTACTGCAATGCTTGTGATTTGAGAAGGCATATTAGGGTGTCATTTAGAATGAATTGAATGTCATTCAGAAAATTACATTTCATCACATCAACATGCATTGAATCTTTTTAGTGTTTTGTGCTCCTTTTGCACAACAGTGTCTCTACAGTTTGGTATATTACTATCTGCACAGTGTTTTTTAGGATGATAGTGCTGTTGCTAGCTCATTCTATAGTAAGTTAGTTGGGATAGATCCGAGACTAGGTCGTATCGTTTCTCTCTAACAAAGAAAAGTAAAATGTTAGATCTGTGTCTGGGCCACAGGATCAGCGGAGAACAATTGCCTGTTTGATTTTGAGCAGTCATTCACATTTCCTACATTGGGCTTTTGTTTGATCAATAGAGGAAACAAGATGGTTATAGATGATACAGGACAATTTGAACAGTATTTTTCCACATGCAGTTATTTATATGAAAAAATGGTCCCTCCACACATTTCTAAGTTTGAGAAAGGAAGTCAACTCATGATAAAAAGTTTCAGTATGTTAGCTAACAATATAAGTCCTTTATATTACAATATTTATTGATTAGGAGATTATTACGAATATTGCATTTTAAATGAATAATCTATATACTGAGATATATGTAGTATTTGACTTATATTGTATATGTTTAAAATGGTTTTATACATAGCACTCTTAGCCCACACCTCGGGAATGTGGTAGAATGAGTGACACCCACCTTTTTAGAAAGGTGGGAGGGAAAAAAATGGTCATTGAAAGCCCCGCAAAAGTTCTGTAGAACTAGAAGACAAAAAGGAACCTTTAAGCCAGCCTTAATAAGAAAAAGGCGGGGGTCGTTTTTTACGAGTCGAAAGCTTGTAACAGGAGTGGAGACAGTCAGTTTCTGCAGGGCACACATTCCACAAAGACATTCACTCCAGCAAAACACAAGACACACATACAGCATGAGAACTGCTGTTACATCCACACACACATATCTGATTTAATCTTCATTTTAAGAATAATCAATTTTTTTATATTCTACAATTGATATTATTCTTGTAACATTTTGCTATTTTTTTTATTAAACCAAAATAATCTTTTGTACAAGATAAGCGGTCTATCAAGATTGATGACCAAGAACGGAAAGGTTTATTTAAACCAAAAAAGTGGACCGTGGCAAAGTAATTGGGAAGGTCCATTTGACATCTTGGATGTTCAAGGGGTAATGGTACTAGTTCAAAGACCTCTCAATTCAGTGAAAAATGCATGTAGAAATAAAAATGTGGGTAAAACAAATTTAATATTCTGAGATAAATGATGCTGCTTTTCTTTTTCCTAGGAATGAATTATAAAAATTTAACCTGGAGGAATCATGGATTCCAAAAAGAAGAAAAGATGTCAGCACAACAAAAGAAACGTTTTAAAGAGATAAGACTTATCATCATCACAGGATTCATTTTTTCTCTAGTGACAATTTTATCTGTGGTAAAATATATCACAAACTGTTCCAGCTATGCAGAGGTTAACAGGATTGAAGATTTACACAACAAAGTCATTACATTATTCAGAAACAAAAGAGATCTAGACATTGATATCAATATAGATAACAAAAGTGATAAAGACATTGATGTCAATACAGAGGACAAGAGTGATAAAGATATTGTTCTTAATACAGGAGAGAAATTTTGAATATGTTGATATTAATACAGCAGAAAATTTGTATGGATATGTAGGCCTAGAACAGGGATATGATTGCTGTATGCAATTGTATTTTATTCATAGCAATAACATTGAGGTCAACGTTAAAATAGAATTTAAAACAAATTTTGTTAAAATGCAGGGATCTTATAGATTAAACAGCAAAACCGGAACTTTTGAATGTAATATATTGTGAAGGAGTTTCTGATCTATATATTTAAAGGGTAATGATTCAATAATTTGGTCTGGAGATGTTACTAATACTATGTCCTATCTGGGAAAATACTTTATCCCTTAGATCAATTTTATTAGCCTTTTCAAAGTGACGTAAAAATATTAGATCCAGAACATTTAAATATAATTGGAGATGATAAAGGGGACGTTGTAAGAACATGGGATTTTAAAGTAACAAGAAAATTAACTCAAATAAGGGTTAAAATGAGTATTTCTGTGGTTGATATGATTGTTCCAGAAATTAATATCTTTCCACTATCTTTAAAAATCGTTGAAGGCAAAGAGAGTTTGCATTTGTAATGTAAAACAGAAATATATTTACCTCAAAATTCATTGTTAACTTGAAAAAGGAACAGTGAGTTTTTAGGTAGCTTTCTTCACAGTTCTACTATTATAATTCATAAAGGAATTTTTGGTAGTGTGAATTGGATCAATAATACATTTGTTTATCAACAAATGAGAGTATCTTTGAATGATACTGGTATATATAAATGTTGCATATCAATAGGAAATTATCCGGAGAAATGTGCGAAGGCAAGTGTTGTTGTAATGTCTCCAAGGAAAACTCCATGTATTAATAAGAAATGTGTCCCAGCGAATCTATTTCAGATTAACCATTTCCAATCCAGAACTCTTTTGAGAGAGGGAAAGTTTGTCATTATATTGTGGAACTTTAATGTTTCAGAATGGAAAATCTCTACAAGGTTTCCACAATGTCAAGGACATTTGGTTAATATGGAATTGGGCATTGAAAGATGGTTTGGAATTAATAGTAGAATAATAGAAATAAGCGTGGTATTGTTGAAGGTATTTTAGGAGGGATTGGCACAATTGGGAGTATAAGAAAAAGTATGGATAATAATACTTTAAAGTCTGATCTTGAAACAGCTGGTTTAGTGGGGAGTAACGGAATTAAAATACAAAAACATGTAAATGAGATTTTAGAAAATATGGTTATTAAAACAGCTAATATAATGGGTCCATCTATTTTACATCTTCAAAATATTACTCTTAATTTAATGATAAGTGAACAACATTCTCATAAAGCCAGAGCCTGCTTAGAGATCCAAACTGAATATTCCACTAATTTTAAAATAATTGCGCAAGCATTTCAGAGTGGAATAACTCCTCTTGGCATTTTACAGAATTTACCCAGAGAATATGTATATGCTATAAATCATACAGATTTATGGGTAAATAAATGAATAGAATGCAAACAGGATGCATGTTATAGTTCTTCTATGATTCCAATAGCAGGAAAAGAACAAATATTGGTTCCAATTACTGTATTGGGATTACCGGTCAGTAATACACAATTATTATATTATAAATTACAGTATACAGATTTTGCATTTAACAATGAAAATTCTGAATTAGAACAATTAGATCTGTCATCATGTTTACAATTCCAGTCTAAAGTTATCTGTTTACCTAATCAAGACAAAAGTATATTTCATTCTTGTTATCATAATCATACATGTTCAGCAAGAATAGAAAAAGTTGAAACAATTTCTGAATTAATTACTCTTGTAGATAAAAAGAAGGTTTGTTTTCAGATCATGTCAGATACAGAAAGGGTTAAAACTTTTTTATCTTCTTGTACAAATACAGAAAACATAAATCAAGGCTTGTATTGAATAGAAGGAGACATTGTAGCAATAAGTGTTAATGGGTTGAGAACAATTTAACAAATATGCTTATGAAAAATATAAGTGCTCTTCCCACACAATATAATATATCTCAGATAGATGAATTTCCTTGGGAAGAATGGGCAAATGTAATTCATAAGGATAAAGGTTTATTGATAGCTCTAGCTAAGGAACTTCAGAATGCAGAAATATTGTTTAAATATGAACAAGGTCATTTGCAAGAAATATCACATCAATGGTCAGAACTTTCAGGAAGTAATTGGTGGAAAAAATTCAGTAATAGTGTATCAATTTGGGGAAAATCTTCAATAACTTCAGCAGCAGTAAATATTTTATCACATCCTGTAGTTATTATTATTATGTTATTCATTATATTCCAGTTATGTTTGATGTTTAGAATGAAAAAATTGTATTATTGAATTAGAAATGAAATCAGAAAAGGAGATGATTTATTACAAAATAAGCTTAAAAGAAGAATGGGTTTTGGAATTGCAAACTCAGTTACAAATGAAAATACATCTGGAAATATTAGATCAAAGACAGAGTGTTTGTGACATAAATGAATGGATTAAAATATGAAATATGGTTATTATTCATATTTCAGAGGTGATTGTTATATTCTTAATATTCAAAATTTATATTGGTTTTAAAAAATATAGCTCTGCAGAGTTCCCTTTTATTTAGTGTGAATGAAAGTTTTTGAGTTAATGATTTACAGATGTGACATTTGAACTAAGTTTGAGTTTTAGACATTTGATGGACATTGTAAATTATATATATATGTTTCTAAGGGGTATTCCTATGTAACTGATATTTTTTTTTTGAAAGATGCAGTCTGGTCGCCCCTCACCCACATCCTGTAACCTGGTATAGTTTAAAGTTAAACCAGATGTTTCATATCCGTCTCTCTTGACCCCCACCCTTGGAAGGGAGGAGAAGGAGTGTTCAGGGAGTGGATATTTTTGGGCGCATTTTTCAAACAAAGGATGTGAGTTCTTAAAAGGATAAGGCGTCATGAAGAAAGGTCTCTTTGCCATCTTGCCTGCAACCATATAACATCCATTCTACAGCACACAGACTTTCTTCAACATACAAAGAGTTAATCGGCCATCTTTAAAAGCCAAGAAGACAAAGACCACATGGTCTGATACATGTAATTTTTAGGAACTCTTTTCAGATCTTTGAAACAAACGAACAATACTTGAAACTTTTGATCATATATGAAGCCACTTTTATTTTGTACTATTGTACTATTTTTGTAAGTATTATTTTCCTATTTTTGTGTGTATAATAAAACACACAGTTTGATTTAAGCTGACTCAGAAATAATTAAGAAATACGTCTCACAATCATTATTTAAAAGCTTTTGCAATAGAAAGCCATTTTTACAGACACCAAAGTAACATCCACATGAATGGCAGGACACAAGGTTTCCCAGCAGAACATTACCCAAAGCTTGCCTTCTTATAACGCATCCTGGTGCCATCTCTTCCCCAGGTAAGTGACGCACACCCACCCAGTCATCCACATGATGTAAAAGAAAACATGGTTCAACAGACCAGACCACCTTCTTCCCCTGCTCTGTAGTCCAGTTCTGATGTTCATGTGATCATTGTAGAAGCTTTTGGCTGTGGACACGGGTCACCATGGGCTTCAGAGTCCCATACACATCAAACTGCAATGACCATTTTTTTTGCTTTCACATCAACTTCATAGACAACATGTTCACTTGCTGCCTAATATATCCCAGCAATTTTCAGATGGCATTGTAACAAGATATTCCCTTTACCTGTCAGTGGTCATAATATTATGGCTGATCAGTGTGTGTATATATATAAATATATATATACACACACACACACACATAGTATATATATATATATATATATATATATATATATATATACTGTATATACACACACATACATAGTATATATATATATATATACATATATACTGTATATACACACACAAGAATGCAGCTCTCATCACTTACATATTTATCCTCCAGCCCAGCCATATTATTGACACATGGCAGCAGTGCAGCTTGGACAGGGATATGACACTTAAAGCGGAGTTCCACCCAAAAGTGGAAGCTCCACTTATCTGCCTCTCCCCCCCCTCCATTGCCACATTTGGCACCTTTCGGGGGAGGGGAGCAGGTTCCTGTCCCCACTTCCGAGAGATCTCGCTGTGGCAGATGCGTTCCCGATGCTTTTCTGCATGCGTGTTTTTGATGCATTCCAGTGCATTTTTCCCCCTCTTTTTTTCTTAACCTTAAATAAGGTGTGTGTTCCAGTGTTGTGTGTTCCGGTGCATTCCGGTACGTTCCAGTGCATTTTTGATGGGTTTTACAATGTTCCAGTGCAGGAGAATTCGCACGTTCTACTTTTTTTTTCTGGAACGCACTGGAACTGGAACGCACTGGCATGAACTATGCCATTGAAAACCATATAACCTACTTTCCATGCAGAAAAAAAATGCACTGGACTGCATGTGGTGTGAATTGGCCCTCATAGGCAGTGGCAGCACTCGAGAGCCGATGGAAACATAGCCTGGGGGGCCAACATCGCTGGATTCCAGGACAGGTAAGTGTCCTAGTATTCAAAGTCAGCAGTTACAGTATGTGTACAGTGTGTGTACAGTGTGTGTGCAGTGTGTACAGTGTGTGTGCAGTGTGTTTGCAGTGTGTGTACAGTGTGTGTGCAGTATGTGTACAGTATGTGTTCAGTGTGTGTACAGTATGTGTACAGTGTGTGTACAGTGTGTGTGTGCAGTGTGTGTACAGTGTGTGTGCAGTGTGTGTACAGTGTGTGTACAGTATGTGCACAGTGTGTACAGTGTGTGTACAGTGTGTGTGCAGTGTGTACAGTGTGTGTGCAGTGTGTGTACAGTGTATGTACAGTGTGTGTGCAGTATGTGTACAGTGTGTGTACAGTGTGTGTGCAGTATGTGTACAGTATGTGTACAGTGTGTGTGCAGTGTGTGTGCAGTATATGTACAGTGTGTGTACAGTGTGTGTACAGTATGTGTACAGTGTGTGTGCAGTGTGTGTGCAGTATATGTACAGTGTGTGTGCAGTGTGTACAGTGTGTGTACAGTGTGTGTGCAGTGTGTGTACAGTATATGTACAGTGTGTGTACAGTATGTGTATAGTGTGTGTGCAGTGTGTGTGCAGTATATGTATAGTGTGTGTGCAGTGTGTACAGTGTGTGTACAGTGTGTGTACAGTATGTGTACAGTGTGTGTGCAGTGTGTGTACAGTATGTGTACAGTGTGTGTACAGTATGTGTGCAGTGTGTGTACAGTATGTGTGCAGTGTGTGTGTAGTATTTGTACAGTGTGTGTACAGTATGTGTACAGTGTGTGTACAGTGTGTGTACAGTATGTGTACAGTGTGTGTACAGTGTGTACAGTATGTGTGCAGTGTGTACAGTGTGTGTGCAGTGTGTATAGTATTTGTACAGTGTGTGTACAGTATGTGTACAGTGTGTGTGTAGTGTGTGTACAGTGTGTGTGCAGTGTGTGTACAGTGTGTGTGCAGTGTGTGTACAGTATGTGTGCAGTGTGTGTGTAGTATTTGTACAGTGTGTGTACAGTATGTGTACAGTGTGTGTACAGTGTGTGTACAGTATGTGTACAGTGTGTGTACAGTGTGTACAGTATGTGTGCAGTGTGTACAGTGTGTGTGCAGTGTGTATAGTATTTGTACAGTGTGTGTACAGTATGTGTACAGTGTGTGTGTAGTGTGTGTACAGTGTGTGTGCAGTGTGTGTACAGTGTGTGTGCAGTGTGTGTACAGTATGTGTGTAGCGTGTGTACAGTATGTGTACAGTGTGTGTAGCTGCTGACTTTTAATTTTGTGCTGGGGAAGAACTTTAATATCCCGATTCCTTTTAATTGGCTTCTGGAATTACCCTTCGGCAGGTACCAAGTCCAAACAATGGACTGGACTTCGTATAAAAAGAATATACAATATATATACTATATTGCCAAAAGTATTGGGACACCTGCCTTTACACACACATGAACTTTAATGGTATCCCAGTCTTAGTCTGTAGGGTTCAATATTGAGTTGGCCCACCCTTTGCCGCTATAACAGCTTCAACTCTTCTGGGAAGGCCGTCCACAAGGTTTAGGAGGGTGTCTATGAGAAAGTTTGACCATTCTTCCAGAAGAGCATTTGTGAGGTCAGGCACTGATGTTGGATGAGAAGGCCTGGCTTGCAGTCTCCACACAAATTCATCCCAAAGGTGTTCTATCAGGTTGAGGTCAGGACTCTGTGCAGGCCAGTCAAGTTTCTTCACCCCAAACTCGCTCATACATGTCTTTATGGACCTTGCTTTGTACACTAGACTAAATAATTTGGTGGAGGGGGGCTTATGGTGTGGGGGGAGGGGGGATTATGGTGGGGGGTTGTTTTTCAGGGGTTGGGTTTGGCCCCTTAGTTCCAGTGAAGGGAACTCTTAAGACGTCAGCATACCAAGACATTTTGGACAATTTCATGCTCCAAACTTTGTGGGAAGAGTTTGGGGACGGCCCCTTCCTGTTCCAACATGACTGCCCACCAGAGCACAAAGCAAGGTCCATAAAGACATGGAGGAGCGAGTTTGGTAATAATAGGGTAACGATTGATTGATGGATTAAACAGAAGATTGAAGATTTATATCCAGAGTGTGGAGTTTCTCTGGTACCTCCTGTAAGCAGACAAGATCCTTGGACTGTGGAGGTCTCTGAAGTTCTCGTTCATTCAGGTCAATCAATAAATCAAGGGAAATGGACTTCCTGTATTTTTCTTGAAGACGTTTTGCTGGTCAGCCAATGAGCTTTCTCAATTCAGAATGACTTGTACAAAAATTCTTTGGGAATAGAAGGTGGATGCCAGAGGTTTATCTGCTTTGTATTAAATGGATTATGTGCTTGAAATCTTTAAAAATATAAATATATATTTTATTTGAATCTTTGTTTTTTTTTTTTTTGTTTTTTAAAAGAGTAAAACAAACCATATTAAATGGGAGTGGGTCTCTTATAAATGTATTCAGAATGTTATCTATGTTTTTTTTCTCCAAGTCAATATTACAAAAATATCAGAAAAAATATATGTTGAAATGTCTTTATTAGACATTAAACATTTTCAGAAAAACATATTTAAAAAATATATTTTCTAATATATATCTTTGGAAAATACATTTAAATTATATTTTTGGAATGCATTTACAAATAAATCTAAAAATATATGTTGAAATTACTCTTTTTATATGTTAAAAAAATCTGAAGAATATATTTTAAAAATATATTTTCCAATATATGTCTTTGGAAAATACATTTAAATTATAATTTTGGAACGCATTTACAAGTATATTTAAAAATATATGTTTAAATGCATTTTTTTTTAGATGTTCACAAATATCTGGAAAATATATTAAAAAATATATATATATTTTCAAATATATGCCTTTGGAAAATATATTTTACTTTACATTTTTTGGACTACATGTAAAAATGATATTAGCGTAGGCCAATATATTGTAAATATATTAAAAATATATAATTTTTTAAATAAATATATTGGAAACATATTTTTCTTCCATATGGGATGCACCAAAAATGCACTGGAACTCACATGTCCTTAGGCTCCATTCACACTAATGCGTTTTTTGATGCATTTTGCAGAAATGCATGGGGAATTTGTTAACACGGGTTCCTATGGAACATGTTCACATCAATGCATTTTTGTGCCTCTGCATTTTTGGAAAGGGTCGGGGACTTTTTTCATGCAAAATGCAGCGTTTTGCATGTAATAGAATTCAATGGACCCTCATCCAGAAACGCAAGTACCACAATTTTACCGCGTTTTCGCCGCGTTTTGCGTTTTTTTTTTAACACTGTATACAGTATAAAAAAAAGCACTGCAGAAACGCTCAAAAGCAACAATACATAGATGTGAATCGAGCCTTATTTAAGGTTAGGAAAAAAGAGGGGGAAATGCACTGGACTGCATAAAAAAACCCCCCACACTGGATCGCATCAAAAATGCGCAGGTGGTAAAGAAAAGCACCTGGAACGCATCCGGACTGCGTTTCTATGGTGTGAACTGGCCTTTAGTGATAACAGTGGTAAGGCATTTACGAGAAATAGATCTTTTTTTTCTTTAAAAAAATTGTTTTATTTCTCTAGAAATAAAATGGGCCTTATTCTCAATATATGTAAAAAACATCTACGGGAGAGATAAGTTGTTTTTTAGTGCTAGTTCACACCAGATGCAGTTCCGTGCGCTTTTTTTCTGCACTAAAAGTGCTTTCCATGTATTCCAATGGCTCTAGTTCACACCAGTGCAGAAAGGGACCGGAAACTGACTGCACTGGTGTGAACTAGAGCCATTGGAATACATGGAAAGCACTTGTGCAGAAAAAAAGCGCACTGGACTGCATCTGGTGTGAACTGGCCCTTAATTTATTGCTATTATTTATTATTGTTATGAATCTTTGAGATCTCTTCTGTGATGTTCTCCAAGTTTTTACACTCTAGTTTCAAAGTTCTACATAATTGCATTAAAGTGATACTAAATACATGCCGTGTAATGTACATTCTCTCTTCTATTTGTGTATCTGGATGATGGCTCTGTAATTATTTTGATTTAAAAAAAAAAGAAAAACTTTTTCCTAATTGATATCCAGCGGTCACATGACCCGGCTCTCTCCCAGCCTGTCTGCAGGGATACATAAGTAGGAGGAGCTCTGCTGCTGGTCACATGTGCTGTGACATTTCTCTGCTGCTGGTCACATGTCCTGTGACAGTCCTCTGCTGCTGGTCACATGTCCTGTGACAGTTCTCTGCTGCTGGTCACATGTCCTGTGACAGTTCTCTGCTGCTGGTCACATGTCCTGTGACAGTCCTCTGCTGCTGGTCACATGTGCTGTGACAGTTCTCTGCTGCTGGTCACATGTGCTGTGACAGTTCTCTGCTGCTGGTCACATGTCCTGTGACAGTCCTCTGCTGCTGGTCACATGTGCTGTGACAGTTCTCTGCTGCTGGTCACATGTCCTGTGACAGTCCTCTGCTGCTGGTCACATGTTAAAAAAAATTTTTAAAAAACAGCCTTCGAAATACAGAGTAAAAATAAATAATTGATATCAATAAACTGTTTTAAATAGTCATACAAATATATATTTGAAATCAAATCTTTATTATTTTTTGGCAATAACATGGTGTGGGCGGATTTCTGCCAGTCACAGGCTGTTGCCACGCCCCTCCAGCCTGTGTCTTAGAGTAACAGGGAGGTGAAGCCTCCATTAATCCACATTGCATCTAGCTGGTTAGTGGGCACGGAGGAGGAGGAGGGAGGGAGAGTGGGCTGTCATTGTATACGTGTCGTGTATACGCCCACATAGGTGACTCTCTAATCACAAGCGCTGCTCAGATGTGATAAGGGAGGAAAAGCTCAGCATAGAAACTCACTGAAAACTGAGCATGTGCAGAGCTGCCAACACTGCTCTGCAAAATCCCCAACTGCAGTTGGGACATGGACAGGAGGGGGAGATGTAAAGAGCAGCAGGATCAACCAGGATTTTTTCAGAATACAGAAAAGGAATCTCAGAGTGATGAGTGAGTATGAACAGCATGGAATACATTATTTATTCATCTTTTTTTGATGTGGGTTTAATGACATTTTAAGATTGATATAAAGTCCTCTTACACTGTTACTAACTGAGTTTGCAACAAACAGAAATATCTTTTTTTATGACAATGTATGTATTGCATTGCTGGTTCTCACAGTGTTGGCTGTTGTACTTTTCTTAGTACTTCCTTTTGCAAACATTCTGTTTTTGCCACTCGTTTTGTACTTTTATTATGCTTTTTTTCTGATGCTGTTATTTGTAGTCCTTTGTGAGCTCAGTCTGTTGACTATTTTACCCTTTTAATTGTTCCATGCAGCTGTCATCATTTTTTTAAACATTTTTTAAATCTCCCCCTTCTGTCGGTTTAAAAACTGATGACAAAGGGGCGGTGCCAAAGGGGTGGTGCCATGAAACGCGTAACGCCTACCCACTCCACCTCCCGGCATTGGGTCTACATATTGGGGTTGATTTACTAAAACCGGAGAGTGCAAAATCTGGTGCAGCTCTGCATGGGAGCCAATCAGCTTGCAGGTTTTAATTGTCAAAGCTTCATTGAACAAGCTGAAGTTAGCAGCTGATTGGCTCCCATGCAGAGCGTCACCAGATTTTGCACTTTCTAGTGTTAGTAAATCAAGTCCAGTGTGTCCGAGGATACCCCACATTGAGGACCGATCCTCCAGCAGTCTGGCACTCCATTACCTGGCTATGTGGCTTTTTGCTATCGCACTGCTGTTCAGTGGATCCCACACTTATCTCTGCAGCATCGAGCGCTCTGGCAGTGGTGACAGTCAGGGGCGGACTGACCACTTATGAGGCCCCCTAGTGGCTCAGGGCCCTCGGGCAGTGCCCGAGTGGCTCAATGGTCAGTCCGCCCCTGGTGACAGTCCATCCCTGTAGCGGCTCGAGTCTCATTTTATGGGGCAGAGATTACTGCACACTTGCTGACAAGCGGCTGGTGGCAGAGGCGGCTCTAGGCTTTGTGAGGCCTTAGGCAAAACTTACATGTGAGGCCCCACGGACTGGGACGCTCCGTGATGAGGCCGCTATTCCTCAGGCTGCGGGCAGTATCTGATTTGTCTGTCAGCTCCTAATCCACAGAGTCCCAGTGGGGGTAGGCGGAGCCGCCGGCGTCAACTTCAGTGATTGAGAACAGGCAAATTAGGCGACCGCGAGGCCCCTATGAGTGCGAGGCCTTAGGCGACCGCCTAATTTGCCTAATTAGAGAGCCGCCTCTGGCTGGCGGTTTTTTCAGCTCACCACCACCCAGTTCAGTTCTTCCTCCGCTTTTTGCTCCTGTTTCCTACGATCGCCTCCTCACCTCTTCAGCTGTGTCCCGAGACCTCAGTGTAAGTTAAGCAAGTGCTGCTTTAATAAACGTTGCAATCTATATGTGATCCAGCGCCTTGGTTACTTGTACTTGTGTTGTTGCTGCACTTATCGCCGGTGATGCTGAACTGTTGGGGATCCCGCCACAGTCCGGGCTCTTCTCCCTTTTTCTCCTAGCAGCCCTCCAGGACAGACTAGATTGATTCGCTGTGATGGTGCTGACCAATCGGATCTGGTCTGATCGCTTCTCGGCTTCTTGGCTAAGATCAAGTGTAGTATCT
Source organism: Lithobates clamitans (assembly GCA_037952925.1). NCBI lineage: Eukaryota > Metazoa > Chordata > Amphibia > Anura > Ranidae > Lithobates > Lithobates clamitans. Next base: position 198,818 of record JBBGZY010002334.1, read on the forward strand.
GTTCCTATCAGTGTCCAGTAGGGGGTGCTATACTTTCATTCTGGCCCACTGGGAGCCTGTATAGTACCTTTGCTGGGGGGTCTGAAGGTTAGTACCGGCTGGCACAGAAACGGGTGGGCGCCCGCAGGCTGTCGGGGCACGGGAGTAATTCCCCCCAAGAAAACTGTGTGGGTGAAGTTCCTGCTGATTTGAGGGGATCTACCTTGTCTGCCCCCATGGGTTGGGAGGACCGAGAGTCCGCAGTGTCTGTGCCCCCTGGGAGTGGTCGCCCTATGGGTGTTCTTAGCATAAGTGTGCGCAGCCTATTATATTATGGGGTGTGCACCCCAAAACTCAAACCACGCCTTTCTCTGCAGCCTACACGGGACAGTGAATGACAGGTCCCAGGCTCAGTGAAGCCACATAGTTACATAGCTGATCTGGGTGAAAAAAAGTCCATCCAATTTAACCAAATGAGTAGGAAGTGCTCTGTGCTGGGCGGCTTCCTGTTCAAACTAAAGCATAGTAAACACAGTTTACTATGCTTCAGTTATGAAAGAATACAGCGTGTTCACTGTGTTCATTTAGAAAAGGAAGGGGCCGGTAAATATATCAAGGAGGAGTTCTGCTCCCCCCACGAAAAAATAAAAGTCAACATCTACAAATACTGCAGCTGCTGACTTTTAATATAAGGACACTTACCTGTCCAGGGTGCCCCCGATGTCAGCTCCCCAGCTGATTATCAGATCGGCTCTCGCTGCCATTCCTGCCAGGTGAAAGCGGCAGTGTAGCCTTTGAGCTTTACAGCCAGTTCCCTACTGCGCATGCACGAAGCATGCTGCACTTTCTAACTGGCCCAGTGGCGGAGGAAGAAGGAGGGGGCCGAACTTTCGAGGGATGGCGCAGTCTTCCAGAAGAGGGGAAGGGTACCTGACGAAAACAGGTTCCCGTTCCCCCCTCCCCTCTGAAAGGTGCCGAAGGGGTGGGGGGAGACAGATAAGGGGAAGTTCCTCATTTGGGGGAACTCCGCTCTAACTAGCCCCTTCCTTCTTCCTTCTCTCTCCATCCTGAAACATCCCCCCGCAGCAGTTGGGGGGGAGAGAGGGGAGGCCAGCAGCACTGCGGGGGTGAAGCCCGGGCAGTAGGGGGAATCTGCAGTGCACAGAGTGATTGGGGTGTACCCAGGCACACCCCCTGCACCCACCTATGGCTCTTAGCAACACTTGGCTGTGGGACCCCACAGTGTGATAACGGTCACCAAAACGTATTCTGCACAGCGCCTTTTAGGGTTTTTAATCTGGTGCAATTTTTGTTACCAGGCCTCGGGGCCTGGCCAGTGCACTATTGCATGGCCACTTATTTAAGTAAATTATTTTTAATCCTCACGTTTGTCACTTTTGTGTGTTTTTTTCTCACTTTATGGAGGGTGTGAGTCCTGGGGCTTGTTCTGACGTCCAGGGGGAGGATGTGTGGCCATCAGGTTCCTTTCCCCCTTGACTTGGGGGGGGGTGTCTCTTCAGTAGATCCCCTCACCTAGTTCCCAGTGGTCAGCTCCAGCTGGCCATGAGGAGAGGGGTCCAACAGCCCTTTCCGCTAGGTCAGTGATGGTGAACCTCGGCACCCCAGATGTTTTGGAACTACATTTCTTATGATGCTCAACTACACTGCAGAGTGCCTGAGCATCATGGGAAATGTAGTTCCAAAACATCTGGGGGGCCGAGGTTCCCCATCACTGGGCTAGGTGAACCATGCCGACCTCATAGGAGTATGCAAAATTAGAAAAATAAGAATGGAAATCCGAAAACTCAAAAGAACGAAAATCCGAAAATAAGAACAAAATGCATTCAAAAACCCCAAAACTCGAAAATCTGCAATAATGACGATTAAATTATAGGTATTGGAATTTCCTTTTAAATTTGGCTGTTAGTGAATGTAACGAATATGAATTTATCTGAAGTTACGAATTATCCGAAATAACGAATGTTGTATCTAAATAAACGAATGGAGCGTAACTAAATATGCATAATAGACAATCTAAAGTATTTTATTCCCGCACTACCATGTAAGAAATATACTGACAAGGGAAAAGCCGCTTGCACCGGATAGGGTCCTAACTGTCCCCTATTGATACAGTAAACTAGCGAGTGAGGATGGTGCTGCGCTAATCCAAAAAGCAAATAAATAGAGAACGTGCTACAGCGCTCCAAGTATAAATGTGTATAAAGCTAGCCCAAAAACATGGGCATAGGGTGTATTAGCAGTGGATGCAATAATATGAAGAAACGTGAGGTCCAAATTACAATAAGGTAAGGTGGGCAGGTCATCCAGTGTTCACCTTTTCATGTTTTCTGTAAAGTAACTCTCTAAGTAATGAGTGTAGATGATGGGAACCCCTGAACCCCAATAACTGTTTGGGACAGCGGGTCACTTAGTGAAGGTGATGAGATATTCGGGATAGGCCTGGATGTCATTAAATATCACATAGATTGAGGGGCTTGTGATATTGTCAGTGGTGCTGTCATACAGGTTGATGGGGTTTGCGGGATTCTTAGGAGGGGGGGCAATCATCCCCTGTGTTCCGACACACGATACCCCTGTGACCACGCGGGCCAGGTACATGTACTTGTATCCATTCCCATCCGGACGGGAGTATGTGTCCTGTGCAGAATAATTGGCGTTCACTGCAAAGTACATTCCATTTCCATAACAAGACTCTGTACAAAGAAACAAAAAGAACGATTATTTTCTCTAATCGGGTATAACATCACATGTATATGACATACACAGATATACAGTACATGGTATTAACATTTTTAAACAGGTGTTGGGGACAGAATTCTTATGCCCCGTACATACGATCGGAAATTCGGCCAGCAAAAGTCCAATGAGAGCTTTTGGTCAGAAATTGCGCCCATGTGTATGCTCAATCGGACTTTTGCTGGCGGAACTCCCACCAGCAAAAGATTGTGAGGAAGTTCTCTATTTTTCGGTTGGAAAGAGTTTCGATCGGAAATTTAGATCATCTGTATGCAATTCCATAGTTACATAGTAGGTGAGGTTGAAAAAAGACACAAGTCCACCAAGTCCAACCTATGTGTGTGATTATATGTCAGTATTACATTGTATCATAGGTGTGCGCAGCCTATTGCATTAGGGTGTGCACTCGTAAGCTCAAACACACATGCGTCTGCGGGAGTCTACATATATATGACCCCGGCACATTGATCTCCCTGCCGGCACAGTGAAAGAGAAAACACTTCTCTTATGGCAGAGACGGTAAGAGGGAGATCTTTCCCCTGTTTCTGCTGCTACACAGAGCGATAACACTAATGTGCACGGGGTGATTAGGGTGTGCCTGGGCACACCCGGCACACCCTGTGCGCACGCCTATGCATTGTATATCCCTGTATGTTGCGGTCATTCAGGTGCTTATCTATTAGTTTCTTGAAGCTATTGAAGCTCCCCGCTGAGACCACCGCCTGTGGAAGGGAATTCCACATCCTTGCCGCTCTTACAGTAAAGAACCCTCTACGTAGTTTAAGGTTAAACCTCTTTTCTTCTAATTTTAATGAGTGGCCACGAGTCTTGTTAAACTCTCTTCTGCGAAAAAGTTTTCTCCCTATTGTGGGGTCACCAGTCCGGTATTTGTAAATTGAAATCATATCCCCTCTCAAGCGTCTCTTCTCCAGAGAGAATAAGTTCAGAGCTCACAACCTTTCCTCATAACTAAGATCCTCCAGACCCTTTATTAGCTTTGTTGCCCTTCTTTGTACTCGCTCCATTTCCAGTACATCCTTCCTGAGGACTGGTGCCCAGAACTGGACAGCATACTCCAGGTGCAGCTGGACCAGAGTCTTGTAGAGTGGGAGGATTATCGTTTTATCTCTGGAGTTGATCCCCTTTTTAATGCCAATATTCTGTTTGCTTTGTTAGCAGCAGCTTAGCATTGCATGTCATTGCTGAGCCTATCATCTACTAGGACCCCCAAGTCCTTTTCCATCCTAGATTCCCCCAGAGGTTCTCCCCCAGTGTATAGATTGCATTCAGATTTTTGCCACCCAAATGCATTATTTTACATTTTTCTACATTGAACCTCGTTTGCCATGTAGTTGCCCCTCCCCCCATTAATTTGTTCAGATCTTTTTGCGAGGTTTCCATATCCTGCGGAGAAGTTATTGCCCTGCTTAGCTTAGTATCGTCCACAAATACAGAGATGGAACTGTTTATCCCATCCTCCAGATCGTTTATGAACAAATTAAATAGGATTGGTCCCAGCACAGAACCCTGGGGGACCCCACTACCCACCCCTGACCATTCTGAGTACTCCCCATTTATCACCACCCTCTGAACTCGTCCTTGTAGCCAGTTTTCAATCCATATACTCACCCTATGGTCTATGCCAACGGACCTTATTTTGTACAGTAAACGTTTATGGGGAACTGTGTCAAATGCTTTTGCAAAATCCAGATACACCACGTCTACGGGCCTTCCTTTATCTAGATTGCAACTCACCTCCTCATAGAAGGTTAATAGATTGGTTTGGCAAGAACGATTCTTCATGAATCCATGCTGATTACTGCTAATGATACCGTTCTTATTACTAAAATCTTGTATATAGTCCCTTATCATCCCCTCCAAGAGTTTACATACTATTGATGTTAGGCTAACTGGTCTGTAATTCCCAGGGATGTATTTTTAGCCCTGTTTAAATATTGGTGCTACATTGGCTTTTCTCCAATCAGCTGGTACCATTCCAGTCAGTAGACTGTCTGTAAAAATTAGGAACAATGGTCTGGCAATTACTTGACTGAGTTCCCTAAGTACCCTGGGATGCAAGCCATCTGGTCCCGGTGATTTGTTAATGTTAAGTTTCTCAAGTCTAATTTTAATTCTGTCCTCCGTTAACCATGGAGGTGCTTCCTGTGTTGTGTCATGAGGATAAACACTGCAGTTTTGGTTACTCAACCCCCCCGATTCACTCGTGAAGACTGAGGAGAAGAATAAATTCAATACCTTTGCCATCTCCCCATCCTTTGTAACCAGATGTCCTTCCTCATTCTTTATGGGGCCAATATGGTCTGTCCTCCCTTTTTTACTGTTCACATACTTAAAGAATTTCTTGGGATTTTTTTTGCTCTCCTCCGCTATGTGTCTTTCATGTTCTATCTTAGCCATCCTAATTGCACCCGTACATTTCTTGTTGCATTCTTTATAAAGTCTGAATGCTGAGGATGATCCCTCAACCTTGTATTTCTTTCTCGTACATCACGGGACACAGAGCCTCAGTAATTACTGATGGGTTATATGGGTATCACAAGGTGATTGGACACTGGTCACACCCTAGACAGGAAGTTCAACCCCCTATATAACCCCTCCCCTTACTGGGGATACCTCAGTTTTTTTCGCCAGTGTCTTAGGTGTTGGTCACGTGTAAAGATGTGCTGTGCTGAGCTCCAAAGGGAATATCCTATATCCTATACTGGGGCAAGCCATGCGAACCGGATCCATTTCAAGGTGTCCTTTCTAGGCCGAATTGGATCCGGGCCTCATGTCAGAAGAAACAAGGTTTTACCTGCAACGCTTCTCTTATTAGAGATCTGGACCCCGGGATCCAGTATTTGGTTTTTCTAGCCATATCCCTGGTGGGGTGCTTTACGGGCCCAGAACTGCAGATCCTCCTTTTCTAGGGGGCCCCTGTCTCTGAAGGTTTTCCAAACGGAGCCCACCGTGAGAGGTGAAGATTGGATCTGTATAACAGAACCCTGCAGCTGGATAAGGTAAGGGAGATTCCTCAGAATTTTTTTAATTCTAGTAGGTTTCTCCTTTAAGTAAATGTATGCTATGCCTATTATCGCCACTGGGGGCTGCCAAGAGTACATACCTTCTCATGCTTGATCTGTCTGTCTCAGTGTCTACGCTGTACGCTCCTCCAGCCAAGCTCCAGGTAGGATGGGATGGGGGCTCTTTCCTCAGGGATATTCCCCCCGAGGTTTAGGGGGGCCGGGGTGGCTTGAAAAGCGGTAGTATATTGCGCTACCGCCACTACTATTGGCAGGTTCCTCATCTGCCGGCCTCTCTCTTTTCCTCCTCCACCCCAGCCTCCCCTCCATGCTTGTCCCGGAGGATCAGCTCGCGCGGAAAAATGCATGTTTTTGTAAAAACGGAGGAGGGGGGCGGGAGGGGTGGTTGGAGCAGGGGGGGCGGAGCATTAGCGCGACATCCGGCGGGCTTAGACGCCCACATCGCTGGCTGCACAGGCTATAAAGAGCACATTTTTCCAGGTGCACACAGCCTATGGAGGGACACAGAGCTGACGGTCCCATGTAAAGTGGGACACAGGCATTCTCCCAGGCAGCATTTACTTAGAAACACTAGACTGGGCATTGGTAGCAGCGGCAGTTGCTGTACTACATCGCTCAGCAGTCAGTGTTTCATTTGTGTAATACCTCCACCTTGTTGTTTTGCACTATGGGTAGAAGGGGTACAAATACCCCAAAAAACCAGAGGCTCTAGGGGATCTCCCTCAGGCTCTGAGGACCCCCCTTCTGCAGCACCTTCCCCCCCTGAAGGACCTGGGATGGCTGGCCAGGGAGAGCCGTCGGGGTCAGGGGTTGCATCTGCTTCTGGCACTTCAGCCCCTGTATACATTATGCAGGAGCTTTCTTCCTCAACCATTAATAGATTAGAGGAAAGATTAATGGCCTTAATCGCATCTTCACTCAGTGTAAGAAAACGCACTAGGTCTTCCTCTGTTACCCAGGACCCTCAAGCAGAGGAACTCTGGGTAAAAGGAGAGGAATCCCTTTCAGAGGATCGGGATGGGACTGATGATTCCTCTTTTGAGGAATCAAGTGGAGAAGGGCCCTGATCAGCTTCTCAAGATGAGAAGGTGTTAGTACAGATCCTTGCTGGATTGGTCCGCTCTACATTTAGGTTGCCCGTATCTGAGTCAGTTAAAGAACCCTCCTCTTCTTTGAGTTCACTGAAGCCTCCTCAAACAACACATGCTTTTCCTGTTCATAATTTACTATAAAAGCTCATTTATTCTGAGTGGGATCAACCAGATAAATGTTTTTTTTCCGCCTAAAAAGTTTTCAACACTTTATCCTATGGAGGAAAAGTTTAGAAAGATGTGGGGTATACCAGCAGTTGACGCCGCCATTTCCTCCGTAAATAAAAGTCTGACTTGTCCTGTCGACAATGCTCAGATATCCAATTGATAAAAAGATGGAATCCCTGTTAAAAAATATTTTTTCCTTAGCGGGTTCAGTAGCTCAACCTGCAGTGGCAGCAATCGGGGTCTGTCAATACTTGAGAGACCATGTTTAAGACCATTAAACAGGTCCTCAAAGTTCTACCTGGTTGGACAACCTTCCAGCGGCCTTAAGTTTTGCTGTTGACACTATCAGAGATTCTATCATCCAAACCTCTCGCCTTTCGCTTGGGTTGGTGCATATTGCGTAGAATCTTATGGTTGAAAAATTGGTCAGCCGAAGCACCATGTAAGAAGCTTCTGGCTGGATTTCCATTTCGTGGTGCTAGACTGTTTGGAGAGGATTTGGACAACTATATCCAAAAGATCTCTAGTGGGAAAAGCACTCTCTTACCTGTTAAGAAAAGAAGTAAGCGTCCCTCTTTTAAACGGGCTCTTTCCCCAGTGCCAGGAGCATCAGCCTCCAGGCAGTCAGGACGGCCTCCTCCGTCAGGTTCAAGAAATAAATTTCAGAGTCGACCCCAGGGACAAAAGAAGTCCTGGGGGAAGAAGCCTACTAGACAAGACACTAAAGCCTCTTTATGAAGGAGCGCCCCCACTCGCTCGGGTGGGGGGAAGACTGCTACAGTTCTCAAAGCTCTGGCAGGAGGATTTCCAGGATAGATGGATAATCTGCACGGTAACTCTAGGTTACAAACTGGAGTTCCAAGAATTCCCCTCTCCTCGTTTTCTCAGATCAAATGTCCACAGAGATCCAGAGAAAAAGCAGTCGCTCCTTCTAGCATTGGAGCGACTATTGTCGCAAAAGGTCTTCGTGGTGGTTCCCACGGAAGAACAGGGATTGGGATTTTATTCCAACCTTTTCACAGTTCGAAAAACAAATGGAGATGTCAGACCCATCCTGGATCTAAAGGATCTAAACCGATTCCTAAAGATTCGATCTTTTCGCATGGAATCAATTCGGTCAGTAGTCTCCATCCTACAAGGAGGAGAATTTCTGGCATCAATAGACATCAAGGATGCGTACCTGCATCTACCCATTTTCCCTGCTCATCAAAAGTACTTGCGCTTCGGAATAGAAAAACGCCATTTTCAGTTTGTAGCCCTGCCTTTCGGGCTAGCCACTGCACCTCGGGTTTTACAAAGATCTTGGCTCCTCCTCTGGCCAGATTAAGGGCCCAAGGTATAACTGTCATAGTATACCTAGACGGCCTGCTCTTGATAGGCTGGTCGGTAGCCTGCTTGAGCTGAAACTTGGTGACCACAGTCAACTACTTGGAATACCTAGGTTGGATTCTCAACCTGAGAAAAGTCTTTCTTAAAACCAGTAAGAAGACTAGAGTATTTGGGCTTGGTCATAGATACAAGCCAAGAGAAGGTATTTTTACCTCAGGCAAAGATCAGTGCCTTAAGAGAGCTGATTCAGGTAGTCAGGACCAAAAAGGGTCCTTCTGTCCATCTTTGTATGAGGCTGCTGGGAAAGATGGTGGCTTCATTCGAAGCAGTTCCCTATGCTCAGTTTCATTCAAGACTGCTGCAACACAGTATCCTGTCTGCTTGGAACAAGAAGGTTCAGGAATTAGATTTTCCGATGCACCTGTCTCCTACAGTGCGTCAGAGCCTCAGTTGGTGGTTAATACCCGAAAGCCTGCAGAAAGGGAAATCCTTTTTACTGGTTACCTGGACAGTGGTAACAACTGATGCCAGTCTTTCGGGTTGGGGAGCAGTTCTGGAACAGTCTGCGGTCCAGGGGGAATGGTCCAAAATCGAGAAGACCTTACCCATCGACATTCTGGAGATCCGTGCGGCGTATCTAGCCCTAAGGGCCTGGACTCTCAGGCTACAGGGTTGCCCTGTCAGGATCCAGTCCGACAATGCCACAGCAGTGGCTTATATCAATCATCAAGGAGGCACCAGGAGTCGTGTAGCTCAGAGAGAAGTGAACCAGATTTTAGTCTATAGTTTAGCTATATCCGTTCCTGTTATTATCTTCCTACTGACAGGCAGGCAGGTGTTGTTCCAGTATTTGAAGAAAATTGCTGGTGTTCTTCTGATCCTATTAGTCCTATTAGCTACAGTATTTACAGTTAGTGTAGTTTGACCTCTGCACAGTGTTCAGCTAAAGCTACCTGTAGAAGATTGGTGGTGTTTTTCTGATCCTATCACTACCGCAGGCATCTACATTATTTTTTAGTGTAGTGCGACCTCTGCACAGTGTTCAGCTAAAGCTACAAGTTAGTGTAGTGAGACCTCTGCACAGTTTTCAGCTAAAGCTACAAGTTAGTGTAATGCGACCTCTGCACAGTGTTCAGCTAAAGCTACAAGTTAGTGTAGTGCGACTTCTGCAGTGTTCAGCTAAAGCTACAAGTTAGTGTAGTGCGTCCTCCTCACAGTGTTCAGCTAAAACTACAAGTTAGTGTAGTGCGACCTCTGCTTAGTGTTCAGCTAAAGCTACAAGTTAGTGTAGTGCGTCCTCCTCACAGTGTTCAGCTAAAGCTACAAGTTAGTGTAGTGCACAGTGTTCAGCTAAAGCTACAAGTTAGTGTAGTGCGTCCTCCTCACAGTGTTCAGCTAAACCTACAAGTTATTTTTTTGCGAGCTCTGCACAGTGTTCAGCTAAAGCTACCTGTAGAAGGTTGGTGGTGTTTTCCTGATCCTATCACTAACGCAGGCAGCTACATTATTTACATGTTAGTGTAGTGCGACCTCTGCACAGTGTTCAGCTAAAGCTACAAGTTAGTGTAGTGTGACCTCTGCACAGTGTTCAGCTAAAGCTACAAGTTAGTGTAGTTCGACCTCTGCACAGTGTTCAGCTAAAGCTACAAGTTAGTGTAGTGCGATCTCTGCACAGTGTTCAGCTAAAGCTACAAGTTAGTGTAGTGTGACCTCTGCACAGTATTCAGCTAAAGCTACCTGTAGAAGGTTGGTGGTGTTTTCCTAAACCTATCACTACCGCAGGCAGCTACATTATTTACACGTTAGTGTAGTGCAACCTCTGCACAGTGTTCAGCTAAAGCTACAAGTTAGTGTAGTGCGACCTCTGCACAGTGTTCAGCTAAAGCTACCTGTAGAAGGTTGGTGTTGTTTGCCTGACCCTATCACTGCTGCAGGCAGCTATATTACTTACACGTTAGTGTAGTGCGACCTCTGCACAGTGTTCAGCTAAAGTTACAAGTTAGTGTAGTGCGACCTCTGCACAGTGTTCAGCTAAAGCTACCTGTAGAAGATTGGTGGTGTTTTCATACTAATAATACTACAGGCAGGCAGTTGATTTTGCTAGCTGCACCTTACCGCTGACTCATGGTCCAGCAGGCATGGACAGGGACGTTACCTAGATTTCACGGCACATTGGGTGACTCTTCTGGCAGCTGGGAAGGATGCAGGACAAGGTGCAGTAGTGTTGGAGGTTGTTCCGCCACCACGCCTCCAAAATGCCACTACTAGTGATTCTGACACACCTCTCTCCTCCACCCCCTCCTCTTCTTCTTCCTCCATGGCCTCTTCCTGTGCTTTGTCCTCGGAACCAGCGGTACTTGAGCTGGTGTGCTTGGGGGACAGGAGCCACACTAGGGCAGAGGTTCTGTCAGCTCTGCAGGGGCAGGTTCAGAGGTGGTTGACGCCATGCCAACTTAAGGCAGAAATGGTGGTTTGCGACAATGGCACCAACCTCCTATCCGCCCTCCGACAGGGACAAATGACCCATGTGCCCTGTTTGGCTCACGTCCTTAACTTGGTGGTGCAGCGGTTCTTGGGCAGGTAGCCGGGCTTACAGGATGTCCTGAGGCAGGCAAGGAAAGTCTGTGTGCATTTCCGCCGGTCATATAATGCCAGTGCTCGGCTGACGGACCCCCAAAAAGGAGTTTAACCTGCCCAAGAACCGCCTAATCTGTGACATGCCCACCAGGTGGAACTCAACGTTGGCCATGCTGCAGCGGCTGCACACGCAGCAGAGGGCCATCAATGAGTACCTGTGCGACTATGGCACCAGGACAGGGTCAGGGGAGCTTGTTTTTTTTTCCCCACGCCAGTGGGCCATGATCAGGGATGCATGCACTATCCTGTTACCATTTGAGGAGGCCACGAGGATGGTGAGCAGTGACAGTGCATGCATCAGTGACACTGTCTCTCTTGTCCACCTGTTGGAGCACACGCTGCGTGGAATAATGGACAGGGCACTTGAGGCAGAACAGAGGCAGGAAGAGGAGGACTTCCTTAGCTCTCAAGGCCCCCTTTATCCAGACAGCAGAGATGGGGGACTCGAGTCACCTGTTTGAGGACGTGCGACTTGCTTGACAAAATTAAATAAATGACTCGACTTGACTTTGACTTGGGCTATTTGACTTGCAATGACTTGGCACCACCAGTGGTGTGTCTTGGCCTAGGCAAAAGCCGCCCCCCCCCACAAAAGAAAGCTCCCCCCAAGTCCCGGCTTCGGGGTAGATCAGTATTTTGACTTAATTTGTGACTTGACCAAAATAAATGACTTGACTTGCTTGACTTCTAGGAGGGACTCGACTTGCTTGCTTTTTGCCACAGTAGCTTGGGACTTGCTTGTGACTTGAAGGTTAAGACTTGAGACTTGCTTGTGACTTGCAAGAACATATTTGGGGGGCACACCATACAATGCATTTAAATTCAAGATGGTGCTGCTGTAAGACCTATAAACAGTACAAAATATTTTACACCGCACACATACAAGAATGACATTTCCTGCAGGGCTAGTTAAAAACACCTGAACATATTCAAAAAATACGGGGGTTTGGTCACACTATTTATTATTATTTTTTGAATATGTTCAGGTGTTTTTAACTAGCCCTGCAGGAAATGTCATTCTTGTATGTGTGCGGTGTAAAATATTTTGTACTGTTTATAGGTCTTACAGCAGCACCATCTTGAATTTAAATGCATTGTATGGTGTGCCCCCAAATATGTTCTTGTATGTTGTAATAGGCCCTGACCAGGTTTTTGGGCTGGAGCACCCCTCCCCCTCCTCATTACTTCCTATTTAGTGGCCACCAGTGATTAGGATGTATCCCTTTCAGTTCTCCCACATAGAGGAGTTCAGCTCCCATGGTTGAGACAGAGGATCTTCCATTCTATTACTAGTGTAGGACCCACTAATTCGGGGTACTTTGTCGCAGTAAGTGGGCTTAGCACTATATGACCATATAGTGTGACCAAACCCCCGTATTTTTGGAATATGTTCAGGTGTTTTTAACTAGCCCTGCAGGAAATGTCATTCTTGTATGTGTGCGCTGTAAAATATTTTGTATTGCTTGTGACTTGCACATGTGTGACTTACTCCCATTACTACCAGACAGTGTTCCTGCGTGCCCGCCGATCACACAGTCAGAGGAGGAGGAGGAGGAGGAGGAGGAGGAGGAGGAGGAGGAAGATTGTGTCAGTATGGAGGTGGAGGAGGAGGAGGAAGATTGTGTCAGTATGGAGGTGGAGCCTGGCACTCAGCATCAGCAGTAGTCTTTAAGGGATCATTTACAGTCCCAATGAACCCATGGACTTGTACATGGCTGGGAGGAGGTGGCTGCGGATCATGTCGTCCTTAGTGACCCAGAGAACTCTGGACCGAATGCCTCAGCAAACCTACGCTGCATGGCCTCCCTGATCCTGCAAAGCCTGCGGAAGGATCCTCGTATTCGTGGTATCAAGGAGAAGGACCAATACTGGTTGGCAACCCTCCTTGACCCACGTTACAAGGGTAAGGTTGCGGACCTTATTTTGCCGTCGCAGAGGGAGCAGAGGATGAAACATCTTCAGGAGGCCTTGCAGAAAGGTCTGTGCAAAGCGTTCCCAGAGACTGGGAGGTTACAAACTCCTGTTTCTGGACAACGTGTTGCTAAAGGCTTCGGTCAGTCAAAGAAGGAGCGGTGGACAAGGTGGCCGTCTGACCGATGCGTTCAGACAATTTTTTAGTCCGCAGCCCCAAGGTATGATCGGTTCCAGCAACCATCGCCAGCGTCTGTTTTACATGGTGCAGGAATACCTAGGGGCAAGATCAGATTTGGACACCTTTCCCACCGAAAATCCTCTGGGTTACTGGGTCTTGAGGATGGATCACTGGCCAGAGCTTGCACAGTATGCAATTGAGCTACTGGCCTGTCCTGCATCCAGCGTTCTTTCGGATCGCACATTCAGTGCTGCTGGAGACTTTGTAACCGATCACAGGGTGCGTCTGTCCACCGACTCGGTCGATCGACTGACCTTCATAAAAATGAATCAGTCTTGGATCACCACCAGCTACCAAGCACCTGATGCTGATGTAACCGAATAATTTTTTTTGAAATGTCAGATCTCTTCAAAGACTGCTAATGCTGATGCTACATGACTATCCTGAGTAATTATCCTCTTCCTCCTCAATCATCACGCTGATAGCTTGTAAGAACATTTTTGGTTCTGGGCGCCACCACCAGTGCCTAAGGCCCAATTTTTCAGCCCCTGTTTAACAGGGGCATGTAATTATAATTTTTGATGCAATTCTTTGAAGCAGGGCTTGTTCCTGCTCTCCAACTAGAGTATCTGTGAGGGGTTGCAGTGTTGTGGCACCAGTGCCTAAGGCCCAATTTTTCAGCCCCTGTTCAACAGGGGCATGTAATTACAATTCTTGATCTAATATTTCACAGCAGGGCCCTGTGAGGGCTTACAGTGTTGTGGCCACAACAACACCTAAGGCCCACATTTCTGCTGAGTATATAGGGCAGGACCCTACTTTCAAACATCTAACTTACAAACGACTCCTACTTGCAAACGGAAGGAGACAACAGGAAGTGAGATGAAATCTACCCCTAGGAAAAGAAATTCTCTCCTGTAAGAGTTAATATGGGAAAAACATTTCTCTTTCCACTGATGCTTTATCACCAATCCTTGTTTCACTAAAAACCCCAAATTTTCAAAAAGCAATTGTCATTGGGACAGAAAGTGAGGTGAAATCTTCTGAAGAGGAGCACAGACAGCAAAACAAATGTCACAGGGGTGATAACCCTTCCCTGTGTTTTCCAAAAAGCTTAAAATAGATTTTTTTGGCTGGAGCTACACTTTAAAAATGTACCAGTTCAAAATTACAAACAGATTCTACTTAACAACAAACCTACAGTCCCTGTCTTGTTTGCACCGCCTGTATACTGCTGTTCAGAGTATATAGGGCCTGGTGGCCCCACACCTTTCTTTTTTTTAATTTGGGTGCAGGGTTCCCCTTAATATCCATACAGGACCCAAAAGGCCTGGTAATGGACTGGGGGGTACCCATGCCGTTTGTCTCACTGATTTTCATCCATATTGCCAGGACCCGACATTACATTAAAGCTGCAAGCAGTTTTAAATGACTTTTTTTCCTTTAAAAATTACATTTTGTGCAGGGACTGTTCTAAACACGGGAAACACGCGCCACTTTACAGGCATACTATAGACACCCCCCAGGTACGATATTTAAAGGAATATTTCACTTTTATTTTTTTCACTGTAGCCTCCCTGGTGTGGCTCGGGGTTAAAATTCAGCACCATTAGCGGTAACCCCGAGCTACACTCGGGATTACATTGCAGGATCCTGGAGCGGTACACTTACCTTGTCCCCGGGTTCCTGCGATGTCCCCCGCAGTGTCCGTGGGCTCCGTCCTCCTCCCGAAGCCTCTCTGTGCCAGGCTCCGTTCCCTGCGAGCGTCGTGACGCACTGGGGCGGAGCCTGGCAGCAAATTCAAAAAAATGTAAAAATCATAACACATACAGTACTGTAATCTTACAGATTACAGTACTGTATGAAGTTATTTCACATCCTTTTTGTCCCCAGTGCTTTGTCCAATGCCCTGCATGCAGTTTTTTATTACATATACTGTTCTTTCTGCCTGGAAACTGGAGATTGTCCATAGCAACCAAAAAGTGTCCCTTTATGTCAAAAGTGGCTTTAGACCAGCTAGAAAACAGCGATAGTAAATTAGAACACTTGCAGAATTGAGAGATAGTGAATCGTGGGGAAATTTATTTTATTATTATTTTTTTTTTTTTTTTAATTATTTATTTTTATTTATTATATTAAAATTTATGTTTTTGTGTTTCAAACTTTATCATATCCGGGATATCTACTAGACTCTTGTTTGGACAGATTTAAGTGTGTTATTGGTAAGAATTACAGACCTACAATATAAAACGCCAAATTTACATGCAAAATAATTGTACCGCTTTTAGCACCTAAAATCCGAAATAATCATCCCGCCAGGGAGGTTAAGCATCATTAAAATCACTGCTCCCGAAAAACCGGCCATTTTTAAAAGTTTTTTTTGCATTGATACATGTCCCCTGGGGTAGGACCCGGGTCCCCAAACCCTTTTTAGGACAATACCATAAAAATTAGCCTTTAAAATGAGCACTTTTGATTTCGAACGTTCGAGTCCCATAGACGTCAATGGGGTTCTAACGTTTGTGCAAATTTTCAGTCCATTCGCAGGTTCTGGTGCGAACCGAACCGGGGGGGGGGGGGGGTGTTCGGCTCATCCCTACTGATCACCAATGTAATGAGAAGATTTACACTGACCACTGAGACATTTAGCCTGCGTTCACATTTGTGTGTGTCGGGAACGCATGCAAAATCATTTATCTGACACCATAGAAATGTGCTGCTCTTTATCAGATACAAAGCAGTGCCATTAATTGTTAATGACACCCTTAAGCATCTGCTGACATGTGCTGTGCAACTGTGTGATTTTGAAAAAAAAAAAATAGGTGTTCCCCAACCCCCGGGCCGTGGCCCACTGCCGGACCGTGGCTTGGTTGCAGCCGGGCCACGAAGGCTGCACTGTCTGACGTGCGACGGCGGGCAAGCAGAGAGATGACATCTCTCACCGCCCCCCCGGATCACCGCTCTTCCGTCCACACAGCGGAGCCGCTACACTACTGGAGGTGAGGCAGGGCAGCAGACAGATGAGCTCATCTCTCACCGCCGGCCCCGCATCACCGCTGTTCTCTCTCACTGGCATGTGCTGCCACCACGACAAACCACATTTGGTGGCAGGTGGGAAACCAAATCTGGTGCCAGGTGGCAAACCAAGTCTGGTGGCAGACGATGTGGCAAGCAAGAATCCACATCTGGTGTAAGGTAACGTGGCAAGTGACAAATGACATCTGATGTCAGGCGATGTGGCAAGCATCAATCCACATCTGGTGGCAGGTGACAATCCACATCTGGTGGCAGGTGACAATCCACATCTGGTGGCAGGTGACAATCCACATCTGGTGGCAGGTGGCAATCCACATCTGGTGGCAATCCACATCTGGTGGCAGGTGACGTGGCAAGTGACAAACCACATCTGGTGGCAAGTGACATGACAAGTGTCAATCCACATCTGGTGGCAGGTGGCAATCCACATCTGGTGGCAAGTGACATGGCAAATTACAAACCATATCTGGTGGCAGGTGACGTGGCAAGTGACAAACAGCATTTGGAGGCAGGCGACGTGGAAAGTGTAAAACTAAATCTGGTGGCAGGCAAGGTGGCAAGTAACGCTCTGCATCTGATGGCTGATTGTGGATTATGGTGAGAGCTGAACCATTTCATTTTATATTATAATGTAATGACAGAAATAATGAGCTTCAATCATCCTGACACCATAACAACCATGGTGCTGTGATGATTGAAGCGCCAACACCAGCCATTTCCCCGACAAATTGCCTGCGAAAAGCCACATAGACCCCACCCGGGCCTTGGCACGCTTTTATTCCACAATGCCGGTCCTCGGTGCCAAAAAGGTTGGAGACCACTGGAGTAACCCATTGAAATAAATGGGCTGTCCTACACGTGACCTCCATCTTTATCCACCCTGTCAGTACACCTTTACATCCTAAAACCCCTGCTAACCTCTGCACCCCAAACCTCCCCCATCCTCTCCACTCCAATCCTCCCTCTTTAACTCTACCTGTATCCTCTGATCATCTTTGCACCCACCTTCCTTACCTCCATACATCCCCTCCTTGTTCACCTGAGCTCCCCAAACTGTAATTCCTTCTCTGCTTACCTCTGCACACCCCACACTACCCTCCCCCCCCACACACACACCAATCTGCTTACCTTTGCAGAACAGGGTGATGTTAGGGTTAATGATCAGTTGTTGGCAGGACTTTCAAGCATGCCCCTTTACCTCCCCAGTGGGCAGCATTCAGTATAGGTGATGGTGGATATGACCTCTGGGGGGCATGATATAGGGTCTGCAGGTGAGTCATCTGTACACAACAATAGGGCAGAGATGGGCAGCAATAGAATAACAGAACTTCACACTGAGATATTGGGACACGGCACAGGACTAAAACTTCAAGAGACAAGGGAATTTAAACCAGGATAGTTGCCAAATATGAGGCAGCTGCTTTGGGCCTGACAACAATGACAGGGCCCAGGGCAGCTGCCCCTTTTCCCCTGCCTTAGGCCCCATGCACACGAGACGCTGTTAAACACACGTTCAGAGGCAGTTGGACACTTTTTTCAGCTGCCCCTGAACCCATCCAATGTTATCCTATGTGTCCACGTACACAGTCTCGTTTATTGAGGTTTTTAGCCAGTTGCGTTTAACCTCATTTTTCCAGAAGCAAAAAAATGGGTTTAGACGCAAAAGTTTTCCACGTTTCAGACGCTAAACGCCGGTACCGCATTTAGCTGCGTTTGCATTTTTAAAAGGTGCCCTATTTTTTTTACATTAAAAATCTCAAAAGTTATGGAAAATGGTGAAAAACCATTAAAAAATTATTTTAACCAATTGTAATTGCTTGCAATGATTCATAGACCATTTATATACCCCTAATGAGCCCACAATCCAATCCAATTGGAATTTGACCCATATGTTGTTAGATTTGAACAAGCAACTTGTGGCAGGTGACGTAGCACGTGGACAATCCGCAACTTGTGGCAAGTGACATGGCAAATGACAATCCAATTTGTGGCAGGTGACGTGGCAAGTGATGTGGCAGGTGGATAATCCACAACTTGTGGCAGATGATGTGGCAAGTGGACAATCCACAACTTGTGGCAGGTGACATGGCAAATGACAATCCAACTTGTGGCAGGTGACGTGGCAAGTGATGTGGCAGGTGGATAATCCACAACTTGTGGCAGGTGACGTGGCAAGTGATGTGGCAGGTGGACAATCCACAACTTGTGGCAGGTGTGCATGGGGCCTAGATGGCTCTGGGCTCTGGGACCCCTTCCTTGCCAGTGTCATTTACATAGTAATCGGTGCATTTTTATAGCACTGATCGCTGTATTTATGACAATGGTCCCAAAATAATGTCAAAAGTGTCTGATGTGTCCACCATAATGTTGCAGTCCTGATAAAAATCGCAGATCGCTGCCATTACTACTAATAAAAAAAAACTAATTAAAAAAATGCCAGAAATCTATCCCCTATTTTGTAAAAGTTATAACTTTTGCGCAGACCAATCAATATACGCTTATTGCGATTTTTTTTACCAATAATAATATGAGGAAAATACGTATCGGCCTAAACTGAGGAAGAAAATTTTTTTATATATTTTTTAGGAATATTTATATTATAGCAAAAAGTAAAAAATGTTGCTTATTTTTCAAAATTGTCGCTTTTTTTTGTTTATAGCGCAAAAAATAAAAACCGCAGAGGTGATCAAATATCACCAAAAGAAAGTTCTATTTGTGGGGGAAAAAAAGGACGTCAATTTTGTTTGGGTGTAAAGTCGCACGACCGCGCAATTGTCTGTTAAAGCGACGCAGTGCCGAATCGCAAAAAGTGCTCTGGTCAAGAAGGGGGTAAATCCTTCCAGGGCTGAAGTGGATAAATTTGGTGTTATCGCTCTCACTCTCTCATACTGGTCACTGGAAGTACAACATGGCACCTCATGGCAAAGAACTCTCTGAGGATCTGATAAAAAGAATTGTTGCTCTACATAAAGATGGCCTAGGCTATAAGAAGATTGCCAAGACCCTGAAACTGATCTGCAGCACGGTGGTCAAGACCAGTGGCGGTGCGTCCATAAAGGGCGCCGGAGCGCCTCCCCCTCTCTCCTGCACCGCTCTAAGCACCATAGATAGATTCATGCATTGCATGAATCTATCTGTGGTCGCCGCTGACACCCCCTATTCAGGTGTTTGACCCATTTTCGGGCGCAGGGCACCCAAAGTACAGTGGCGGGGGGTGTTATTTGGAAGCGCCCGATTAGAGCCTTAGGCTCTAATAGGCGCCCAAAACGGTGATCAGCGGGCGCCATGCTGGGCGTTCACTATTCACTCAGCTGTCTGTTAGCAAAGCAAAGGAATTCGCTTTGCTAACACTGAACCGCCTCTCAGCCAATCAATTTGCCGGGTCTGTTATCGGTCACCTGAATGGCAGAAACGTCAGGCGCTGTGATTGGATGCCTGAGAGGACGGAAGACATGGAGGACGTGCAGCAGACCGCCGCTGACCCACGCCGAGACAGGTAAGTCCTGGGCAGCATCTGATGGGGCACAGTAGTGGCAATTGTTGGGCACACTGGCATCATTTGATGGGGCACAGTAGCAGCAATTGATGGGCACACTGGCAACATCTGATGGGGCACAATAGCGGCAATTGATCGGCACACTGGCAGCATTTGATGGGGCACAATAGCAGCAATTGATGGGCACACTGGCGGCAATTGATGGGGCACAGTGGCATCATTTGATGGGTCACAATAGCGGCAATTGATCGGCACACTGGCAACATCTGATGGGGCACAATAGCGGCAATTGATCGGCACACTGGCGGCAATTGATAGGCACAGTGTCAGCAATTGATGGGTACAGTGGCTGTGTTTGATGGCACAGTTTCGGCATATTATGGGCACAGTGGCTGCGTTTCATGGGCACACTGAACTCCGCTTTAATGAATGAATATAAAACTACGTGAATGTTTCCGTCATGTACAGCTCTAGTCTGGACGGCATTTGAACTCCTTTATCTGCCCCTCCTCTGATCATCTAACTGCTCTCTCAGCTTTGAGGTGATTGTAGCCATATTGGTGCACTTGTGACAGAGACAATTAAGTACTGTAATGCCGCGTACACGCGATCGGAAATTCGGCCAGCAAAAGAACGATGAGAACTTTATGGTCGGAAAATGCGACCATGTGTACGCTCCATCGGACCTTTGCTGGCCGAATTCCAGCCAGCAAAAGATTAAGAGCAGGTTCTCTATTTTTCGGTTGGAAAAAGTTCCTATCCGAAAATGCGATCGTCTGTATGCAATTCCGACAAGCAAAATTCCTACGCATGCTTGGAAACAATTCGACGCATGCTTGGAAGCATTGAACTTCATTTTCTCGGCTTGTCGTAGTGTTGTACATCACCACGTTCTTGGCGGTTGAAAGTTCAGAGAACTTGTGTGACCGTGTGTATACAAGCCAAGCTTGTGCGGAATCCCGTTGCAAAACCCATATCTTTTTCTGACCAAAATCCCGATCGCGTGTACGCGGCATAAGTGTTACTTTTTTTATTTGCACTAACATATAATTTTTCAGGACAAGCTTTCAGGGTACGTCCTCTTCAAGGTCCCAGCAGTCCTGATCCCCACCTCCAGCTTGAGGACTTTGTAGCTCTTCGGTGTCTGTCAAGGAATTCTCATAGTTTACACCTCGGTGTGATAGGGACACAACATCCACACTGTCAGTGGCTCTGGTACCTGACACATGAGGGGTGGTACGGAGGGTCCACACATGGTGAAAATGGGCTACTTGGACATAGGGTTTACTAACAGCAATGGACTACCTGGATATGGAGGACCCCATTTATCACCTTTATACCTCGGTGATAAGGATGAGCTCAGGCGTGTTCCCACAGCCCACGTGTAGAGCCCACCAGGAACTCGGCACTACACAGAGCTAATCACAGGCAGTGAGACATTGTCCTGATGTGCGGCTGCAGAGATGGGGAAATGTCTCACTGCCTGTGATTAGCGCAGCGCCGTGCCGACTTCCTGGCGGGCTCTCCACGTGCAGCTTGTGAACACGCCGGAGCTCATTCTTACTCGGTGAGCACAGGGGCCCCTACCAGATCTATTAGCCGATGTGGTCACTCACCATTCCTTCCAGCGTAGCTCCTGTAAAATCCATTGTGGTTCACACTGTTCACAGTATTGGAGTCCAAACCATGGAAGAGTTGCTTCTCATTAGTGGTGGAGCCATTCTTGTCATCAATACTTTGCTTCTTTATCTGGTAATTTATCCACAGGTGGCGGTTCTGGATCCTCTCGATCTGCTCAGGACACAAATGTTAGAATAAGCCGAATGAATTGCAAGGAATGTGAAGATACACTCAGCCAGATGTACGACATCCTATCACAGAATATAAGAAATATTCACTGAACAGGACCAAATCATCTCAAAATGAGTCCCATGAAAAGTCCCCCCCCCCCCAATAATGTAGAGTGTACCCCCAAATCCCTGTTATATCATCTACCTCTTTTGGCTACTTCAAGTAAATTGAAAAGATGAATTACCTTGATAATTCGCATTTGGCAGGATCTCCTGAATTGTTTCTCCACATCTTTGTACTCCTGACTCCCAGCACCTAACGGGACCACCTTGACATTGTCATTGTTCATTGGATCCCAGTGTTGGGGGACATATAATTTTCCTGTAATAGAAACACTCAGTAGTGATATCTGCCCTCTGCTTACACACCCTCCCTGTAAAATAATGTCCATTGTGTGCCATATACTGTATACTACAATCAGCTGATGATTATAAGGAGGGGGGGCTACAACTCTAGCAAATTAATACATTGTCACCTTATATTTCATTCATTATAATGGACTCCACTATAACAGTTGGGGGCTGCACTGTGTCACTGACATCGTCTGTGTCTGCAACAGTGTATTAGGGTGAGAGGGTCCAACACACAAAGGCCGAGGCTTAAATGGTAATTACCGTATTTATCGGTGTATAAAATGCACCTTAACTTTAGGAGGGAAGTTTCAGGACAAAAAACTTAAATAAAAAAAAAAGAACTTTGAAGCAAAAATAAGGGTCAGTGCCCATCAATGCAGCCTGATCAGTGAACATCTGCAGCCTCTAATATACCAATCATTGCAGCCTGTTTAGTGCCCATCTGCAGCCTCTAATATACCAATCATTGCAGCCTGATCAGTGCCCATCTGCAGCCTCTAATATACCAATCATTGCAGCCTGTTTAGTGCCCATCTGCAGCCTCTAATATGCCCATCAATGCAGCCTGTTTAGTGCCCATCTACAGCCTCGCCTTTGCCGATCATTGCAGCCTCGCCAGTCTTGGATTACACAGATCGGCAATCTCTCCTGTGTACCCGGTTCTCAGTCACTCACAGTCCTGCTGTGCTCATATGATAGACAGAACAGTGGTCCAATGGCGGGCCAGGGGGGCGGGACTGTGTGTGGGATCGCGGCTCTGTAATTCGGCGGCGCTCTCCCCCTCCTTCCAGTCTGTGGTAGCAGGAATCTGCGTATAACATGCACACACGATTTCAGGGGGAAAAAAAGTGCGTGTTATACGCCGAGAACTACGGTATATGATTATTAAAAATCCCATGACAATGTCAAGATAGAGAGAAGATAAAAAGACCCAACAAAGCATTGTGGGAAGGTTTCAGTACAGAGTTATGAAGGTATTCAGGTTGGATTGCATGCTGAGTGCAGTACTGAGATAGATAGATAGTCCAGTGGTGTAGCGCGTGTTGGCGGTGTCTGGGGCGCTCTCCTGGGTAGGGATGATCTCAGGCGTGTTCAGTTTGGACATGAGTCTAGGTGTCAGAGGCATTCCCCACCCCACAGCCACATGTATGCAAGGGGCATGCTTCAGGGCGGGGAATGCCTCCACTGCCTGTGATTGGCTGTCAATTTTGACAACCTCCTGGTGGCTGCAGTGGCATAGTGTGGGTTGCCAGCACCCTGGACAAGGCAAGTATTGCGCCCCCTAACTCAAGGGCACAATGCTTTTACCTCAGTGGCCTTGTCCATACTATGCTACTGAGTCAGTCTGACTAAAGAGCCACAGGCATTATTAAATAGCCTGAAAAGGTAATAGTAATATAAAAGACCAGGGCTTTTTTTCAGCTGGAACTTGGTGGAACTCAGTTCCACCACCTCTGGCTCAGGACCTCTGCTCCCTGCTGACCACTATTATTTGAAAACACAAAAGTCCGGCTTCTATGCTTACAAGTGACAGTTCATTCCCCAACAGCTCCCACAGATCAGATCTCTTGAGTGGCTCCCACTGAGTGAAGGATGGGGACAAGGGAGATGTAAGTACACGGGGTGCAGTGCAAATGCCAACATCACCACTGGATGATCTCCCCGCAAGTGAGAGAGGTGGAGCCAACTATGGTATGCGGGGAGATACTAGAGCTGGATGGGTGCTTACGCTTAATACAGCAACAAAAATAAGACATGTGGAAGATGGTGGAGCTTTTAAGGAGATGGGGAGAAGATGAGGGCAGTAGAGGGGGTTGAATGCAGAGGTCAGAGCTGAAGAGGGGTAAACGTGAGATGTGGATGGGGGGACACAGAGGTAAGAAACTGTGGAAGAAGGCTGAATTCTTCACACTGTGTGTAGCACACACCTGAACTCTGCACTATTTACGTAGCACACCCTGAACTCTGCAGTTTGTGTGTAACCACCTCCCTGAACTCTGCACTCTGTACATAATGCACTCCTGGTATTTAATGACCCTATTAAGACCCTACCACTGTTAGTAAAATTTGACCCCACCCACTATTTGATGCGGGTTTGGAGGGTGTGTGTGTAAGGGCCGGGGGGGGGGGGGGTTGGATTGTCGTGATTGAGTTCCAGTACCTATTTTCTGAGAAAAAAAGCCCCGGAAAAGACTCAAGAGCTTGTCCTTTCTGTAGATTGGCTGCCCAACTCCTGGGATTTTCCAGGAATGTAATGACTGATATCTGATATAAAATATTAATTACCATGTTTAGAATGACGTTGAAGCTTCAGGGTGTTCCCTCTGGGATCTCTCGCAGTTTTCAGTTCTACAATCACTGTGTATTTTGCCCCATTAATATAGATAGGTATACTTTGTCTGTCCTCATTCTTGGCCTTCTCCAGCTCCATGTTTGTTATTTTGTCGAAAGGAGTAAATTTGTTTCCGTTGAGGTATCCCCATTCCACCAGATTACTGCACAGCTCCGCCTCGCGCTCTCTCATCTTCTCATCTCGCACACTCTTTATCATGTCTTGGATTTTATTACTGACCTCCAGGACATCTTTGGACAGGCCCAGCACTTTGACTGTGAAATTGGGCAAGTCAATGGTAAGGCTAACTTCGTAGGTCTTCTGAAGCTGGAATAAGGCCTCACGTTCCTTCTCATCAAAGTCCTGGATCCAGTCATCTGTGATGATGTTCTCGCACTTCTCCTTCATTATCAGATCATGAAGCCAGACTTTCGTCTTATCCACTGCGTCCTGACTTTCCGCACACAGCTGGAAACAAACCGGCTCAATGTTTTCTCTTAATTCAAAAACCTTGGAATCCCCGATGAGGGCGAATACAGCTGTGCAGGAGAGGAGAGAAAAAACAGTCAGTGCAGTCTGGATGAGAACCTCCCCCGCCTTCCCCCTCATACTTCAACCACCTCTATTATACATGTCATCCACTCTGCTGAGACCTCTGTCACTGCGCACCCCCCACTTCCTCCAAACCGGCTTTATTTCTAGGGATAAAATACCAACACTGAAAAAATCTGACAAATGACAGCGCAGATCACATGACTAATCACAGGGGCCACATACCGGCCCCAATCTTACAATCTGATTTTACTGACTAGGAACCTTTCTGCTGGCGCTACAAATACAAATCATCATCATCATCATCCACCATTTTCCAAATACCCCCCAACAGGGGCGTACCTAGAACATTTGGCACCCGGGGCGGATCCCATATCTGGCACCCCGCCCCCCCCCCTCAAATTTAAAATGTAAAAACGCACCCAAAATGTGTCATTGTAAAAATGTGAATTTGGCCAAAATGAACTGCTGGGCTGGTGCAAGGATTACAGTGACTCCACCCCTAATATTATATTATACTCCACCCCTAATATTACATTAGACGCCACACCTAATATTACATTATACTCCACCCCTAATATTACATTATACTCCACCTCCAATATTACATTAGACTCCACATCTAATATTACATTAGACTCCACCTCTAATATTACATTAGACTCCACCTCTAATATTACATTAGACTCCACCCCCATTATACTCCACCCCTAATATTACATTATACTTCCCCCTAATATTACATTAGACTCCACTCCTAATATCACATTATACTCCACCCCTAATACTACATTATACTCCACCCCTAAGATTATACTATACTCCACCCCTAATATTATATTATATTATACTCCACCCCTAATATCACAATTTCAATTTAGTTTTAGTCTTAATGCCTCATACACACGATCAGACATTCCAACAAAACCGTGGATGTTGGCTCAAACTTGTCTTGCATACACACGGTGGCACAAAGTTGGTCAGAAATTCCGAACGACAAGAACGCGGTGATGTACAAGAAGTACGATGGGACTATAAAAGGGCAGTTGAATACCAAGTGCGCCACCCTTTGGGCTCCTTCTGCTAATCTCGTGTTTATCTTGTGTTAGTAGAAGTTTGGTAAGATCCCTTTCACACTGGGGCGGTTTGCAGGCGATATTGCGCTAATAATAGCGCCTGCAAACCGACCCGAAAGTGCCGCTGCCTTAATTCCAGTGTGAAAGCCCCGAGGGCTTTCACACTGGAGCGGTGCGCTGGCAGGACGGTAAAAAAAAGTCCTGCTAGCAGCATCTTCGGAGCGGTGAAGGAGCGGAGTGTATACCGCTCCTTTACCGCTCCTGCCCATTGAAATCAATGGGACGGCTACCGCCGGCAAAGAGCCTCTGCAGAGGCGCTTTGCGGTGGTTTTTAACCATTTCTCGGCTGCTAGCGGGGGGGTAAAACCGCCCCGCTAGCGGCCGCATACCGATGGTAAAGCGCCGCTTACAATAGCGGTGCTTTACCGCCGACGCTAAGAGTCTAAGGGCGATTCGCGCTTTTCAGATCAACACCAAACAACCTCCTTGAGGTTAAAAAATACAAGATAATAATTGTGTTGTGGTAACTTGACACACAAAACCCACAAAAAAAAATTATGGAGTTCACCAAAAAAATAAAAAATAAACAGGAGATCTTAACCACTTTAAGACCAGCCTCGTTTTGGATTTTAGGTGTTTACAAGTTTAAAACAGGTTTTTCTGCTAGAAAATTACTTAGAACCCCCAAACATTATATATGGTTTTTCTTCTAACACCCTAGAGAATACAATGGCTGTCATTGCAATACTTTTTTTTGCACCGTATTTGCGCAGCGGTCTTATAAGCGCACTTTTTTTGGAAAAAATTCACTTTTATGAATAAAAAAATAAAACAACAGTAAAGTTATCCCAATTTTTTTTTATATTGTGAAATATAATGTTACACCGAGTAAATTGATACCCAACATGTCATGCTTGAAAATTGCGCCCGCTCGTGGAATGGCGTCAAACTTTTACCCTCAAAAATCTCCATAGGCCACGTTTAAAAAATTCTACAGGTTGCATATTTTGCGCTACAGAGGAGGTCTAGGGCTAGAATTATTGCTCTCGCTCTA
This sequence comes from Lithobates clamitans, assembly GCA_037952925.1. NCBI lineage: Eukaryota > Metazoa > Chordata > Amphibia > Anura > Ranidae > Lithobates > Lithobates clamitans. The sequence goes on from JBBGZY010002334.1 coordinate 225,665, forward strand.
CCGGTCGCGGCGATACCTCACATGTGTGGTTTGACCACCGTTTTCATATGCGGGCGCTACTCGCGTATGCGTTCGCTTCTGCGCGCGAGCTCGTCGGGACAGGGGGGTTTTAAAATTATTTTTTTTTTTTTTTATTATTTATTTTACAATATTTTATTTATTTTTACACTTTAAAAAAAAAAAAAAATTGTGTCACTTTTATTTCTATTACAAGGAATGTAAACATCCCTTGTAATAGAAAAAAGCATGACAGGACCTCTTAAATATGAGATCTGGGGTCAAAAAGACCTCAGATCTCATATTTACACTAAAATGAAATGAAAAAAAAAAAAAAAAGTCATTTGTAAAAATGTGCCTTTAAGAGGCGTGGACGGAAGTGACGTTTTGACGTTGCTTCCGCCCAGCAGTGTCATGGAGACGAGTGAGCGCCATCTTGGGCTCACTTGTCTTCAGACACACCACGGGAGTGAACGCGATCGCCTCCGCCGCTACCGACGGCTCCGGTAAGCGGCGGAGGGCACCGGATCGCGGCGGGAGGGGGGGGGCCCTCTCCCGCCACCGATAAAAGTGATCTCGCGGCGAATCCGCCGCAGGGACCACTTTTATCTGAAAGCCGGCCGCCGCACGAAAACGGGGATACCGGGGTCATGGCAGCTAGCTGCTGCCATAACAACGATATCCCCGTTCAAACTTAGGACGTACATCGTCGTGCGGCGGTCGGGAAGTGGTTAATTTAAAAAAAAAAAAACAAGATAATTAAAAATATAAAAACATAAAAAGAAAAAAATTATTCGGGAGATGTGACGAATAAAGATATTATATTCATGAGATCACGAGAAATAATAAAGAAAGAAGTTTGTGAGAAGTGTGTGTGAATATGAGCAGCAAAACAACTTCATTCTTCCCTCGTCCTCTGCACAGCGCACCGAGAGGCTCCCTCGTCCTCTGCACAGCGCACCGAGAGGCTCCCTCGTCCTCTGCACAGCGCACCGAGAGGCTCCCTCGTCCTCTGCACAGCGCACCGAGAGGCTCCCTCGTCCTCTGCACAGCGCACCGAGAGGCTCCCTCGTCCTCTGCACAGCGCACCGAGAGGCTCCCTCGTCCTCTGCACAGCGCACCGAGAGGCTCCCTCGTCCTCTGCACAGCGCACTGAGAGGCTCCCTCGTCCTCTGCACAGCGCACCGAGAGGCTCCCTCGTCCTCTGCACAGTACACTGAGAGGCTCCCTCGTCCTCTGCACAGTGCACTGAGAGGCTCCCTCGTCCTCTGCACAGTACACTGAGAGGCTCCCTCGTCCTCTGCACAGCGCACCGAGAGGCTCCCTCGTCCTCTGCACAGTACACTGAGAGGCTCCCTCGTCCTCTGCACAGTGCACTGAGAGGCTCCCTCGTCCTCTGCACAGTACACTGAGAGGCTCGCTCCAGCCTGACACACACTCTGAGTTTCTGAGAAGTGCTGACAGCACAGAACTCTGGCTGCTGGGGGAGAGCTGACAGGATTTTAACCCCGATGGATCTCTAATGTTGTTGAGTATTTTGCATATTACTTGCCTTTCTACCATCTCTCGGTTTTGTTTGTGCCCTGCAGTCTGTCTCTGAAGTTTCCTTCTTGCATGCCGCTGCCTGGCTGGACTCGAGAACATACAGGGAGGAGGTGGGTGGAACTAAACAGTAGGCGTGGTGAAGAAAGTAAAATCTCCTCCGCTGTGAATGCTGGGTCTCTGCCTCTCTCCTGCTCGTGACGTCACTGGTTGCTAGACGCCAAGCGGGCAGCAGGTAGCAACCAGTTTGGGCACTGAGCCAGTGGCAGTGGTGAATAAAGTAAAAAGGGTCTCTGCCAGCTAGGGTGGTCCACCGCAGGCTGACAGTGAGAGACAGAGATGATGCAAGGGCTATTTTAGGGGGCATTAGATCGGCCCAGGGCCGGGGGTAATTCCGGAACACTGTATTGTCCCGGGATGAGGGTGCCCGGACAGAGCTGCCAATTGCGAGCAGGTCCCATGGAATCTGGGAGGATTGAGAGGTATGCATGGTTTAGCATTGGCTTAAGCCAGTGGAGATCTTAAATTCTATATGGGCACAACAGCAGCTTTATGGGCACAATAATATCTTTATGCTATGTTGCTGTGCTTAACCACTTGCCTACCGGACACTTTCACCCCTGTCCTGCCCAGGCCAATTTTCAGCTTTCAGCGCTGTCACACTTTGAATGACAATTGAGCGGTCATGTAACACTGTACACATAGGACTTTTTTATGATTTTTTTTCACACAAATAGAGCTTTCTTTTGGTGGTATTTAATCACTACTGGGGTTTTTTATTTTTTGCTAAACAAACAAAAAAGTCTGACAATTGCAAAAAAGTTTTGCTTAGCTTCTATTATAAAATTTTGCCAATAAGAAGTTTTTCTCCTTCACTGATGGTCACTGATAGAGGGCACTAATAGGTGGCACTGATTGGCAGCACTGATAGAACTGGTTAAATAGCATGCTGCTTTTAGTGGGTGGTGCTATGAAAAAGAATAACGTAGTTCAATGTGGCCACCGTATGGCAATTATTGGGTTAAAGGGGTTGTAAAGGTAAAAATTTTTTTTTTTTTAAATAACAAACATGTTATACTTACCTTCACTGTGCAGCTCGTTCTGCACAGAGTGGCCCCGAACCTGGTCTTCTGGGGTCCCTCGGCGGCTGTTTCAGCTCCTCCCCGCAAGCATTAACCACCTTAATGCGAGCTCTCTCGCATGGTGGTTAGTGCTTGCGGGCGCGCTCCCGTGATACAGCCGGCGGCTATAGCCGCTCACTGTATCACTTGGCCCTGCCCCCCAGCGCGCCGCGTCATTGGATGTGATTGACAGCAGCGCGAGCCAATGGCTGCGCTGCTTCCAATCCATCCACTGTAGCCAATCAGCGGCCAGGGTGAGCGGAGGAATAGATGTCGGGAACGAGAAGCTGACTTTCGAGGCGTCAGGTAAGTAAAACGGGGGGGCTGGGGGCGGCGGTATTGTCAGAAGTTTTTTCACCTTAATGCATAGAATGCATTAAGGTGAAAAAATTTTTACCTTTACAACCCCTTTAAATCAGGTGGTGAGGAGGCAACATATTACCTCCTCACCACCTCTTAAACAGCTCTGAAAAAGCGATCCAAGCATGGATCTCTTCAAAGGAGCAACAGTCACTTCCACACATGTTAAGGAGCCCTAAGAGTAGCCAAGCAAAATCATGCAGGGAAGTAAAGTGTTAAATCTCTTCACATCATAACAGAAGGTTCAGCCTGATATCCAACCTGTGACAGCGGACGCCCATGTCTCTGGTTGTGACCTCAGCTCATTTAAAGTGATTGTTAACCCCAAAAACATATATACAGATCCTGCCCCCCCTCTAAACTGTTAAAATCTCCCTGAACCCTCCACTTCCACTTGTATGCCCTCTCTGCGCTGACCATGAAAATCAGGGCTGCTGAGCCCTGACCGCTGTGGTCAGAGTACGTCTGCTGTCCTCTCTGCTCTTCTCTCACCCTCTCCTTCCTGCCTGTCATCTCCCTCTCTGTGTCTGTCTCCGACCCCCGCTGCTATTATTGCAAAAAAAGTACAATTGGCACTGTCAGCCCCTCTATTAGAGGCTGGCATAGCACACTATGTAAGTTGTTTTAAAAAAACGAGTGTTCTAAATACAGAATTTGAGCTGTCTTCAGGCCAGTCACAAGACTCGCGGCCGCTTTACAGCTACAAGACAGGGCATCTGCGGAGGAGCGGCCACGTGATCTCCCCAGCTGACGTCAGAGGGAGATCACGGCTCCTCCCACAGAAGCCATCTATCGGAGCTGTAAAGCGGCCGCGAGTCACGTGACTGGCCTGAAGACAGCTCAAATTCTGTATTTAGAACACTCGTTTTTTAAAACAACTTACATAGTGTGGTACGCCAGCCTCTAATAGAGGGGCTGGCATAGTCTTATAAAAACAGGTTTACAAACACTTTAAGGACTCTGCTTCTTCTGTTCACCTGTGCATGACCCCAGCTTTGATTGCTGACTACGCAGTGCACTGCGGTGAAAAATAGGTGTGGCTTAAATAGTGGGCGTGGCTCAAATGGGGTGTGGTTCGAGTCAGAGATGAATGAGGGGTGGAGGAAGGAAAGGAAAGGAAAGGAAAGGGAAGGGAAGGAAAGAAAGAAAGAAGGGAAGACAAAGTTAAATAAAAACAACCAGCAGATAAAGATACTCCAAACACCTAGTGTTGGTGCTTCAATCATCACGGCACCATGGTTGTTATGGTGTCAGGATGATTAAAGCGCATTATTTCTTATATTACATTGTAATATAAAATGAAATATGTTCAACTCACCATAATGCAGAATCAGTGGGAGCCCTGAGCGTGTCCCTCATTACATCAGGCATTCCCATTGGAGTCCCTCCTTACATCAGGCATTCCCAGCGGAATCCCTTCCTACATCAGGTTCCCCCGTAGAGTCCCTCCTTACATCAGGTATTTCCAGTGAAGTCCCTCCTTACATCAGGTGTCCCCAGCGGAGTCCCTCCTTACATCAGGTGTCCCCAGTGGAGTCCCTCCTTACATCAGGTGTCCCCAGTGGAGTCCCTCCTTACATCAGGTGTCCCCAGTGGAGTCCCTCCTTACATCAGGTGCCCCCAGTAGAGTCGCTCCTTACATCAGGTGCCCCCAGTAGAGTCCCTCTTTACATCAGGTTCCCCCAGTAGAGTCCCTCCTTACACCAGGTTCCCCCAGTAGAATCCCTCCTTACATCAGGTTCCCCCAGTAGAGTCCCTCCTTACATCAGGTGCCCCCAGTAGAATCCCTCCTTATACCAGGTTCCCCAAGTAGAGTCCCTCCTTACATCAGGTGCCCCCAGTAGAGTCCCGTCTTACATCAGGTTCCCCCAGTAGAGTCCCTTCTTACATCAGGTGCCCCCAGTAGAGTCCCTCCTTACATCAGGTGCCCCCAGTACAGTCCCTCCTTACATAAGGTGCCCCAGTTACCAGTGGCATCACTAGGGTTGGTGTCACCCGGTGCGGAAAAACATGGCATTACCCCCCTCCCTCCATAGTCCTCCCATAGTCCTACATCCATCAGTATAGCCCCCTCAGGATAAACCACCCCACTCCTCCATCAGTACAGACCCCCCTGGACAAACCAGCCCCATCTGTACAGACCCCCCAGGACAACTCAACCCCCTCCATCTGTACAGACCCCCTCCAGAAGTACAGACCCCCCCCCCAAGATAACCCCCATGTGTACAGACACTCCCACCAGGACAACTCTTCCCCCAGGAGTACAGACCGACCCCCCGGGACCACTCACCACCCTCCATCTGTACACCCCAGGACAATTCACCCCCTCCATCTGTACAGACCCCCCGGAACAATTCACTCCCCCCAGGAGTACAGACATCCCCCAGGACAATTCACCCCCCCAGAAGTACAGACATCCCCCAGGACAATTCACCCCCCCAGAAGTACAGAGCCCCCAGGACAATTCAACCCCAAGAGTACAGAACCCCCCAGGACAATTCACCCCCCCAAGAGTACAGAACCCCCAGGACAATTCACCCCACTCCATCTGTACAGACCCCCCCAGGACAATTCACCCCCCAGGAGTACAGACCCCCCCCCCCATTCATGCACCTGGGCGTGTAGCCGCCCGGAGAGTTACTTGCTCAGACTGTCACTGACTCTCCGGGCAGCATGATGTGATGGGAGGCAGCCAGTGAGAGTGAGACAGCAGAGTCTCACTCAGACAATGATAGTGTGGCGCCGGGACCCAGGACTCTCCATCGGGCCTCAGCACCGCTCAGGATGGTCACTGTGCTCGTCTCTACGCCATTTACAGAACAAAGAGGTGGAGCCTGGGTGGCAAGAAAGCGGCCAATAGAAATGGAGTGCCACTTCTATTGCAGCCGCTTTCATAGCCACCCGGGCTCCGCCTCTTGGTTCTTCCTTAGCTGGTCTTCTGTAAAATGGCAACGGAGACAGAATTGACCAGTGCCGCGGACCTCTAGCGGCCGCAAGGAAAAAAAATAAAAATAAAAATTTTCAAAAAAGAGGGAAAAAAACTATTTCCCGTGACATTCCACTGGAATTGGTAAGACCGGGACAAAGGTCTAAATCCTGGGAATGTCCTAGGAAATTCGGGACAGTTGGCAAGTATGTTTACCTACTGCGGGTGTTGGGATCCTGCCAGCTGCCGGGCCTGACCTGCTCTTCCACAGTGCTCCTTCTTCTTGCTGAGGTCCTAATCTTCCCACCTGAGAACTACAATGCTGATCAACTCCTAGAGCAGCGTTTGTCAACCTTTTTTCAGTCAGGTCACCCTTTAAAATGATAGACAATCTTGAGACACCCCATTCTAAAATGTAAAAAACTATTCTAATAGCTTTACATAATGCAGAAACACATGTAGGACACCCAACGTTAGAGGTGATTTATTCTTCGAAAGCAAATACACTTTTGTACACTGGTACCGACTAGTATTCCAATGTTTCTCTTCTTCCTCAATTTCTCTCCATAAGTCAGCTAATGTGACCCCAGTGCTGAGGAAGAGGGGCAGAGGAGGTGCAAATAAGGATGCTGTGGTGGCAACAGACATCCTCCTTATTAACTGATGATGTCATTGGTTGTTAGGATGTCAGTGTCTAAAAAGACATAATAGTGCATAGTGAAAACATGTGGCTTTGTGTAACTAAAAAGTAGGCTTGATCCACCTGCTGGCTTGTATACAATTTTTGATTATTTTTTAGGAATTTTGCCAAGGCACCCCTGAAGAAACCTCAAGGCACCCTGGCTGTCCTAGAGCAACCACCAGTGAACTGGTCCATTGGCATTCGTGCTTGCACTCCCTCTCATCACCTCCAGGGGTGCTTGGACCAGAGTCACAGAGGAAGTCACCTTGGCCTCCAACCAGGTACGTGACAGATATATTGCAAGGCTTTACAAATGTTTAATGCTTAGACTATGTGTGATATTTACCCCACAGTATACTAAACCTGCAAATGCTATACTGGGAGGGGGAAGTCAGCTTTTCATTTGCTGAGTCTGAAAGGAAGACGTTATCCTTTTGGGCACCTCGTATACATCTCGTATCTCGTGCAGAAGCTGCGATATCCCAATTCATTTCCTGCAGGACAATCCTATAAAAAGATCCTTCTATAACAACGTCTACTCACATTTATTCATCTTATCGAAGAAGCTCTCTTGTTTGGATAGAGATTCCCTCTCCTTCTTCTTCATACCGGTGAGGAAATCATTCAACATTTGCTTCTGGAAAATGACGACTTTCACCATCCGGACAGATTGGGGAGATCTGGCGAAATTGGCCACCGATTCCAAAATGGAGTCCGCCACCTCAGACGCGGAAATTTTACCCATACCTGCAACACAGTCCACAAGCTTTATAGTTTAATAGAAAACGAACAATAATAAAGCAGACAGGTTTATGGTCCAGTCGGGGGTAACATGGCCCTCTTTAAACAGGAAGGTGAGTATTGTCATGCCAGGATAGGAGGTGTGGTGTATGCTGGATGACCGATAAAAATAAAAGGAAAAATTACCCAAAAAAAGAAAAGGAAACTATTGTAACTTCTGTGAAGCTGCAATATATCATAATCTGGGTTTACATAACATTTTAAAGCTTTGGATAAAGTGGGGGGGGGGGGGTGAAGGATTAGATTACAGCAATAGTTCACTTACTTTATACAGAGAGCCTCAAGTGTGACATCTCTCAAAATTATGCTACAGAAAGCTGTCAGAGACTGCAGACATAATACAGGAGATGATCAGAGACTGCAGACATAATACAGGAGATGATCAGAGACTGCAGACATAGTACTGGAGATGATCAGAGACTGCAGACATAATACAGGAGATGATCAGAGACTGCAGACATAGTACTGGAGATGATCAGAGACTGCAGACATAATACAGGAGATGATCAGAGACTGCAGACATAGTACAGGAGATGATCAGAGACTGCAGACATAGTACAGGAGATGATCAGAGACTGCAGACATAATACAGGAGATGATCAGAGACTGCAGACATAGTACTGGAGATGATCAGAGACTGCAGACATAGTACAGGAGATGATCAGAGACTGCAGACATAATACAGGAGATGATCAGAGACTGCAGACATAATACAGGAGATGATCAGAGACTGCAGACATAGTACTGGAGATGATCAGAGACTGCAGACATAATACAGGAGATGATCAGAGACTGCAGACATAATACAGGAGATGATCAGAGACTGCAGACATAATACAGGAGATGATCAGAGACTGCAGACATAGTACAGGAGATGATCAGAGACTGCAGACATAGTACAGGAGATGATCAGAGACTGCAGACATAGTACAGGAGATGATCAGAGACTGCAGACATAGTACAGGAGATGGTCAGAGACTGCAGACATAATACAGGAGATGATCAGAGACTGCAGACATAGTACAGGAGATGATCAGAGACTGCAGACATAGTACAGGAGATGGTCAGAGACTGCAGACATAGTACAGGAGATGATCAGAGACTGCAGACATAGTACAGGAGATGATCAGAGACTGCAGACATAGTACAGGAGACGATCAGAGACTGCAGACATAATACAGGAGACGATCAGAGACTGCAGACATAGTACAGGAGACGATCAGAGACTGCAGACATAGTACAGGAGACGATCAGAGACTGCAGATATAGTACAGGAGACGATCAGAGACTGCAGACATAGACAGGAGATGATCAGAGACTGCAGACATAATACAGGAGACGATCAGAGACTGCAGACATAGTACAGGAGATGATCAGAGACTGCAGACATAGTACAGGAGATGATCAGAGACTGCAGACATAATACAGGAGATGATCAGAGACTGCAGACATAATACAGGAGATGATCAGAGACTGCAAACATAGTACAGGAGATGATCAGAGACTGCAGACATAATACAGGAGATGATCAGAGACTGCAGACATAGTACAGGAGATGACCAGAGACTGCAGACATAGTACAGGAGATGATCAGAGACTGCAGACATAATACAGGAGATGATCAGAGACTGCAGACATAATACAGGAGATGATCAGAGACTGCAGACATAGTACAGGAGATGGATATTATAGGTGGGAGTATTTATCAGACCTGTCCCTATGGCGGGGAAGGCCACGGATGTCGCCTGGAGTCGGGCACATTCGGTCAGCCCCTCGGTGATGAAAGTTTTTATTCCGCTGGCTGTGTTGGTGCCGACCTTATGTAGGATTTTCTTGCAGCGAAGATTTCCATTCAGTGTCACAATATGGTCTTTATTACCCCCAGATCCTGGAGATGGAAATATCCAATAATAAATAATTTATACTATGTAGGGCTATATTATCCAATCATATTGTCCCGGTGAGGTGTCATACTGCGAATGTGAGCAGTGACTCCCAATCACCAATCACAGAACATTCTACAATTCTAAACACCGACAGCCTCATGTCACTATATGCTCAATCAGAACAGAATTAGGAATATCAGTTTTAGGCAGTGTAAACTTCGGGGACCTGCTAGATCGCAGGACACAGGCTTTTCACTCAAAAGGAGGTTTATTGAACTTTACAACAGCAAAAACAAAAGAAAGAGATTTCAGTCTCACCGACTTGCAAAGTCCAGAACTGCTATCGCAGTTAAACAGTCCTTGGTTTCTGTTGCAGGTAGCTTCCCCTGCCAGGAGGCTTCCAGGCAGTACACTGATGTTCCCTTTTGTTGCTGCACACAAAACCACCAACCACCATCCACATTCTCCTCTACACTCCTCCACCCTCATCTGCAACTTCCGGTCTTGTTTTAAACTCACTTCCTGTGACAGGTGAGTTAACCCTTTTTGTTCCCTTAAAGGGACCACACTCCAGAGGGGAAACATAGCGTCCTTCCAGGACCCAGCCACGGTGTCCTGTACATATCCTCCCCCCCCCCGTGCCCCAACGCCAAGGAGGTGGAGGCAACAGTGGAGCTCAAACAATGGACTCGCGAGAGGGCATCTGCATTTTGATGCAGTCTCCCGGGCCTATGCTCCACTACAAATTTAAATTCCTGGAGTGCCAGGAACCACCGAGTAACCATGGCATTAGTCTCTTTACCTTGTCTCAGCCATGTTAAAGGGCCATGGTCATAAATCAGCCTAAACTTCCTCCCCAAAAAGGTAATATCTGAGGGATTTGAGGGCCCACTTAATGGCCAGACACTCTCGTTCAATTATAGCGTAGTTTTTCTCTGCTGGTGTTAACTTCCTACTGAGGAAGACTACCGGGTGCTCTTCGCCATGAACAACCTGTGACAACACCGCTCCCAATCCTACATCAGAAGCATCAGTTTGGTGCTACCAGGACAGGGTGTTGGCACAGTGCCGACTTGAGCTCCACAAAAGCCTTCTCAGTGTCTGCATTCCACTCCACCATGACCGATTTCCGACCCTTAGTCAGATCGGTCAATGGAGCTGCCAATGTGGCAAAGTTGGGTACAAACCTCCTGTAGTATCCCACCATGCCCAGGAATGCACGTACCTGTTTTTTTTGTGAGGGGGCGGGGACAACTCTGTATAGCCTCTATCTTGCTGACCTGAGGTTTCACCACCCCTCTTCCCACGATATAGCAGGTATTTCACCTCCTCCATTCCTAAAGCACATTTTTCAGGGTTTATTGTAAACCCCTCCTTCCACAGGGAGTCCAGCACTGCCTGGACTTTTGGCAAGTGTGATTCCCAGTCTCTGCTAAAAATGACTATATCATCCAAGTACACTGAGACATACTCCCGGTGAGGTCGGAAAATCCTATCCATTGGCAACGTGGCTGGAGCAGTTTGCAATCCAAAAGTCATTCTTTTGTACTGAAAACTCCCCTCTGGGGTAGAAAAAGCAGTTTTCTCTCTAGCAGCCTTAGTCAACGGGATTTGCCAATACCCCTTGGTAAAGTCTAATGTAGTGATATACCTGGCTGGACCTAGTCTCTCAATAAGCTCATCTACCCGGGGCATGGGGTAGGCATCAAACCGTGAAACTTCATTAAGTTTCTGGAAATCATTGCAGAATCGCAGAGTCCCGTTGGGCTTCGGTACCAACACAATCAGGCTCGACCACTCATTCTGCGATTCTTCAATAATCTCCAGGTCTAACATCTTCTTCACTTCCTCTGAAACGGCCTTCCTTTGGGCCTCTGGAATGCAGTAGGGCCGGACAAAAACTTTGACTCCTGGTTCCGCGATAATATCATGCTCTATAACACTAGTGAGCCCTGGCAAGTCTGAAAATTTCTCTTTATTTCTCTGCAAGAACTCCTTTGCCTGCTGACTTTGGATTTTAGACAGGGTATTTGCTACTTGGACACTCTCCACCCCAACCCGAGGCTCAAGTCTTGCACTAGCCAGGGAAGTCACCGGTTCCCTGTCTGTCCGGGGCTTTAACAAGTTTACATGATATATCTGATAGGGTTTCCTCTTACCTGGTTGGTGGACTCTATAATTTACCTCTCCCATTTTTTCTACAACTTCAAAGGGGCCTTGCCACCTGGCCAAGAATTTACTTTCCACAGTGGGAATCAACACCGCTACTCCATCCCTCACTTGGAGATTCCTTATTTTAGCAGCCCTATTATAGACCCGTCGTTGAGCCTCCTGGGCTTTTTTACAAATGTTCCTTGACTAGTGGCATCACAGTTCGGATCCTCTCCTGCATTTGGGAGACATATTCAAGAACACTCTTATGCTGAATAGGTTCACTTTCCCATTCCTCTTTAACAAAATCCAGTAGTCCGCGAGGTCTCCGCCCATATACCAACTCAAAGGGCGAAAACCCAGTGGAGGCCTGGGGCACTTCCCTGATAGCAAACAGGAGAGCTGGTTACAGACAGTCCCAGTCTTTCCCATCCCTTTGTACAACTCTCCTGAGCATAGACTTAAGGGTCTTATTAAAGCGTTCTACTAACCCATCCGTTTGGGGATGGTAGACCGATGTGCGCAGCTGTTTAATCCGGAACAGCTTGCACACATCGGCCATAACCCTCGACATAAACAGGGTGCCCTGGTCCATGAGTATTTCCGTGGGAAAACCAGTCCATGTAAACAACTGGAATAATTCCCGGGCAATAGCCTTAGAGGAGGTATTCTGCAGGGGTAGCGCCTCAGGATATCGAATGGCATAGTCGAGGATTACCAGTATGTAGGAGTGACCTTGAGCCGTCTTTACCAAAGGACCCACTATATCCATGGCTATCCTCTCGAATGGGACCTCAATTATGGGCAGAGGGACCAAAGGGCTCCAGAAGTGGGTCACCGGAGCGGTCAACTGACAGGTGGGACAAGAGGTACAGTATCTCCTTACCTCTGCTTTCAGACCTGGCCAGTAAAACCGGTCGGTGATCCGTGCCTCCGTCTTTTCAACTCCCAGGTGTCCCCCTAAAATATCGTCATGGGCCAGGTCCAGGACCTTGCATCTATACTGTTGGGGTACCAATAATTGTTCTACCACATTTTCTCTCACTTTGGTAACCCGATAAAGCAATTCATTGCATATTGCAAAGTGTGGCCACCGTTCATTCACACCTGGCTCTTGGGGAACCCCATTTACTACTGCAACCTGTTCCTGTGCACGGGCCAAAGTGAGGTCCTGCATCTGGGCAGTACCAAATGCCCCCTGGGGAACAGCCAAATCCGGCAGGGCAGGGGTAGCGGCCACTTCCTCATCCTCTTCCCCCAGCATTACCTGAAGTGGGGAAGGTAGGTCTGTGAACCACACATTTTGACATCCTTCACACTATCAGCACTACTTTCATCACCATTAACCAAATCATTAGCATTTTCATCAACTGGATCCACATTAAGAACATTTGGTATTTCAGGGTTATTCCTCTCAACAGCAGGAACAGAGGGACTACTTTCTCCCCAGTCTCTAGACCGTTCAGGTAGTTTTCCTTGTCCCCACAGTTTTGCAAATAATGGACAGTCTCGTCCTATGATAACATCATGTACCAAGTTCTTTACCACCCCCACCTCTTGAGTACCAGTGCCACATGCTGTGGAGATGGACACCGAGATGAGAGGGTACTCTCTAGTGTCCCTGTGAATGCACACAACCCGTAAAGTTTTGCTTACCGGACCGATCTTCCCAATGACTAGGATGAACCAGGGTTACCATACTTCCGGAGTCCAGCAAAGCCCGGGCAGGGAGGTGCTTCACTTGGACTTAACACTCAAATTTCTCTTCTCCAAGGTCAAGATGTGTTGTACATGCTTTATGGGCATAACCCCCCCCCCGAAGGACCCCGCATTCCGCATTCCCTGCAGTGGGCAGTGGGCCCGGGTATGGCCCCAGGAATGACATCGCCAACATTGTACATCCCCTCCTCTCCGAACAGGAACAGATCGCTGAGGCGGTACCGGGAGTGACTCTTGACCTTCCAGGGAGTTGGTTCCAGGGCTCCGGGGGACGTCCTTTCGAAGGGTGGCAGTCGATCGAATAGGCCGTGGCAGACTGGGCCCTTGGCGCTTGGTAGGGCCAAGCAGATCCTCCACCACTGTATATCGTTCCACCATCTCGACAAGTAGGTTCACTGTTTTGGGGTCTCCATGGCTGACCTACCATTGAAGGTCGTCTGGCAGTGGCCTTAGGTATTGGTCCAGCACGACCCGCTCCACGATTTGGGGGCCAGACAACACTTCGGGCTGCAGCCTTTTTTTGCCAGTTGCACCAGGTCATGCATTTGAGGCCGTGGTGGACGATCTGGACAATACTTCCATTGGTGTACTCGTTTGGCCTGAACGGCCGTAGTCACCCCCAAACGAGCCAGTATTTCTGCCTTTAGTTTTTGATAGTCTTTAGTGTCATCCGGTGGCAGGTCGAAGTAGGCTTTTTGAGGATCCCCGGTTAGGAAAGGAGCAATTAGGCCGGCCCACTGGTCCTGAGGCTACCCTTCTCTTTCTGCCGTCCTCTCAAAATGTAGCAAGAAATGCCTCTACATCATCACTCAGGGACAACTTCTGCAAAAAATGGCTTGCCCTCACAGTCACCTGGTTGCCAGGGGCAACAGCCGCTTGTTCACGGCCCTGAGAAAGCTGCTGCACTGCTTCTTTTAAGGCAGTCACCTGAGCCTGCATAACCCTTTGCTGGGTCGCTTGCTGGGCTGCTAACTGGGCCACCAACAGTCGAGTATTTTCTTGCTGCAGAGCTAGCGCCTCTTTGTGGTGCATTTGTTGTACCTCCAGCTGAGTTGATAAGCGCTGATTAGCTTCCTCGTGGCGAGTCTGCACATATTAGCCAGGGACAGCTGTTTAATTAGCTCCTCCATTGCTTCAGCTTTCAGGGTTTGGGCAGTCTTAACCCAACTGTACTGTCCCTTTAAATGTCAGTTTAAGCCAAATCCAAAAAAAAAAAATGCCTGTTACTCTGTCCTGCCCGCATTCGAGCACCACTTGTAATGTTCGGGGAACCAGCTAGATCGCAGGACACAGGCTTTTCACTAAAAAGGAGGTTTATTGAACTTAAATTGCTTTACAGCAGCAAAAACAAAAGAAAGATTTCAGTCTCACCGACTTGCAAAGTCCAGAACTGCTATCGCAGTTAAACAGTCCTTGGTTTCTGTTGCAGGTAGCTTCCCCTGCCAGGAGGCTTCCAGGCAGGACGCTACTGTCCACTTTTGTTGCTGCACACAAAATCACCATCCACATTCTCCTCTACACTCCTCCACCCTCATCTACAACTTCCTGTCTTGTTTTAAACCCACTTCCTGTGACAGGTGAGTTAACCCTTTTTGTTCCCCTAAAGGGACCACAGTCCAAACAGAGGGGAAACATAGCGTCCTTCCAGGACCCAGCCACAGCATCCTGTACAGCAGATATAACAGGGCAGCAAGGTGACTTATGCAGCGTACACACGAGCTGACTTTTCGACCGGACTGAGTCCGGTGGACAATCCGATCGTGTGTGGGCTTCACCGGACCTTCAGCGGACTTTTCCAGTCGAAAATCTGACGGACTTTAGATTTGGAACTTGCTTCAAATCTTTACGTCTTAACTCCGCCGGACTCAGAAATCCGCTCGTCTGTATGCTAGTCCGACGGACAAAAAAACGACGCTAGGGAAGCTATTGGCTACTGGCTATCAACTTCCTTATTTTAGTCCGGTGTACGTCATCACGTACGAATCCGTCAGACTTTGTTGTGATTCTGTGCAGGCAAGTCCGGTCGTTAGAGAGTCGTCTGTCAAAAGTCCGTCGAAAGTCCGCCCGTGTGTACACGGCATTAGTGAATAGCACTCCTGCCTTGCAGCACTGGGGTCCCTGGTTCAATTGTAACCCAGGACTGTCTGCATGGAGTTTGTATGTTCCCTCGCAATCCAAGGACATACTGGGAGGTTAGTTGGCTCCGTTACAACCAAAATAATGCCCCTCAATGGAGGATAGGGACCTATGTGGGGGCAGGGATTGATGTGAATTATCAGTGATATGGAATAATACATTATTCATTCCCACAGGTGATGAATATAAAAGGATACAAATAAAAACAATGTAGCTTACTTCTAATGTTAAATATGATGAAAATATGAATCTGAAAGTATTGTAGGATTTTCAAAAAAAGAGGATCAGAAATATAAAAAGAGTAAAGCTAATTGTACAAAATACTCTACACAAAAAAAGTTGAGGAATTATATTTGCTTTAATAAGTAAAGTTCTGCCTACAAACAGACAGCGTCAGATGACCTCAATCACCATTACAAGCCAGAACCCATCTCTGTGTGCCTCTCTGAAACTGCTTCACTTTGCTACCGGGACCGGATTTCTCCGACTTTGGGACCAAGTTCTACCAGCTGCCACCACACTGCCTCTAATAACGCATTGATCTATGACACTGAAATATGGGGCATTAGAGGCAGATTTTATCCTCAGAATATTGGAAGATAATGGAGGCCGCAGTGATCTACAATCATTGAGTTTCATGCTCTGTAGGAGACGGTGACATCCCCAGAACAGGATATTTATCCCACTGCCAATATGGCTGCCAGGTATGACAATGACAATCTGAGGCGTCTTACCCAGCCGGGTGCACTCGTCCACCACGCTCTGTCCTGCAGCGTCCAGGATGGCTTTAGACACACCTAGGAAGGAAAGAGCAACATGATTAGGAGAATCCAACAGATAATAAAATAATTGTATGTTTAACTAATGATTAAAGGACAATGGTGTCCGTTTCTGAAACTGAACAGCGGCGATCCTGAGTGCCGGTTCACATAGGGGCGACTTGTCAGGCGACCTAGTCGCCTGACAAGTCGCCTCCCGTTCTGTGCTACGGAACTGTTCTAATAGGAGCGACGCAAGTCGCTCCGACTTAGAAAAAGGTTCCTGTACTACTTTGGGGGCGACTTGCATAGACTTCTATGCAGAAGTCGTTTTGCAAGTCGCCTCGGAAGTAGTTTGCAGGTCGCCTCGCTGAGGCGACCTGCAAGTCGTGCCGCCCCTGTGTGAACCGGGGCTGAGGATTGCCGCTGATCTCAGTTCATTAACGGTTTATAAAACAGATGATCGGGGAGAACATGTTCTCTGCTGATCTTCTCCACACATCGAGAATGTCATTGTCTGACACAAACATGGGCAGTTTATGAAGCTGCGATCTCAGCACTTCACTGGCGATCTGTCAGAATTCACCTCCCTGATTCACCAGATCCGAGGTGAAGAGAGAATCCCCAGGGAAGGAGGAAGATTATTGACTTATTCCTTCCTCAGTCAGACCCCCCAACACAGTAACCATGTCCCCCTGCCATCTTTAGGTGTGTGTATAAATGTAGCGGCCGCAATTTTTGCTCCATAATCTAATGTTATGTTATCCTATGAGCAGTGTTATAGCTTAGCATATAGCACCATCTAGCGGTCAAAATATAGAATGAACTTTATTTTATTTCTTTATTGAAGAAGATGACCAGGAAGTGTTTTGTTTTGTTTACTTTGGACATTAACTTGACCTGCCCACAATGCTTAGTGAACTCCCATGAGCATCAAGAGACTGAACTGCTTTGTGGGAAGGCTATAAAAGAACTGGGTGCGACCATCTTAGGTCTCTTGGGAACGCATGGCCAGCCTGCGAGGATCTGTGTGGAGGTTGCCAGCAAAGCGCGGCCTACATCCACTGCGGAGCGATCTGATCAGCGATCCTGTGACACATCAGTGAGCTGGACTGATGCCGAGGCAAGACTGGGAAGGAGCCAGAGAAGCCTGTCGGAGTCGTCTGAGAGTTTCAGAACATCTCTTTGAGCGGAGCGAAGCAGCGTAGCAGTGTCGGCCAGCCGGAAACAGGATCCTGTGTACTGGAGCAGAGTGGTTCTACATTGCAGACCTGGTTGGGCGAGAGGGCTGTGCCCAAAAGTTTCCTTGACGCACGTTTACACACCTGCCATTATAACACAGTGTTGCTGGGACTTGTAGTCCCACAGAGGGAATTCAAGGGATTAAGAGTTCAAAAGTAGGCCTCAAGCCTGTACCTCATTACAATTCTGATACTGTGTTTAGTTGGCACAGAGATAGCTGCAGTGTTGCTGTAGCACAACATCAGTTCAACAGTCAGTTTGCTTTGACCTGGGAGTTGTTAACCATTGGATTACAATTTACTTTACACATAGCTAGCAGAAGAAAGAAGAAAAGAAGGACTGTCTCATAAAATGCAAGGCGTCGTGTTTCATTGCTCTATTAAAGTTACTATAATATAAAGCAATGGGAGCTCCCTAGGGATTGTACTATACTTTATTAAATTAACATCTGCTTTCTCTACAGTTACAAAGCGTGCTGAGGGTGGGACAGTGCCCATAGTGAAGTCAGTTCACTCTGTCATTTGTCCCATTTCCTAGACACATTGCTAGTAAGTTAATTAAAATCCTGTACATTTGTGTAATACCTTTGTGAGTTAAATCTGTTGGCTGTCACACTACGTTGGTCTGACAGTACAACTGCTGTAATCTTTACTTTAAAGCAAATAGAGTAAAACATAATTCTTGTTTAAGTATTCCTGTGTGGAGTGTTACTTCTTTTGAACTGTTGACCAGGCGCAGGTCGGAGGTAAAAGGTGAAGACAGAAGGTATATTATAATATATCTATACTGTAAAATTGTCTTTAAGTTTTACCACACACTATTATTACACTACAGCTGTGTTAAGGGGACTCTGAGGGTTTGGGATGGCCAGTGGGAAAATGAACAACTTAGCAGCTCCTACGGGGGTAGTGCGCTACATAGAGGTCCCACCGAGATTACCCAACTGGAATGCCCGAATAGGCCAGGAGAGGAAGCTATGGACTCAGCTGCGGCCACTCAGTGGAGTCAAGAATTTGGGGGTGTAGCCCAGAAGACCACTATACTAAAACTCCCAGGAGACCAATGGTTTGATAGAGAGGTGTGACTACTAATGCGGAAAGCAGTGCCCAGACAAGGTTGCTATTTGCTAGACTTAAAGCAGAATGTACAGGAAAACTTTATTTACATCCTATTAGAGTGGAAAGAAGCCACCCTAACAGAGTTCCAGGGAGGGATGGTGAGCCTGACTGAGGGCCTGGATGGAATGGTAATTCCGATCCAAGAATCAGAAGAACCGCCACCCGTAACACTGCCAGGGAGTCCGTTGGTGAGGAGCTCAAAGAGAGGCAGCCCGGATTCTGCAAGCTCAGGATTAGGAGAGGACCTAGAGCCCAGGATGCCGACAGCGTTCTTTTACTTAGACATGAGGTATCTGGCGGACAGCTTGATACAAAGCCAACAGATGTCCATGAATGAAAGGTATCGGAAGCTGCCCATATTCTCCAGGCGAATACCGAGGCCAGAGGGAGAGGAAGATTTTGAGAGTTGGATGGATCAGGCAACTTAGGCTTTGGAGGATTGGAATGTTCCGGGACATTTAGCTAGAAGAAGGATAAGTGAAAGTCTGCTAAGTCCAGCAGCCGATGTCATTAGGAGTCCTCTGGAGAGGAAAGCCAGACTGCGATGCTAAAGATTACATTACAGCCCTCTATGCTGTGTATGGGAGGATTGAAAAGATATCTGATCTGATGTATCGGTTTGAACAGACTCAGCAGAAGATGGGAGAGAAGTTGTCGGCATACATTGTCCATATAGACCAAATTTTACATCAGATCATTCTGAAGAAGGGTGTTGATCCTCGGGAGGCAGATAAAGTCAGATTAGACTGGACTTTAATAGGGGCTAGATCGAACCACCCCATTGCCCTTCGGTTGCTCCTAAAAGGCGCTGGCGAGATTCCTTATCCTGAACTGATGGGGCTAGTGAGAGAGGAAGAAGTCATCTTGGAAGAAAAAGATAGAGAAACCCGTATGGGCAGGGATCCCTCGCAGAAAAGTGGAAGGGCCTCCGCTCAGTTAATATCCGTCGAAGGTATGGAAGATGTGGACACCGAAGAGTGGAAGTGGGAGGAGCATCCTCCGCCTTCTATATGAGAGTCCTTGTCGGCATCAACTCGAGCCAAGTCAGCTGAGGAGGAGCCCCCGGCTAAAGCCCTGCTGCAGCAAGCGTTGCTCCGAGTGATAGGGGCACAAGCCAAGAGCTCAAATGAAGGAGTGGATAGTCGGAGATGCTATCAGTGTGGAGATTTTAGGCATCTTCAGGTCCATTGCCCACAGAAAGACTCAGATGCTGCATTACTGAGGGAATTGATCAGGATGTTGAAGACGCTATTGAAGAAGCAGCCGGCGGGAAACTCCAGAGGGTCTCAGTGAAATAGCCAGCTGAGAACCCTGTAGGAAAGCAGATCTCCAAGAGAAATGAGAGGAAGATGTTGGAGGGAAAAGAAAGGAAGGACAGAGAGTCCCAGAGGCCACGAAAGATGGGTGGATGGACAAGTAACCCGACACCGGGGTCAGGGAGCCGGGAGCAGAAAGTCAATGCTTCACCAGTTACTAAAACTCCAGTTGGGTCTTGTCAGAATACTAGCGGGAAGACCCGCTCCAGGAACACCTCTAAAAGAAACTCTAACGTTGCGCCTAGGATTGGCGACCAGAGCTCTGAAACTAAAATAAGGAGACTAAAGAAGAAGAACCGCCTTGCCAATGAGAAGGGACAGTCAGAGTTTTCCTGATAAGCTAGTGGGGCCATCCCCCATTGTGTCTGTACAGATAGAAGGAGTTCACACGCAGGCTCTACTAGACACAGGAGCACAAGTTACACCGTTGTATCGAGATTTTTGTGACAGACATTTAAGTCATATTCCCATCCGAAAGTTGGAGGAACTCGAGATCTGGGGGATTGGGACCATCCAATGCCCTTACGATGGGTATATCCCCATCCAAATATCTTTTGGGCCAGCGGCTGTAGGAAAAGAGCAGACCTTTGACACGCTGGCGGTTGTGTGCCCCAGGCCCCCTGGAGCCGGACGGAATTCCATACTGGTGAGGGCGAATACGGATCTAGTGCGGAGGCTGCTGTTTGCTGTTTTGGACACCATCATGTTCAGTAAGGCCCTCGAAGAACATGAGGCCCGACTGGAGAAGGTGTTCTCCCGACTGTGTGAGGAGCGGTTGAAGCTGTCGTTAGAAAAATGTCAGTTCTCCCGAACCTTGGTTACATACCTAGGACACGTAGTTTCAGCAGGAGGAGTGGCTACTGACCCGAAAAAGTTGGAAGCTGTCACCAGCTGGCCCCGGCCAAGAACGGTAACGGAGTTGAGATCCTTCTTGGGTTTCTGTTCTTACTATCGAAGGTTTGTGGAGAATTTTGCAACTATTGCCCGACCCCTCAATGAGCTGTTACACAAGGCAACGGGAGAAGATGAAGAACAAGGGCTAAAGATGAAGAGGGGCGGCAGTCGTAGAAAAGGAGTATCTGTACAGGATCAATGGACTCACTCGTGTGAAGAGGCATTTAAGAAGTTGAAGAAGAGCCTGACCGAAGCTCCAGTGCTGGCTTATGCCGACCCAAGTCTACCTTATGAGCTAGATGTAGACGCCAGCAGAGATGGCTTGGGAGGGGTGTTGTATCAGCATCAGGCAGGAAAGCTGAGTGAGTAGGAGTCTTGCCCCCTCGGAAAAGAATTACCCGGTGCACAAGCTGGAGTCTCTGGCCCTCAAGTGGACGGTGGTTGACAAATTGAGAGATTATCTATATGGGGCGGAGTTCACAGTGAAAACCAACAACAACCCCTTAACTTATGCTCTGACCACTGCCAAGTTGGATGCCACCGGACACCGATGGATAGCAGCGTTAGCTGGGTTCTGGTTTAGTCTGAAATACTTGCCCGGAGTGGGGAATCGAGATGCAGAGGCGCTGTCTCGAAGACCACACAGACAAGAAGAAGACCCAGTGGAGTGGGCTTGTGTGACTGAAGAGGGGGTGCGGGCTCTGTGCCAAGGTTTGGAGCAGGAAGGAAGTGCAAGGGTGGCTGCTGAATACCTAGGAGTTCATCCATCAGGCATCGCTAGACGATATTGTGGACTGACACAAGTGAGGGGAGAAGGTTTGCCGCAGCTGTCGAGAGCGGATCTGAGACGGGATCAAGTGGAGGATCCATTGGGCAGATTAGTGGTGCATGCCTTGAAGAATCAGAGTCCTGAAATATTACAAGAAAGTCGGGAGCCCGAGGCAAAAATACTACATAAGGAGTGGAATTGACTGATGCTCAGGGATGGTGTGCTGTATCTCGCCCAGTGCTGAGGAGAATCCTGATGAGATAAACAATGAAGCCATGAAGAGGTAAGGAGGATGGATTCTCTGATCTACATCGAGCTGTGTGTGTGTGGGGGAGGGGTGTGAATAGTGCAGGAAGTAGGAGTCACGTAGGTCAGTGTAGGGGTCAGGTAGGTCAGTGAAGGGGTCGGATAGGTCAGTGTAGGGGTCAGGTAGGTCAGTGTAGGGGTCAGGTAGGTCAGTGTAGGGGTCAGGTAGGTCAGTGTAGGGGTCAGGTAGGTCAGTGTATAGGTCAGGTAGGTCAGTGTATAGGTCAGGTAGGTCAATGTATGGGTCAGGTAGGTCAATGTAATGGTCAGATAGGTCAGTGTATGGGTCAGGTAGGTCAATGTAATGGTCAGGTAGGTCAGTGTATGTACCAGGTAGGTCAGTGTATGTGTCAGGTAAGTCAGTGTATGTGTCAGGTAAGTCAGTGTATGTGTCAGGTAAGTCAGTGAAGGGGTCAGGTAGGTCAGTGTAGGGGTCAGGTAGGTCAGTGTAGGGGTCAGGTAGGTCAGTGTAGTGGTCAGGTAGGTCAGTGTAGATGTCAGGTAGGTCAGTGTATGAGTCAGGTAGGTCAGTGTATGAGTCAGGTCGGTCAATGTAATGGTCAGGTCGGTCAGTGTAGTTCAGTGTGTCAGGTAGGTCAGTGTAGGGGTCAGGTAGGTCAGTGTGTCAGGTAGGTCAGTGTTTGTGTCAGGTAGGTCAGTGTTTGTGTCAGGTAGGTCAGTGTTTGTGTCAGGTAGGTCAGTGTAAGTGTCAGGTAGGTCAGTGTAAGTGTCAGGTAGGTCAGTGTATGTGTCAGGTAGGTCAGTGTATGTGTCAGGTAGGTCAGTGTATGTGTCAGGTAGGTCAGTGTTTGTGTCAGGTAGGTCAGTGTAAGTGTCAGGTAGGTCAGTGTAAGGGTCAGGTAGGTCAGTGTAAGTGTCAGGTAGGTCAGTGTAAGGGTCAGGTAGGTCAGTGTAAGGGTCAGGTAGGTCAGTGTAGGGGTCAGGTAGGTCAGTGTAGGGGTCAGGTAGGTCAGTGTATGTGTCAGGTAGGTCAGTGAAGGGGTCAGGTAGGTCAGTGTAGGTGTCAGGTAGGTCAGTGAAGGGGTCAGGTAGGTCAGTGTATGTGTCAGGTAGGTCAGTGTATGTGTCAGGTAGGTCAATCTAATGGTCAGGTATGTCAGTGTAGAGGTCAGGTAGGCCAGTGTAGAGGTCAGGTAGGTCAGTGTATGTGTCAGGTAGGTCAGTCTAATGCTTAGTCATTGTAGGGGTCAGGTAGGTCAGTGTAGGGGTCGGATAGGTCAGTGTAGGGGTCAGGTAGGTCAGTGTATGTGTCAGGTAGGTCAATCTAATGCTTAGTCATTGTAGGGGTCAGGTAGGTCAGTGTAGGGGTCAGATAGGTCAGTGTAGGGGTCAGGTAGGTCAGTGTATGGATCGGGTAGGCCAGGGTAGAGGTCGGGTAGGCCAGTGTAGAAGTCGGGTAGGTCACATGTGTTACAAGGGCAGGGCAAAGGGGGTGGAGTCAGGGGCAGAGCTGGGGGGGGAATTGAGGTTTTCTATTTGTTTGTGTGTTGGTTGAACTTGTGTCTTTTTTTCCACCCACAGTAACTATGTAACTCTCAGAACCTTTCCTGGTGATCAGAGGTTGTTGCTTTTCTTATCACAATAAAGGATGGGAGGGGGAAGGGACAATGGAGGAGATGACAGACAGAGGACAATGAGGACACAGGTATTAGAGATGATTATTTCTGGGGCCAGACTGGGAATAAATGGTATCGGGGTGTAGACGGATTTATCACCCCCCCTATTAGTAAATACCTGTTCTCATGGTGAATGTCCGGTCAGTTGAATTAACGATGATGTCCGTATCCTCCTTTGTTATATCTCCAGTTTTCACCTGATAAGTGAGCGATCCGATCGTCATTTCATGAGTCCCCGATGTCGGCGTTCTCACTGTACCAAATATGACTGCAACAGATGAGAGGAAGAGGAATTATCTCCACCCGGGTCTATTCCAGCATTCTTCCTGAACTCTGCAACCAATACTACCAATGAATCTCTGCTGGTCCACTGATCTGATTTTTGATGAAGCCAGCAGATACACCCTCGTGATTGTGCCACTTTATAGTCCTTCAATCACCCTAACAAACTCAAGCTCTGGACTCTCAGACCTTGTGTTTGGAGCTCTCATTGGATGCTAGCTTCGTTAAATCTACTTCTTGGCTCACTGTAATCAGTGTGGCTGCATGTGATTAGTTAGGTCTGTTCTGTGTTTCACTGGCTGTGGGGCTGTTTACCCGTCTGGCTAGAAATGTTCTGGAAGATAGAGGCCAGGAAAAGTCAAGTCGGCAGCTAAATATTTATGCAGCCCTGCCCAATCTCTGGGGAGAGTTGCCCAGATGGTAGCTGGGAGTGTGTATAAATACTTTGAGACCTGGGACAGAGTTATCTTGTCCCTAAAAAGGAGATCACAGCCTAGGGGGGCTGTTTGCCCCCTAGGCATGTATGCCATGTCTATGTAATTCATTGTGGCCCCAGCTGGGCTAGCTGGGGGGCCTATTCTCCTGAAAGTCACTGGAGCTGACTGAAGGACTTTTCGTCTGAGGATCTAGTCTGGTACTACTGGGAGAAAGGACTGGGAGATATTGAAGGAAATCCACCCATTATCTGAGAACATTGAGTACAGACCAGTGTGAGAGATCCTAGAGACTGTGTGCTTGCCCACCCCCCC
Source organism: Lithobates clamitans (assembly GCA_037952925.1). Classification (NCBI taxonomy): domain Eukaryota; kingdom Metazoa; phylum Chordata; class Amphibia; order Anura; family Ranidae; genus Lithobates; species Lithobates clamitans. Next base: position 250,057 of record JBBGZY010002334.1, read on the forward strand.
CCCCCCCCCCGTGCTATACAGTCAGCTGTGTTCAAAGGGGGAATTGCATCTGGTGTCCTAAAGTGCTTAGTCTATTAATTCCTCTAAGAGGAAGATTAATATCCTCGAGTTGCTACTACAAAGCTTAGTCCATCATCTACTTATGCAAGGACTTGTCTCACAGTTCTAAAGAAGAAAGCTTAGTGTCCTTAAATTGTTACTAAAGGTTATTGTAGTATCCCATGGTTATCATACTCCTATCCATGTTCAAGTTCTACAATAAAGCAGCAAAAAAGCATTCCCCAAGACTGGTCATTAAGCCAAGCTACACATGTAAAGCTGAAAACAAAGGCAGAGTGCCAGTGAGCAGAGGAACAGGTGGTAGGGGGTCCTGGTGGTTTAAACATGGACAGCTTCCTACCGGTCACATACCTGGTGATGGAGCCTGTTGTGTAGAGGAAGGCAATCTCTTACACCTCCAGCTCGGTACCCCTGGTAAAGTAATGTGGGGCACAAGAGCCTGGAGTGGCACGAGAGCATGGCAGTTCAGGTGATGATGGATGCAAATGAGAGGTCTGTGCGCACTTGGATGCAGGCTGGATCATGACGCAGGGCAGCAGGCACATCAGACTGGTAGACAGTCAGCAGGCACATGGCGGGCTGGCAGGTCCCAGGCAGCAGGTACTTGGCAGGCTGGCAGGTGGCAGACAGCAGGGATTTGGCAGGTGGCAGACAGCAGGTACTTGGCAAGCTGGCAGGTGGCAGACAGTAGGGACTTGGCAGGTGGCAGAGGTACTTGGCAGGTGACAGACAGTAGGGACTTGGCAGGTGGCAGAGGTACTTGGCAGGTGGCAGAAAGCAGGTACTTGGCAAGCTGGCAGGTGGCAGACAGTAGGTACTTGGCAGGTGGGAGACAGCAGGTCCTTGGCAGGCTGGCAGGTGGCAGACAGCAGTTACTTGGCAGGTGGCAGAGGTGCTTGGGAGGTGGCAGACAACAGGTACTTGGTAGGCTTGCAGGTGGCAGACAGCAGGTACTTGGCAGGCTGGCATGTGGCAGACAGCAGGTACTTGGCAGGCTGGCAGGCAGCAGGTACTTGGCAAGCTGTCAGGTGGCAAACAGCAGGTACTTGGTAGGTGGCAGACATCAGGAATCAGGATGGCCACCTCAGACTGGACACAGAACAGGGTCAGGCAAACCAGGATAGTCACTAGCAGGCACATCAGGAACAGAGCAGCAGAGTAGTCAGGTTCAGGCTGGAGTTGGCAATGGTAAATAGACAGAGGGATCAGGCAGGGACGTGGTCAAAGAGCAAGCCAGGGGTCAGTTCAGGCAGAGTATAAGTGTGGTCAGACCGATCAGAATGGCAACAGGTGATAAAAACACAGCAGGCAGCAGGTAGCAGAACATTGTAGACCATAAGGCAAGATCTTAGTGCAGCAGAGGTGATTAAATAGCCCACAGGGTGGCACTCTAGTGGTGGGAGTGCACGCTGCCATGTGTGCACGTGCGCATGAGCATGGGTTAGGCTAACAGGAATTCTCTGTCTGAGCATAGCCATGTGCCTAGGCACATCTTGTCTTTCCTGATGGGTTTGGCTAACAGGAATTCTCTGTGTATAACTATGTGCCTGGGCATATTTTGTCTTTCTTGAGACTGTCCCCCTTACGGGTAGCCTCCGAATGCCCAACTGGGTACATTTTTCAGGGTACCTATAGCGGAAAGCCTGAATTAGTTCTTTGGAGTGAACATTTGACTCTGGTTCCCACAAGTTTTCTTTAGGCCTGTAGCCTTTCCATCTGGTTAGATATTGGAGCTGATTCCCCCTTCTCCTACAATCTAAAATGGCCTCTGTAACGAAATGTCCCACACTCCGCTTGAGTGCTTTCGTCATATACCACTTCCTCCCAGTCTGAATATAGATATCAGATATTCCAACCACTCACAAGCACAAAACAAGACAATACTTGTTTAGTTGCTGAACATGGACTGTTTATTAGAACCAAAAAAGTATTATATACAGTAGAAGAGGAGGTCGCCCCTCCTGCTCATATTACTCTAACAACACACCTGCAACCAGAAACCCAATCAACATGAGCCAATTAACAAATCCCTCAAAGCAGCCGATGTGACTCCGTGCCCTCCTGAGCATTGTTATGATTAATCAGGATTTCACTACAGGTCAGACTTGTTGTCAAGGAGCTTCACACAGTAGATTATACATTATCATAAGTAAAAACACAGGACACCTTCTCACAATAGCAGGAGCTCCAGCAGAGTCGGCCTGTCTTCTACATTGTACAGAGGCCAATGTAATCAGCTTTCTCAACGAACATGTTGAGTTCAGAATCAAACAAACCAAGAATATCTCCTGGGAGATATTGTGGATAAATATTTCTGTCCCATTTTAAGTGATCCAACATATATTTTCTCAGTCACCGTGCCAGGATGGCACAGGGTGACTTAGACATAAGAGGTGCATGGGGAGCTGAAACATGGGTTTCCCAACCTTTCCAATGGATTCTTGGTTCCACGGGCCCTCCCGTCACATCTCTCCCCAGAAGGCTAACACAGGAGGAGACCCCAGACCGGTTGACTCCGAAGTTAGTCCATAGTTCCAGTCCTCTAATGCCTGTACCCACACAGTACCCCAAACAAATTGTTCCAAACAGAGCATTACTCACCCAGCCAACCTCTGCCTCTCTCAGAGAACATACCGGCTGCTGGGGGGGGAGTGCGGACTGGTCCTTCCCCCTGGAGTCCCTTTAGCTGCAGGAGAGAAGACAGGGAGGCTGGGCTCAGTCCGTCATGCTGTTGGGCATCTGGGCCGACTGCCCAGCATCCCTGGGGTATACAGGTGGAGACTGAAGTCCCATCCACCTTTACAGGAAATCCATCCTCTGTTAGTTGAAGGCAGAGGCCAGCAGCACTCTGCCCTGTTGCCAGCCCTTCTGCTGGAAACCCCACACCATCTGCTCCAGCTAACTGTTGGGGAGGGAGGCCAACTCTCCCGGCTCCCTGGAACTCTGAAGTTGTTGCCAGTGCTGGGCAGAGGTTGGTAGCACTCTGCCCTGTTGCCAGCACTTATGCTGGGGACTCCACATCATCTGCTTCTAGCTAACTGTTGGGGCAGGAGGCTGGATTCCTCCACTCCCAAACTGTGTAGCTACCATTGGGGAGGTGAGCCGGCTGCTTCCTTTTCCGTTCCCTCATCTGCTGGCTGCTGGGACATCATGTCTATGGTACTGTCTCCCAGGTGCACGGATCTTAGCTGGGGAGGAAAGACCGCTTTCTCCACCCTGGCCGACTGTTGAGGAGGGACAATGAACACCTCCTCTCCCTTCTCCCCCTGTATGTGCTGCTGGGAAGTGATCGCCACCTTCTCATCCTGAGCCTCCAGGACTGCCACAGATGTGGGGCAGAGGTCTTGGACCCTCTGTCCGGTGACCAGCGCTTCAGCTGGGGAAGTTCCTTGTAACTCCACAGATACTGCTGTTGGTGCTGGGCAGAGCACAGTGACGTTTGGCCCTGATACCAGCTCTTTTCATGGAGGCTCATCAGATTGTTCTTCCTCAGCAGAAATGTCTATCAAATCCCCTGTCTCTGCAACTGGTGTCTGGGGATAGAGGTTCACCATCTCCTGTCAGTGGAACCCAGAAGATGGTATCAGTGCTGGGCAGAGGTTAGCAGAGCTCTGCCCTGTTGTCAGCACTTAGGCTTTGGAGATGGCAAACTCCAGATTTTCCACTGCCGATTCTCTGGCATGCTGCTGGACAGGCATATTCCTCCATCCAAGATCATTCCATGCAGAAACAGGATCATCAGGGTCAGTCAGCACTTGCTGCATCTGCCATAAAACCTCCTTGTCCATAGCTGCAGGGGCAGGTTGGCAAAGCACACTGTTACTCTGCCACATTGCCGACTCTTCAGCCAGGATTTCAGAGTTGTCAACTGGTATTTCCTGATAGTCCCAGGCAAAGGGAGCCCAGCCCTGGCGCTGAGCAACGTTAAGCAGCCATCTGTAGGCGATCTCCAGCTCCCATTCCAGAATGGCCAGAAAGTCTATATCTTCCAGTGCCCAGTGCACTTCCGAGACGTTCAGTAGCCCTTCTCTGAAATCCATGATTTCATCCAACCGCCACTCCAAATCACTCCCAAAGTTAGGGTCCCCTGTCAGCTTCACATACAACAGTACCAGGCCGCCGTAGCCAAAGCCTTCCGTTGGGCTGTCATCCGCTATCCAGGGACATGCTTGGGATACATGCCACCGGAGAGCTCTGTAGCTCTCATCCAGCCGCATCTCTGCCCAAACCAGCTTTGTTAATTCTGCTGTCTGCTCCTTGTGCGTTTTTTCTCCCAAAAACAGCACCCGCAATCCATACTGCGACCAGTTCCTTTCCTGGATGGAGGGGAGAACTTTTCCCTGGTGTCGCTGCTCACGGGATAGCGCTTCCTTCCAGAGTTTGCCGCGGATAGAATCAAACCATCCCAGCAGGACCTGCTCTGATACTGGCCCTCTGTGCTGTATCTGCATATCTCACAACCTCCTTCTGAATTCCTCTTCCAAGGTGGCTGGTATCTGTATCTCTCCTCTCCTGCTATCCGGACCTTGGATCCAGGTGGAAGTTTGGATGTCCCTGCCTATAGGAAGCATCCCTCCGCTGCCACCAATGTAACAAATTGTCCCACACTCCGCTTGAGTGCTTTCATCATATACCACTTCCTCCCAGTCTGAATAGAGAAATCAGATATTCTAACCTCTCACAAGCACAAAACAAGACTATACTTGTTTAGTTGCTGAGCATGGACTGTTTATTAGAACCAAAATACAAGTCTTATGTACAGTAGAACAGGAGGTCCCCCTCCTGCTCATAGTACTCTAACAACACACCTGCAACCAGAAACCCAATCAACATGAGCTAATTAACTAATCCCTCAAAGCAGCCAATGTAACTCCGTGCCCTCCTGAGCATTGTTATGATTAATCAGGATTTCACTACAGTTCAGACTTGTCACCGAGCTTCACACAGTAGATTATACATTATCATAAGTATAAACACAGGACACCTTCTCACAATAGCAGGAGCTCCAGCAGGAGTCGGCTTGTCTCCTACATTGTACAGAGGCCAATGTGATCAGCTCTCTCAACTAACATGTTGAGTTCAGAATCAAACAAACCAAGAATAGCCTTTACATACATCCTGGGAGATATTGTGGATAAATATTACTGTCCCATTTTAAGTAATCCAAAATATATTTTCTCAGTCACCCTGTGCCAGGATGACACAGGGTGACTTATGCCGTGTACACACGGACGGACTTTTCGATCAAACTTGTCCGACGGAACGAATCCGTCAGACAATTTGACCATGTGTGGGCTTCATCGGACCTGCAGCGGACCTTTTCTGTCGAAAATGTGACGGACTTTAGATTTAGAACATGTTTCAAATCTTTCCAACGGATTCGAGTCCGGTCAAAAAATCTGTTTGTCTGTATGCTAGTCCGACGGACGAAAACCGACGCTAGGGCAGCTACTGGCTATGAACTTCCATATTCTAGTCTGGTCCTATGTCATCACGGTCGATTCCGTCATACTTTGGTGTGATTGTGTGTAGACAAGTCCGATTGGACGGAAGTCTGTCGAAAGTCCGTTGAAAAGTCAGACGTGATTCAGTCCGCCGAAAGTTTGATCGTGTGTACACGGCATTAGACATAAGAGGTGCATGGGGAGCTGAATGGGGTGCATGGGGAGCTGAAACATGGGTTTCCCAACCTTTCCAAGGGATTCTTAGTTCCACGGGCCCTCCCGTCACAGCCTCTACCTCATATTCTTCTTTACCATTAATAATGACCACTGATTCAGGAGGACCTGAATTCTGCTCTGGAAAGAGATTGGAAACTGTGGGTTTCAGCAGAGACACATGGAACACAGGATGAATTTTCCGTTCGGCAATGTAAGTTCATAGGATACATCACTAACCTTCCTTTTTACCGGAAAATGTCCCACCAATTTGGTACCAAGCTTCTTCATAGGACAAGCTAACTTTTTGCTCACCTGGTTTCAGAATCAAGTTTCTTATTCTCAGGGCTTTTTTCAGCAGGAACTAGGGGGAACTCAGTTCCACCACCTCTGGCTCAGGTCTTCTGCTCCCTGCTTACCACTATCACTTGGTAACACTGAAGTCCAGCTTCTGCGTTTACAAGTGATAGCTTATCTCCCAGTAGCTCCCACAGGTCAGATCCCACTGAGTGCCGGACAGGGACAAGGGAGATACAGAATAGGTGCCCAGGGTTCAGTGCAGTCATGGGCAGGAGAGGGTGCGTGGTAGGCTGCACCCTCTGTGTTCTCCATTTTTTTCGCTGGTGACCAGTTGTTGATGCTCCTACTGCATGATCTCCCTTGCAAGTGACTGTAGTATAGTATGCTGGGAGGTACTACAGCCGGATAGGTGTTTTAGCTTAATATTGCAACAAAGGTAAGAAATATGACAGATGGTGGAGCTAATAAGGAGGGGGGAAAAGATGAGGGCAGTGGAGGGAGAGGGTTGTATGCAGAGGGAAGAGCTACTATTTGATGCCATTTGGCAGGTATGTGTGTGTGGCGGGCATGGTTAAGTTCCTGCACCTATTCTCTGAGAAAAAAAGTCCTGCTTATTCTTGTTGTCCACCTATGCCTTAGAGATAGTCTCCCACAAGATTCTGTTATGTTGAAAGAATTCAAGGGGGACCTGCACATCTGGAACTGAAGACTCAGAAACAGCATTGGACAGAAATAAAGGGTGAAACCCATAGTTGGCAAAGAAATGTGATTGCTTTGTAGCAGAGTGTTTTGAGTTATTGTATGCAAATTCAGCCAACGGTAATAATGACACCCAATCATCCTGAGAAAATGAAGTGAAACAATGGATATACTCTTCGAAGGGTCTGATAAGTTCTCTCCATCTGACCATTAGCCTGAGGGTGGTATGCATAGGAAAACTAAAGCTCTATCTTTAGTGTTTGACAGAGAGCTCTTCAGAACTTTGAAATAAATTGGACTCCTCGATCAGAGACAATGTTCCCAAAAACACCATGGAGACTCACAATTCCCTTTATAAAGACTATTGCAGAGGGTCCCCCTTTCATGGGAACAAAGTGAGCTATCTTAGAAAACCGGTCCACCATGACAAAGATGGCTGAGCACCCTTAATATGGTGGTAGTTCTACAATGAAATCCATCAATATCATTTTCCAGGGTCTATCGGGGACTGGAAGGGGCCAAAGTACACCCCAGGTCTTACTTCTGTTACTCTCGTTATATCATGGTATTGATACATAAAATCTATCAATCATATAAATATACACCCAGTAAAAAATGCTCAAGACAAAATGGGTTTTTCCCAAGAAAAAGAAAACTTTGGATAAACAGTCCCAACAGGCAGAAAGTGGATGAATGAGTCTGTTGTGTACAGAACAGAGTCCCATACAATGGATTCACGAAGCCTCAACCAGAGAGAAACTGACTAACTTCCAGGTATCATAAATGTTTATTGTGAAGACATATCATATGTCTACCTGGTCTATCAAGGGAACAAAACATCTGGACTAAATGGGATTATTTTCATGTTTGCAAAACCCCAACACTTAATCAGAAGCAGGGGCGGACTGACCATTGAGCCACTCGGGCACTGCCCGAGGGCCCTGAGCCACTAGGGGGCCCCATCAGGGTTGCCAGCCTCAGTAAAACCAGGGACAGTATGTATAAATATGTGTTATTTTTTACATCTGTCTGTGTATACTGTGTGTACATGTATGTGTATACTGTGTAATTGTATACTGTGTGGCCCCATAATCTCTGATTGCCTGGGGGCCCCACAATCTCCTATTGCCCGGGGGCCCCATGAGTTATCAGTCCGCCCCTGATCAGAAGGACAATTCCTCCATTCAGGCGATTCATACATGTTTGCATCTAATAAATATTCATTAACTACTCTCATCATTTATGTTGAATATGTCTGGCTAATGGTAGAACACTCAACTGGTTAGCACCTCAACCCAAGAAGTCAAATATGAAAGAATGGGGGGGGGGGAGACTGTCACGGTGCTTACAGATAATAATGGAAACCAAATGTTAAGTAATTTTAATGAGAATAGCATTAAAAGGTATAACAGAGCTGATTTGTTTCAGAGTATTAAGCCCCATACACACTATCAGTTTTTCTGCTGAGTTAGTCCTTCAGATTTACCAAAACCATATAATATGAGGTCAAACCTTAGGAGTTTCAATGTGTATGCAATCAGGCAGGCCCTTGCACTACATGGTTTTGGTAAATCTGAAGGACTAACTCAGCAGAAAAACTGATAGTGTGTATGGGGCTTTAGACTTTTCATAATCAAGGTGGCGGTAGTCCTTCTCGGGAATCCTGATGTGGTGAGCTCTCCTACCATTGGGACAGGTCTTTGTGTACATTATTTGTTTAAACTGTTACATGTATTTCTGTAATATTCTGTACTTATATTATTTTTTTTGTATCTTTGTAAAGTTTACGCATTTGCTGATTGATTCATATAACCCCTGATGAAGCCATTAGGCAAAACATGTCGGGCTATTATACGAATATGAAATTCTCCGCCTGGACCAAACATTTGTTTTTTTGACCACCTTGATTATGAAAAGTCTAATACTATGAAACAAATCAGCTCTGTTGTACCTTTTAACGTTATTCTCACTAAAATGACTTACTTTTTTTTAATATTTCCATTATTATCTGTAAGCACCGTGACAGTCCCCAGTTTTCATAGTTTGTTATAAAATTTAGCAAACAGATAATTTTTCTCCTTCACTGATGAGGAAGCACTTAAGTGATGTACACTTATGTGCACTGATAAGGCGGCACTGATGGCCACTGATGACGCTGCACTGATAGGTGGCACCGATAGGCAGCACTGATTGTCACTGGTAGATGGCACTGATGATGAGGCACTGATGGGCACTGGTGGGCACTGATAGGTGGCACTGGTTAGCAGTACTGATGAGCACTGGTAGGTGGCACTCGTGGGCACAGGTTAGCAGTACTGATGGGCACTGGTTAGCGGCACTGGTAGGTGGCACTGGTAGGCACTGGTAGGTGGCACTGGTGGGCGGCACTGGTGGACACCGGTAGGTGGCACTAGTGGGCACTGGTAGGTGACACTGGTGGGCAATGGTAAGCAGAACTTGTGTCTTGTGACTACTGAGATGTCCCTCTTACAGAAGCTGGCAATCGGCTTTATTTTTTTCTCCTTACGCTGTCAGCGTGAGGAAAAAAAAGCCACTTACCTGATTCTGTTTACATCATGTGATCAGCTGTCATTGGCTGACAGCTGATCATGTGGTAAAGGGCCAGGATCGGTGATCAGTTGATTCCCAAGGACTCGGTGATCACAGAGCACGGAAGGATGTACATGGATGCCCTCCTGGCAATCTAAGCCCGTGTTGTAGCCATCTTTTGGCTATAGCGCGGGCATGAAGTGGTTAAGGTCAATTTCACTTCAATATGGTATCAAACCAAATCATGATATTGTTGGAAAGGACTCACAAAAGGAAGTATAAATATTTCTCAGTATAAACATGGCGATATAAGAAAAGATTAAAGCCTAACTCCACTTTTGTTGAGAAAAAAACATTCTCCTCTGGGTGATCGATGTACATTGCAAGGATTATAACAAACTTTGTTAGCGGTAAAGCGTTGCTAGTTTTAGCTGCGCTTTACCAACGTTTTAGTGGAGCTTTTCGGCCGTTAGCGGGGCGCTTTTAATCTCTGCTAGTGCCCGAAAAAGGGTCCATACCACCTGTGTAGCGCCGCTGACAACGCGTTTTGCAGGCCCTTCGGCAGCGGTGCCCATTCATTCCAATGTGCAGGGGCGGTTTGCAAGAGGTGTATACAGCACTCCCGCACCGCCCCGAAGATGCTGCTTGCAGGACTTTTTCTTACGTCCTGCCAGCGCACCGCCCCGGTGTGGAAGCATTCGAGCTCTCACACTGGGGCTGCAGGGGAGGCGTTTTTCAGACGCTTTACAGGCGCTATTTTTAGCCCAAAAACGCCTGAAAAACGCCTCCAGTGTGAAAGGGGTCTAATTCTGAAGAAATCCCTCTTTGTTCCTCTGTACTGAGTGGGTCTAATGGGAGGGCTTTCATAATTATCAGTCAGCTGTGGCAGCTGCAGGGCACTAATGAGGAAAGTGGCAGGGCCTGCAACCCTTCAGATGTGTTCCTATTGGGAGTATCTCTCCACAAATTACATTTTTGTTGCAGGGGATGCCTGAAATCTGACTTGTATCTTAGGCAGACTTCTGGGAAAATTGGCGAGCCAATCACACAAGCAGGAAATGTTCCTGGGGAGTGGTCAGTATACACTCTGTGTACAGAACAACTCCAGGTGGCCATATTGCATTTATAGAAAATTACAGTGGCTGCAGATCTAAAAGTAAAGGTAATTTTTAATAACATTCAATTACAATATGACTTGTATCGCAATTGTAAATTGTATACACTATTCTTATTTTTTCTTTATTTGCTATTTTTTTTCCCCACGAAAGTGGAGTTACCCTTTAAAAAGTATCTAAGTATTAAGTCAATCAAATTCATCTGTCATAATGAATAGCATGCCATGAAATCACCTATGAGATATTATACTACACTGCAAGGGACACGATATATTCCAATAAATGGATCTCAATATTGATATATATAATATCCTGACAATCTATGGAAGAGTTTGATTCAGTGGCGGCCCGAGCACTGATAAGCACTCACTGGTGAGCACTGTAGTGGCACTGATGAGCACTGATTGGAACTGTAGTGGCACAGATGGGCACTGTAGTGGCACTGATGAGCACTGTAGTGGCACAGATAGGCACTGTAGTGGCACTGATGGGCACTGTAGTGGCACTGTAGTGGCACTGTAGTGACACTGATGGGCTCTGTAGTGGCACTTATGGGCACTGTAGTGGCACTGATAAGGACTGTGGTGGCACAGATGGGCACTGTAGTGGCACAGATGGGTACTGTAGTGGCACTGATGGGCATTGTTGAGGACTGTAGTGGCACTGATGGGCACTGTAGTGGCACTGATGGGCACTGTAGTGGCACTGATGGCACTGTATGACAGAACAGGGGGTCTGAACATGGACAGACAGTTTCTTACCCGTTTGTTACCCTTGGTGAGATATCTACCAGTCTGTGCCTGTCCTTACCTGGACCACCTCCGGCACTGGATTGTGAGCTCTGAGAGGTTCCTGATGCCGACACATTGCCCATAGAGCTTGCTGAGGTATTTCTGTCCATCAGGCTGCTGCATTTTTTGGAAGTGACCTGAACAGGATGCAGAAAACAGCATTGAGCTTTGTTTAATCATTACTGCATTATATACTGTATGTACATTATACAAGGGGCCCGATTTACACTTTTTGCTCCGTTTGGCTTACTATTTTGGTATATAGCACACCAGTCCCTTCCAGAGTCTGAGTATTACTCGAACACGGTCAGACATCATAGCCACACACAAGGCATGAGAGACGGGCAAATAGGCTGAAAGAGAGTCTCTACACTGAGTCAGGGGAACCAACAACGAGCAGTGCAGACCAAACAGCCATACTATGCTAAGCAATTCACTTCCAGGTATAGCAAATCAGAGGAAGTAATCTGTAATAACATGGCACCAGATTGATTTGATATCCTGGAATGCTTCATTGATGTCATGAACATTTCTTTTCTGCCTGCAATATGTGTATTTATACTAAAACCAAATGTATCACTATGTTGATGTAGCACCCCTTTAGATTAGGTTGCTAGAAAGGTTCAGGTAAATCTAAATTCTTTAGCTCCTCTGTAATCACTGGAGCGGTGTGCGATTATTTTTGGCTGTTCTGGGTCTCACTGGCTGCAGGCTCAACTGCTTCCCCCTGCCTTCTGGTGGAATTATAGAATGTAGTGGGTTGGAAGAGGCAGACCCTGGACCAGAATATTCATGTGACCTCAGTCAATACCTGGAAGAGAGGATGCCCAGTAGATGGCTGAGGGATGCATAAATAGTTTGTGGCCTGGAGCAGCCAGGTTCTTGTCCAGGAGGAGAAGACCCCAGGTTGAAGGGCTTGCTGCCCTTCTGGGCTGTGCAACTGAGGTTTGCAAGAGTTCATCAAGGTCCCAGGTTGGCTGGAGCTGGGGAGGGGCCTATTTTCTGAGAATAACTGGAGCCATACCAATGGATTTCACTGAGGATCTGTTCTGGGAAGTGTCCACCTGACATTGGCTGGAGGCATCCAAGTATCCATGGACATTGTGAGTACAGACTCTGGTGTAGGATCCTGGTGACTGTCTGCTGCTACTATACCTTTGTGCACTAGCTCCAGTACTTGCTTTGCTTGGGACATTCCCCCTTTTTTTTTGGGGGGGGGGGGGGGACCAGTGTCGCTCACTCCTAGACATGCGCACTGACGAAAAATTTGTTCGTTTTCGTTTCATTTGTTTTTTTCTCTTTGTTTTTCGGGTTATTCGTTATGTTTGCAGTTTGTGAAATTTGAACATTCGTAAATTCTTAAATTCGAAAATTCGTAAATACGTAAATTCGAAAATACAAAGATCTGAAAATTCTAAATAACTAACTAATAATAATGAACTAATAAATTATAGATATTGAAATTTCCTTTCAAATTTGGCTGTTAGTGGATGTAACGAATACAAATTTATCTGAGGTTACGAATTATCCTATATAACTAATGCCCCATTTAAATGAATGGAATGGAACAAATTATTAATAAAATTTTTTTATTATTATTATCATTGTTATTTATTATTATTAATTTGTTACGTTCCATTCGTTTAGATACGGCATTCGTTATATCGGATAAAATCGTATTCGTTACTTTCATAAACAGCCAAATTTGAATGGAAATTCCAATAACTATAATTTAATAGTTAGTTATTATTTCAGATTTTCAAATTTTCACGGTTTTCGGATTTTCGAATTTTTGAATTTTCAAATTAACGAATATTCGAATTTACGAATATTCGGAAAAAATCGTTAAACGGGTTTTCGATAATTCAGATGTTTCCAAATTAACAAAATTGTCCAAATTAGTTAAAAAACAAATTCAGAACAAAACAATTAAAAAAAAAAAAAAGATTGTTCCAAAAAAGAGACTGTTGTGTGACTGTTATGTTCATAGTTAGATTGTGTCATCAACGCCTATAAGTTAAGTGTAAGTCGGGGCTCATCTGAGGGAAATTGCTGGGTGTAGCTTCAACCTCATGTTCCTTGTATTGAAGCCCTTGACTGACAGAAAATGAGACAGCCAATCTGATTGTAAGCATGTAGGCAGGTGCAGTCCGTACTCCCCACTGTAGGCAGCCTTAAGCTAAAACAGCAATACAGAAGAGGAAGGAGGTTGTTGGTAACTTAGTTCCTCTATTATTTCCTATGGTCACCTGGGAGCAGTTGCCCGATTGGGCACTGAGCCCCTCGTCATCTCAGCGGCCATCTTGGGTGAAGACAGAGCTTATTTAAGTCTCTGGCTCCCTGATTTGCTGCACATTGTGCAAGTGACCAGCATAGGGACAGGTTCCCCATCTGTTAGGGACAAAACTTGGTGGCAGGAAAAGGTTTGGGAGGAGTAGGGAAAGTATAGGGAGTATGTTATCCTCATTGAAGAAGCCTCCCAGTTGGATTGGGTCGGCCAGGCCACACTTCCATTCCTCGTTGCAGACGCTGTCAGCGTCCCTCCAAGCTCAGGTTTACTGATATTAATGTGTGCATGTGTTGCATGTTATTGATGGCTACCTAGTGCCTAGATTAGGGTAAACTTTGGGATTTCTCGCTGTAATTGCCCAGCAGTTCCTGCTTGGCCTCCTGCGTCCCTTTTCTTGCTGAATACCCCCCTGTCCACAATCTGGAACATCTGCCTGATCAGTGAGCAATGACCCCATTGTGTGATGCCCTAAATCTCTGTCCAGTAAGCAAGATGGAGCTGGAGAAGAGACACAGAAATCTGCAAAGCTGAGATAAGAAAAAGAGGTGCAATGTTTTGTACTGTTAGTGGTGAATCCCTAGGATCTCTTCCATATCCTAGGCTTTTCTATATAGCTCTATATAGAAGTATATTCACATATTTGCCAGAAGTTCCACATTATGAATTGAGCCACAAGCAGCAGCTGCAATTATTGGAAGTGATATTATTACACACAGAGAATTTCTGACATCCTTAAAAACTGAGCCTTTCAATGTGGACAGGCACACCGCCTCCATACTTGGCCAAATCAGGTAGAAAAGCCAGCAGCGCATCCTGGTGATGGATGGTTGGTGTGAAAACATTTTGGGATGGCACAAGTCATGCCTATAGACAAAGATGACCACTCAATGTGGGAGATTTACTTGGTGTTGTGAATCTTCCATGTCCTCAAGTTCATCTTCATCCTCTTCCTTCTGTAAATGTATGAGACATCTGTAGCTATTCTTTGCCATAGTAACATAAAAGTCTTTATTTGCCAAACAAAACTTCTTGGCTCCGGGTTTATCGATGGTCAGTGTGTCGGAGCAGAGGGAACTCAGGACATCACTAATACGGGAGTGGGCTTCTGCTACATAGCGGCTTGGGCCTCTCAAGTGTATATTTTTATTACGGATTACCACACTCAGGTTTTTATTTTTCAGTTCATCCAACATTGGTTTCTTAACTTCTTTGAGGAACTGCATAACTACCAGGAATTTGACTTTAATGTCCTTCTCCATTAAAGTGTCTAGAAAGTCGCTGACTTTTTGGTAACATTTATCTACATTTAAAGACAGGCCAGCAATGACCACATTGTCCTCCAATCCAGAATGGGATTCCAGTATCAGGACTGTCTTTTTCTCTGCATTACATGATTCAAGTAGATTTGATTTAAGACTTTCCCACCGAGGACTTTTCAGGATACTCTTTTCTTTAACCGGAACTTCCCTACAAATTAGTTCTTCATTCATCTGTTCTTCAGCCTCTGTCAAGTCTTTCTTTGAGTAAGCCATCAGTTGAATGGCGTCATCCTCAATTTCCAGCAATGCATTAATGTTGTGATTTACAAAGAGCGTTGAGGATATCTCCTCGTTATCAGTGGACATCAGGAACTGGACAAGGTGGGGGTTCATCTGGATGGATTTAGTTTTCATTTGTTGTTTTATGTTGAGTATCTCACATTTGGCATTGAGCACTTCATCTCTCAATCCAGATAGCCGGATCTCCTTTCTTGGCACATCATAGTCCATCTTCAGCTCTGGAACCTGGTCCAGGATCTTCTTCTTCTGGCCGCTGTTACACATATTCTGATAGAGGGCTGGAGACATGGATAAAGTCTCAGTCTTGGTTTGTTTCTTTCTTTCCACCTGTTTAGTGTTTTCCTCTACCAGCTGTCTGAATATCGGGTCCATCCTTGTAACATCATTGGACAATCCAACCAGGAAAACCTTTTCTCGACCACAGTCAGGTTTGATGAGTACTCCTTCATAGGTAGAGCTGCTGACATGTTCTCTAATAGCTTCCCAGACTGACTGATCTACATCGTATTCTAATACTCTAAATTCTTCTATGAGAAGAGAGAATTCATTATAAACCTCTTCCTTCCATCTCAGTACAATCTTTGTCACAGACCTGAGATTGGTGGACAAGGTAGGAGGGAAGATGAGTTGAAGGACAGGATTCTGGCAGTCTTGATCTGGCCATTTGATCTCACAGTGTTTATTCTTCATCTTCACATCCATGTTGTTCTTTAGTTCTTTATTATTACAGATATGTTGCAATATATATGGACTGATATTAAAATCTATAGGCTTTGGTATTTCTATACAAGGTCTGTCCTTCCCATACAGTGCTATACCCAACAATGGGTAGTAAGGGTATACGGATATCTTTTTCTTGGAAAACACATGATCCTTCTTCAAAACTCTTTTGACATCTGGAAGAGAAGGAAACAGATGATTCACAATGAAGCTTTCCATATAAATTATAATAAGTATAATGTGGGTATATGTTCCTTTCCTGTGGGTGCTCCAGTAGTATAACACAGTCCAAAATATCTTACCAATTGACTTTACTGCAAAGTTGGTTAACTTTATGTGCTGCTAATGTGTTGGTAATTATGCTGATCATAAACACTGAATATATACTTCAGCTGTAGGGAGCTTGTGAAGTGAAAGAAGCACAAAGTTTTTTGTACTATGTTGGCCAACAACAAATATTACACATTTTTGATTGACAATTAAACTAAAAATGTAGTTAAACCGAGACTGAATATAAAGGATTTGATGGGCCAATTGTCACCCTCTCATTGAAGAAGCTCCTCATATTCGAAACATTCCTAGCATGGAGAAGGCTCTAGTGTTAAACAAAAATGACTTTGCTGATTTACGAGTTGATTCCAGTCTAGTGGTACAGAACGCGGTTCTAAGTTACTTTGGTCCTGCCATTATACTGTCTAGTGGACTGTATGTGAACCTACTTTCTGTGTGCTCATTTATGTTCAATCCATCATTTATTGTAACCTGTACCAATACATTGAATTAGCCACTTCCGGACCGCCTTCCACACATTTACTGCGGCAAGGCGGCCCGGCTGCGTGAAACGACATACCTGTACAGCGCTTTGTGCGGTAGCCTCTGGGGGTTCGCGCTAATTGGACAGAGGGGGAACCAATGAGCGGGTCTGGTGGACGCGATGTCCGCCAGCCACCCACGATTGTTCCCCATAGAGGCAGTTCTTAGAGGGGAGAACATAGACCCCTTTCCAGCCAGTGTCATTAGTACAGTGATCAGTGCATATTTTTAGCACCGATTACTGTATTGGTGTCACTGGTCCCCAAAAAAGTGTCACTTAGTGTCCGTTTCATTCCCCACAATGTTGCAGTCCCGCTAAAAATCGCTGATCGCTGCCATTACTAGTGAATAAATAAATAAAAATTCCATAAATATTGGATATCCCATAGTTTGTAGACAATATAACTTTTGTGCAAACCAATCAATATACGCTTATTGGGATTTTTTTACCAAAAATATGTAGCAGAATACATAATTGGCCTTAATCTATCTCTCTACCCCTCAGCTCACCCCATCAATCTCCTCACACATCACTGATCTACTAACAGACATATAAGCCTGGATGTCAAACCACTTCCTCAAACTGAATCTAAAACTGAGCTCTTAATATTTCCTTCCCCACGTGCCCCCTCCCCCGACTTCTCTGTCATGATCAATGGCACATCTATCAGTCCGTCCCCGCATGCCAGGGTACTAGGGGTAACCTTAGACTCTGAACAATTCCATACAATCCCTGTCCAAATCATGCCGCCTTAGTCTCCGCAACATCTCCAGAATACGCCCCTTTTTAACTAATGACATCACCAAGCTTCTAATTCACTCCCTGGTTATCTCTCGCCTCGATTACTGCAACTCCCACCTCATTGGATTACGTTTACATAGACTATCCCCCTTCAGTCTATAATGAATGCCGCTGCAAGACTCATCCACCTTACCAACCAATCAGTGTCCTCTACCCCTCCCTGCCAATCCCTCCACTGGCTTCCACTCACCCAACGAATAAAATTCAAAGTACTAACAATAATTTACAAAGCCACCCACAACTCGGCCCCCAGCTACATTACTAACCTAGTCCCAAAATACCAACCAAGCTGCTCTCTTCGGTCATCCCAAGACCTCCTACTCTCTAGCTCCCTTGTCTCCTCCTCCAATGCTCTCCTCCCAGGATTTCTCCAGAGCTTCTCCCATCCTTTGGAACTCCCTACCCCAATCTGTCCGACTGTCCCCTAATCTATCCATCTTTAGGCGATCCCTGAAAACCCTTCTCTTCAAAGAAGCCTATCCTGCTTCTAACTAACACTGGTTTTACTTCCTCCATCAGCTCATCCCCCCACAGCTATTACCTTTTGTATCAATTGACCCTTCCTTTTTAGATTGTAAGCTCTAGCGAGCCGGGCCCTCTGATTCCTCTTGTACCAAATTGTAATGTAACTGTAATGTCTGCCCTCATGTTGTAAAGCGCTGCGCAAACTGTTGGCGCTATATAAAACCTGTACAATAATAATAATAATACATTGATGAAGAAATTTGATTTTTATTTTTTATTTTAATCCTAAAAAGTGTTTTTTTTTTTTTTTTAGCCCAAAAAAAAAAATAAACACAGAGGTGATCAAATACCAAAAGAAAGCTCTATTTCTGGGGAAAAAAGGGCATCAATTTTATTTGGGTTAAACGTCACACGACCGCGCAATTGTCAGTTTAACACAGTGCCGTATTGCAAAAAATAGCCTGGTCATGAAGGGGGATAAAACCTTTCGGGGCTGAAGTGGTTAATTTACCACTAAATGTGTTGTGTCTATTTCCTGAATATAAAGACAAGAGGCAGTGCTTCAGATTGTACCCGGGGGACTGTAGATCAAGTGACCCTTCTACATATACTGCAAGGAATCTAGTTCCAATGTTTTTTGGTCACTGGTGAAATCTATCAGATGGACTCAGAGTTCTGCTCCACAAACTGAAGCTGTACTTGTGGAAATATGGTGTCACCCAAGAAGGCTTAAGACATACCCGACTTGATGGCACAAACAAACATCTGGGAACCACCAGTGCAAAATTCACTATAAAAATATAATACTTTTTTATTAGTGGACTAGATAAAGAAGCACGTCGCTTCAAAGCGCATCATCCATTATAGAAGACTGCTTTTTTGGCTCCTTTCTGTCTTCTTCTGCTTTAGAAACCTCTGTCTGGCTGGGTGCTTCCATCACTTCTGTTCGATGGCTTTCTTTGCTGTCACATCTGGTTTCTGTACTTCTGCAGAGTGGCCATTTTGTTGGTGGAATTTGGTTGTCTCCACTGCATTACAGGGCCATCAGATTGTGGCCCTCCCTCCCCCTCTTTGGCACTGCCAGTTCCCGGATTGTTTGGCCATCAAGTTGGGAATGTCTTTAACCTTTTTTGGTGATGTGACAGACCTAGCCAGGACAGAGACTTTTGGAGGGGACTGAATGCTAGCCTTTTGCCTACCGATCATGGGCCCTGGCATTTGGGGGAATGGTACTCTTTGTGAGCTGTATGCCTGGGGACCCTGGTGGTGGTGTTACTTTGGATTCAGGTCCATGTCCCCCCAAGACACACAGACTCTGGGAACACTGTATATGCCATATTATAAATAGTGACTGATTCATAATGTTGGGGCTCATAGAAGATGCTGATGTCATCAACTCCAGCCACCTGTCTGTTGTCTGCTATAATGTGTTTATTGTAAATAAGGCTAGTGTGGGTTCTAAGAGTCTTTCACCAATTGTTGTTTGTGTTAATTTACTCTGCTATTGTGAGAAGGTTTTCTGTGTTTCTATGATAATGTTCATTGTGTCTTCTGAGCTAAAAGACAGCAAGTCTTTCCTAAAGGTAATGTCTCTGAGACACCTAGTCTGGGTAAATGATTTAGTAAACTAGCTCATGTTAATTAAGTTTCTGGTTACAGGTGTATTGTTAGAGTAAGATGAGCAGGAGGTAGGAACCTCCTCTTTAACTGTATATAAAGACTTGTAATTTTGGTTCTAATAAATGAGTCCATGTTTAGCAACTAAACAAGTGTCATCTTGTTTTGTGCTTGTGAGTGGTTGGAATATCTGATATCTATATTCAGACTGTGAGGAGGCGGTATTACTGAGGGAAGCACTCAGCGGACTGTGGGACGTTCCATTACAGGTGACACCATAATGCATCAAGTACAGCTTCCATCTGTGGAGTGGAACTCTGAGTCAATCTGTCACATTTCACCAGTGAGATTCCTTGCAGTATATGGTGACTTTCTTTGGTACAAGGCCAGGGTCTCTTGATCTACAGTCCCCGGGTACAATCTGAAGCACTACCCCTTGTCTTTAGGTTCTGTTACCCATTTCCAGTAGTTGGTCAGCTGCTCAGGTTTGGGGGACTCTTTGGCCTCTGGGAGATCTCTGATGGACAGAGCCGGGGGGGGGGGCTTAGAGTATTTGTTGCTTCTGTTTATTTCCTGGTACTAACTCACAGCCAAGTAAAGGTATCTACAGTATTTACTCATGTTCTTATAAGTGCTTGCAGTAACTTTCATTCAATCAGGTGTGTCAGAGGGACTGAAGTTGTTCTTGGAGTCGAGACGCAGAACAGACAGCCCAAATTGCCAAGCAGCTCCTGCGAGGATAGCGCTACATGTACAACCAGCCTGTCCATACAGTACATGAGTCGAAAATTCAGCTAGTCCTTGCTGAACTGGCTGAATTTCGATCCATCTATGGCCGGCCTTAGAGGTATTTCTAGGAGGCATCAATAAATATGCACAGGTTCAATGTGCTTTGTACTCACTCTGTGAACTCACCTAGCATATCATAAAACATGATCAGTGCAGCTCTTTCCTCGGGTAACATCGCAATTTCTTTTACTCTTCCCCCTCCTTGTCTTGAGTTTTCAAAGAAAGTTGCCAGATGTGTCTCAGATGTGTTGGCCGGTACATTCTCCACCCTGACACTTTGGGATTCTTCCAGAGGCCTCGCTGTCAGTTTGTTCTCAGCCACTCTGAGGTTGCTGGAGAACGTATTGATGAATCTCGGAATATCTGCAAAAAAGAAATCACAGGAAATTTTCACTCAAATTTAATAACATAATTCCACTTGAGTTAAAGAGACACTACAATCAAACAGGAAATCTCTACAATTAAAGGAAGTAAAAGAAATAAAGCAATGAGCGCAGGTTGGGCATGACAGAGTTAACAGGGGGACCATAGCATGGGAGATTTAATGTAAAAGTTGTGGGGATTGGTTGGGGTGGAGGAAAAGGGTGGAGCAGAGTTAACTGAGCAGAGGGAGAGGTCTCTCCCCAGCTCAGTTGGTCAGGAGGAGCGAGTTTGGAAGCATGGCAGCTGTGGAAGAGCTATTTGCTAGGCTGAAGGCCGAGGCCAAGGGAACAGGATGGCTGGAGGGCAGACTGCCAGCGGCGCTGGGTGAGAGTTCCTCAGCGGCCACTACGGCGGGGCATGAGTCAGCGCGAGCCCGGCGGTCCAGGCTGCTGGCTCACTTCTCCCCAGATCCCCCTCCCTCCCAGAGTGCAGCGGCAGCAAGTCCATGCGGGTCAGCCGATTTCAGGGCGCATAAGGTGGCGGGAAGGGGCTGCAGATGCAGACAGGCATCGGTAGTGCCAGCAGCTCCAGGGCGGATGCTGGGCCTAGCAGGGTGAGAGCAGCGAGCCTGGCCTCTGGCTTGGATGCGGCAGGGGCGGGACCAATGATAGAAGGGCAGAGAACAACAGCCGACAGTGGCCTTGAACATCGCTGCGGGAAGGAGGAAGGTGGACCCAAAAAACAACCCACAAATCGGTGTGTGGATCCGGCCCATGAAGGAGGAGGAGTTGGGAGATCCGCGGATTGCCGGCATCCAGTGAAGCATCCGCTGAAGGGCTGTTGGCGAGCGAGGAGGAGATGGCGGTAGACCGGTCGGAAGGAGAGCTGTCACAGTCAGATGACGATGGGCAGGGAGGACGTACAGCGGCGGTGGAGACGGGACCTTCGGCTGGTGGGACCACTCCCAGGCATCCTGGTAAGTCAATACAAATTGCATCACATGTTGTGGGTACTGATGTGGGGGGGATTAGTAGTGGGGGTCAGGTCACAGCGGGGCAGTTGGACACAACCGTGCCTCCCACTCCGGCCGCGCTGGTTGCAGACCGCGCCACGGCGGAATCAGAGTTACAGGAATTTTTAGCGTGTTTGAGGGAATTAGTGCTTAAGTTTGAGCCAGGGCCAAGCGGTATACAGTTAACAGCGAAGGCATGGGTGGCTCCTGGGGTCGGGGGGGGGGGCGACGAATAGGGTGCAGGCACGGGGACTCCCCTGGGCCTGCTACGGAGCCGGCGGCGCCCGCGACGGTTGCCAGAGGAGGCAACAGGTGAAGGGGCTAAAAAACAGGACTTAGTAAGGTTGGCGGATGCAGCAAAATGCGAAGTGTATGTGTGTTTTGAGGGGCCCCTCGGAGCACACCTTAAACCTGAAGTAAGGGAAAAAATTTGGAAGGGAGGATATGTAGAGATTTTTGCGCTCCTACCAATGGAAAAGTTCAATCTGGATAGGGTTAAGCCAGAGGATCACAAGAAGGAGGACAAAGAGAAAAGGAGGTATAGGCTCATCCCTAGGACTTTCACAAATTGGCTGCAGGCCTTTGCGTTATTGGGGAGAAGAACCCAGAACACTGCTCGGCACTGTTCTGCTATTTAGACGCCGTGGGAGAGGCACACAGAGTCTACGGGGGAACAGCATGGCTGCGGTACGATGAACAATTTAGGCAGCGGAGGACTATACACCCGTCCTTGAGGTGGGACCATAAGGACATCAGCTTATGGATGAGCCTTATGACTTCGGCTAGGCCGGCGAGTGGGAAGGATGCAGCCTTTCCTCGATAGGTACCCGGATAGGGAGGCAGCGTTGTTTCTGGGCCTGGGGTTTTTGGAAGGGCTTAGAATTTCGTCACGGCTGGTCGATACTCCCGCGCTGTCATGCAATTTGCGGTCAGTCTTACAACATGCAGACGTGGTTTCGGAGAAACTGCGGAAGGAGGTCTTGTTGGGCCACATGGGTGGTCCTTTTCCTTCTTTGCCAATACCGGATCTGGTAGTGTCACCTCTAGGTGTCATGCTGAAGAAAGAGCCTAACAAATTTAGGTTAATCCACCATTTATCATTCCCAAAAGGGGGTTCGGTGAATGATGCCATCGACCCGGAGATATGCGCGATATTATATACGTCCTTTGATGCAGCGGTGTTTTGGGTTAGGAAGTATGGGCGGGGGGCACTGATGGCAAAAGCTGACATAGAGTCAGCTTTCCATTTGCTTCTGGTCCATCCAGATAGCTTTCATTTGTTAGGTTGTTATTGTCAGGAAGAATACCGTATTTATCGGCGTATAACACGCACCGGCGTATAACACGCACCCCAATTTAGGAGGGAATTTTAAGGAAAAAAAACTTTTAGGAGGGAAGTTGAAGGGAAAAAAACTTACATTTAAATGTCCTTCATTGCAGCCTTGTCAGTGCAGCCATGTCAGTGCAGCCTTGTCAGTGCAGCCTTGTCAGTGCAGCCTTCCCCAGTGCAGCCATGTCAGTGCAGCCTTGTCAGTGCAGCCATGTCAGTGCAGCCATGTCAGTGCAGCCATGTCAGTGCAGCCTTGTCAGTGCAGCCTTCCCCAGTGCAGCCTTCCCCAGTGCAGCCTTCCCCAGTGCAGCCTTCCCCAGTGCAGCCTTCCCCAGTGCAGCTTTACCCAGTGCAGCCATGTCAGTGCAGCCTTGTCAGTGCAGCCTTCCCCAGTGCAGCCTTGTCAGTGCAGCCTTCTCCAGTGCAGCCTTCCCCAGTGGAGCCTTCCCCAGTGGAGCCTTCCCCAGTGCAGCCTTCCCCCCGTGCAGCCTTCCCCCCGTGCAGCCTTCCCCCCGTGCAGCCTTCCCCCCGTGCAGCCTTCCCCCCGTGCAGCCTTCCCCCCGTGCAGCCTTCCCCCCGTGCAGCCTGGGATCCCCTGTCCCTGCTGTCACATCTTCAAAATCGCGGACCGCGATTTGAAAATGGCGCCGCCGGCGCCGAAGTACACAGAGCCGGTCCTCGGCTCTTTCCGGCGGCTCTCGTTTACTTTCGGCTCCACTCGTAGTCCCGAGCGGAGCTATCCGAACCTACTCGGATAGCTCCGCTCCGGACTACGAGTGAAACCGAAAGTAAACGAGAGCCGCCGGAAAGAGCCGAGGACCGGCTCTGTGTACTTCGGCGCCGGCGGCGCCATTTTCAAATCGCGGTCCGCGATTTTGAAGAAGTGACAGCTCGGATCGCAGGGGATCGGCGTATAACACGCACCTGCAACTTTCCCCTGATTTTAAGGGGAAAAAAGTGCGTGTTATACGCCGATAAATACGGTACTTAGTGGATCACTGCCTGCCCATGGGGTGTTCTATATCCTGCGCAATGTTTGAACAGTTTAGTTCATTCATTGAGTGGGTGGTACGTGATGTCGAGGGAGTAAATTCCATCATACACTATTTGAAAGACTTCCTCTGCCTGGGCCCGCCTATATCAGAAGTTTGCACGGTCCTGTTGGCCACGCTGGAAGATGTTGCTCATAAGTTTGGCATCCCTTTGGCCCCGGAGAAGACAGAGGGTCCAACGACTGTGTTGAGTTTCTTGGGCATCGTCTTAAACTCGGATGCCATGGAGTGCAGGCTGATAAGTTGACGGCATTGAAAGCAGAGATTCGGGGGGGGGTCATGGGACTTCGCAAAGTGCAACTGCGAACCTTACAATCATTACTAGGTAACTTGAACTTTGCGTGTCGCATCCTGCCCATGGGGAGGGTATTTTGCAGGCGGCTATCTGCAAGTACCGCAGGCGTCACGTCCCTCAAGCACTATGTGCGCTTGGTGAGGGCTCATAGAGAGGACCTGATGGTATGGCACACGTTCCTCTCTAATTTCAACGGCAGGGCACTGTAGATGTCAGGGCCAGCTATCAACTTCGATTTGGAGCTGTACACGGATGCGGCGGGTCTGGAGCTTTTTTCCAAGGTAAGTGGAGTTCAGGGCCTTGGCCGCAGTCGTGGAGTGCTGGAATTGTTTCCCGTGGTGTTAGGGGTAGAGTTGTGGGAGGAATCTTTCAAGAATTTGAAAGTGAGGTTTCACGGGGACAACCTGGGGGTAGTACAGGTAATTAACAAGGTGTCAGCGGCATCAGCGGTAGTCAGGTTGCTCAGACACCTTGTATTGCGCTGTCTGCATTTGAACGTGTCATTGCTGATGCATTATCTCGCTTTCAGTGGGACAGATTCCAGGTGTTGGCACCGCGGGCGGAGCAGAGCGGGTCCCTTGTTCCGAGTGGCTGTGGAGGATTGCCTTGGACGAGTAGCCGGATGGATCAGGCAGTCAGTGAGTGACGCGACGTGGTCAGCATACAACAGGGTATGGCAGGAATGGGTATCCCTGGTGCAACAGGTCACAGAGGGACACAAGGAACAAGATCTCGGGTTGCTAGTTTTGTATTTCTTTTCACGGAATTTGGAGGACTGGGTGTCGGTGTCTGGGTTGGAGAAGAAATTGGCAGGGTTGGCATTTGGTTAAAATTTCAAGGTTTACCTGACTTAACTAAGGATTTCTGGGTTAGACAGGCACTGAAGGGTTAGCGGCGTTCTAAGCCGAGGAGGGACTCTAGGCGCCCGGTTTTGTTCGAGCTTTTGGGAAGGATAGTAGCACAGTTAGCCGTTACATGTTCATCAGAGTACGAGGTGGTTTTATTCAGGGCGGCATTCGCCTTGGCATTTTTTGGGGCGTTTAGGATTAGTGAATTAGTTAGTCCCTCTAAGCAGTCAAAAGGGGGGATAGGTGTGACAGAAGTCAGATGTGGAGAGGATAGGCTATCCATACTGGTGCGAAAATCTAAAACAGATTAGCGGGGCAAGGGAAAGACGGTGCAGGTCTTTTCACTGCTGGGTTCTCCCTTGTGCCCAGTAAAATTGGTGCGGGGGTTTCTCGCAATACGCCCGGAAGTGGCAGGTTCCTTTTGGTGCATCGGGATGGGCTGTCTTTATCTCGTTTTCAATGTATTGTAATCTTTAAAAAAAATGTTTGGGGGCCTTGGGTTTGCGGGATCAAAAATTTTCCTCCCATTCATTTTGAATAGGGGTGGCTACGGAAGCAGTTCGCTGGGGATTGGATGAGGCAGCGGTAAAAAGGATTGGGAGATGGGAATCTAGAAGGTTTAAATCCTATGTTCGCCCTCATCTATTGAGTATGTTAAAAGGGGTAATAGCAGGTTTAGAGTGGTACATTAAAAAAAAAATGTTTTGTGTTGGGTGCCATATTGATTTGGGGGTTGTTTATTTTTTCTCTTTTCTTTCAGGAAGAACACAGGGCCTGGTCTGGATATTGGGCCATTCCTATGTGTATTGGGGGGCAAGGAGAGGAGATGCACGACGTGATGGGAGACAGCTGGAATTTTCCAGACAGGAAGCTTGTCTCCGGGGGTTGGGGGTGCCAGGTAGGCTTTGGGGTAGGACAGTGTCGGAGGTGCGCAAATTTGCACGTCTGGATAGGCCACCAGATGTGTTGGTGTTACACGTGGGTGGCAATGATTTAGGGATTAGGTCAATATTGGATTTGGTTCGGGACATCAAATTCGATTTTTGGCAACTCCGCATGGCCTTTCCACACATGATTATAGTGTGGTCGGATATCATGGCAGGAACCACTTGAAGGTTGCCTAGGTCAGTGGATAAGATTAACTAGGTCAGGAAGAAGGTGAACAAGGAAGTTAGTGGTTTTGTGGTCAGGAATGGTGGGTTGGCAATTAGACACCTGGAACTGGAAGTGGATACATGGTGTTACTTGAGAAGGGATGGAGTACACCTGAATGATGTGGGAATCGACCTGTGGGCTTTGGGTTTGCAGGATGGGATCCAGCGAGCGTTGAGGGTTTGGCAGAGCACACAAGGGTAAGGTTTTCCCCTGGTGTGTGCTGTGGCGTGGTGTTAGTCTTTGCGGGTAAAGGATTAAACCCCAGATATGGAAGGGTTCATACTACCCATCGGTAGTATGAGGCCCGTTGGTGGTATTCCAGCTAACAGGGGTTTAGCTGGAATTGGTTATTGGGTGCACTGCGGTCAATTGGTTTGTTGTCTCCGAGCTAGCATGTCAGCTGGAGGCCTATTTTAATTGCAGTGCCGGAGTGGATAGAGTGGCAAGATTGGTGGATTTTCCTGAAAAGACTAACCGGAATAATTACCTGATGGGGTGGTTTATTTCAGGTGTTTTATACAGTTATGTTAATTTTATGTTAATTTTTAATCGATTGGTAATATTAATAAAGAAAATTGGCTGCTACAGCCAATATTTACTCCAGATGGGTGTGGTCTCATTTTCTGGGGGGGGAAAGGTAAATGGGTACGTAGCAGTTGGGGATGGTGTGGTAGTAGGGGGTAAAACAGGATACATCTGTTATACAATAGTCAAGTAAAAGAACACAGAGTCTACCTGAAAAACTGAAAATTTATTATCAAATACTTACCGTAATTTTCCTTTCCTGATGGACTCCATGGCAGTCTACGTGTGGGTTAACCCCGCCTCCTCTCCAATGGACCCCCTACCCTATAAGATTGAGCTCACCCGTAGAGACTGTGTTCCATAACTAGCCTACTCTTGATCGATGGGGGGGGAACTCTGTCTGCCATGGAGTCCATCAGGAAAGGAAAATTACGGTATTTGATCATAAATTTTCCATTTTCCTGACAGACTCCATGGCAGTCTATGTGTGGGAAATAACTAGCCAATCCACACGGGTGGGTATGCTGAACAGAAATAAATTAAATTTGACCCGTCAACCGACAGGATTTATAAACCAAAGTTCACAGAAAATAGCGAAGCAGGCTCAATATAGTAAGGTGACATTAAAGTTTTAATAGAGGCCCATGAGGCTGCTTTGCAGATTACGTCTGGAGCCACATGCCAGGCTGCCGCCCATGAAGCCGCTATACCCCTGGTAGAACGTGCCGTCACTGCCTCCAGAGGAGCCAGGCCCCTAGCTCTATAAGCCTGTTGGATAAACTGGATGATCCAGGCCGCAGTCGTTCTGGTCGAGGCTCGATTCCCTTTGTTACTGCCAGAGTGCAGGACAAACAGGTAGACAGAGCGTCTAAAAGGAAGGAAGTAGCTTGCAGGTATACCTTCAGAATTTTTCCTACATCCAGAGGATGAATTTTAATGGACTCCTTGGTCCTGAATGTAGGTAGGACGATTTCCTGGTTCTTATGGAACCTTGAGGTAATTTTCGGCTTTGAGCCGAGCACAGGAATAAGGACCACCCGGTCCGGAAAGGAGGACAGAAAAGGTGCTTCGTAACCTAGGGACCCGACCTCTGAGACCCTCTTAGCGGAGGTAACAGCTACTAGGAAAGTGATTTTAGCCGAAAGGTCTCCAATAGAAAGCAGGGAGGACCCCATGTTACTGAGTTCAGACAGTGAGTTGAGAACAAGGGGAAGATCCCAATTGGGGAATCTTGGTCTCCTTTGAGGGCTGAGTTTTAACGCACTACGAAGGAACTGCTGGATTAAAGGGTGAACAGCCCACGAAGTTCCGGAGAAGGCCGACAAGGCTGAGACTTGGACTCTAATGCCCTGTACACACGGTCGGATTTTCCAATGGAAAAAGTGCGATCGAATTGTGTTGTCGGAAATTCCGATCGTGTGTGGGCTCCATCTGACTTTTTCCGTTGGAATTTCCGACACACACAAGTTTGAGAACAGGATATAAAATTTTCCGACAACAAAATCCGATCATTTAAATTCTGATCGTGTGTACACAAATCCGACGCACAAAGTGCCATGCATGCTCAGAATAAATTAAGAGATGAAAGCTATTGGCTACTGCCCCGTTTATCTAACTAGGTCAGGAAATAGATCTGGCTGATGTTTCAACTGCCTATAGCAGCCCCCATACTCTTAAGGCAGCACAGTGGTGTAGTGGGTAGCACTCTCGCCTAGCAGTAAAAAGGGTCCCTGGTTTAGAATCCCAACCACGACACTACCTGCCTGGAGTTTGCATGTTCTCCCTGTGCATGCGTGGGTTTCCTCCGGGTACTCCGGTTTCCTCCCACACTCCAAAGACATGCTGGGAGGTTAATTGGCTTCTGTCTAAATTGGCCCTAGTATATGAATGCAAGTTAGGGACCTTAGATTGTAAGCTCCTTGAGGGTAGGGACTGATGTGAATGTACAATGTATATGTAAAGCGCTGCATAAATTGACGGCACTATAGAAGTACCTTAAATAATAATAATAAATAAGGCAAGCAGGCCAACTTCAAGGTGCTTCATTGCCCCCAGGTCTTAGAACACAATGCTTTGATTCCTAGTCAGATGGCACTGGGACTGAGTGACTGGGACATTGAAGGTTACCTGAAGATGTGAGGCTGGTCAGGCAGTGGCCAGCAGTTGGAAGCTGATTCCAGGGACAGTCCAAGGTTAGGGCAGGTAGTGGGTAAGTGTAGTCTACAAACAGATTTAAGGTCAGGGCTGGTAGCAGTAAGTCTAGTTATAAGTCTAAAGTCAAGTTCGGGTTGCAATCCAAAGAGTCTGGGTACAAAGCAAAGGTCAGGGAATCCAAAGATATTGTAATGGGTCGGGCAGGGAAACAAACAAGGAGAACAGAATCATAAGCATTAAAACATAATGAGGTTTAAATAAGGCACCTCCTTTACTGAGGACCAATCCAGCTAAGGAATGTGTAGACAGACTCCTTGCCCTGCAACTGAGGTGGCTGCTACCCAATAATGTTCTTCAGGGCTAAAACCCTTCTACTGGATGAAGTTCTGGAATGAGTTTCTGACTTTTCTAGGGTCTAAGATACGGGCCAGTTCATATTCCTCTTAGCAGATAACAATTAGGGGGGTACTGGAAAGAGATGACTGTATCTGCGTGAACGGGCTTTAGAAGAGATACATGAAAGACATTGGGAATTCTCATAGAAGTTGATGCTTGAAAGAGACTGGGTTAATCTGTTAAATGACCCTATAAAGACTGATAAACCTAGGAGCCATTTTTAGGTAGTTTTAAATTCTTTGTGGAAAGCCAGACCTGATACCTGACCTTAATCTGAGGGGCGAATGAAGGTGGTCTGCAGCACATTTCTGGAAGACTGAAATGGTGGACAGACTAGCTTGGGTTTTACTCCAGATTTGTGAGAATGTCTAAACTGTATCAGTAGTATCCAGAATATCCAAGTAATCCCTGGTGACGCAGTGTGCCCACTTGGGGGCCGGAAGGTCTTTCTATGAAGTCGATTGCCAAGTGATTTTAGCAATGCTTAGGAACTGATAGAGTATGGCAGAACCCGGAGGGCTTGGACCTACAGTAGAGGGTTTGGAGCGAGAACAGGTTTAACATATGCATAATTGTCTTTATGGAAGGGTAGGCCATTAGAGGTTACGGGAAAACAAGGAAAGGGATTTTGTGAAACCAGGATGTCCATCCAACCTGATGTCATGTGCCTCTGACAGAATCTTGAGTCTAAGGTTGAGTGGGATGAATAACGTTCCCACAGGTAGGTTGGTAGGAGTATGGGACTATGATTCAGATATTGAGGCAGACAGGTCAGGGGAAAAGATGGCTGAGACCTGAATAGGAAGCAAAATGCTGTGGGGCTCTGAGAATTTGTCAAACAAGGTTCAAAGCTGCAGAAGAGGGCATCTGCTTCAGAATTCTTAGAGCCCAGGTGGTATCTTATAGTAACATTGGAGCAAGCAAAAAAAAAAGGAGGGACCAGCAAGCTTGGTGACAGTTTGTGTTTAGCTGACTGAGTGTACCGTATTTGAGGTCTTGTGGTCAGGATAAACCACAAATGGATGATGTGTCCTGTTCTGTTTAAAATGCTGCTTTATACATTGACATACCTCCTTAGACCCAGTCTGTCCACACAGTATAGTCACCTGCTGGCTTAGCACTTAGGTGGTGACTTAAAATTGTTTGTAACACAGGCCATGAACAAGTATTGTCATGCAGGATCTTGGCAATAGTAGATTCCTGGACATCCATTAAAAGTCTTGTTGCTGTCAGTGAAATGTTGTTTCATTGACACTGCTGTAAGATGGTTCTCTGATGTAGACTTCTTCACCAGTAATAACCCAGCCCAGGTCAGTCCTTTGGGCATAAGGACTGTTCCTGAGATTACCTGTACACAGCTCTTGCACCTTGTGGACTCCTGGGATATCTCTTCCCAGCATAAAATATAAACATGTAAACATCTGCAAACGCATGCAAACACACAATTCCCCAGTGCAAATATGAACAAAAGTCTCAAAAATCATCCAAAGTGTGTGCAAATGTGACCAAGTGTGATGTAAACATATACAAGTCCATAATACAAAAGTCTATAGTCCTCCATGAATATAAAGGATGAACACCATCAGGGTCAGCAGATTCTTTCCAGATGGCAGGATTGGTGTGACTCCCGCTTGCAGACTCACATGTACTTAAAAAACAAGGAAAGAGAAACAGCACCACCAACTAAAGGGTTTATTTACTAAAGGCAAATAGACTGTGCACCTTGCAAAGTGCACCTGAAGCCTTCACTGACGGTTTCCCTTAGTGAAGATGTCTGCACCCGAAACTGATTGAAGAATTGGATCGGCTGCCGACATCCCTGGATCCCTGGACAGGTAAGTGTCCTTATATTAAAAAGGTAGCAGCTACAGGATTTGTAGCTGTTGACTTATTTTTTGGGGGAGAGACTGGAGCTCCTCTAAGTCTCCGAAAAGTTGCAACAGCCTCTGGAGGCCAAAGACCAGGACTGGGGCCGTTCTTAGTAATGGTGGTGATAGGCACTACTATTGAGGAAAAGTGTTTATTGAACCACCTATAAATATTTGAAAATCCCAAGAAATGCTGGATTGCTTCCAGATCCTTAGACTGGGTCCAATAGGTGGTTGTCCTTTACTTTGGTAGGGTCCATATATACCCTGAGAAGGGAACTCATGGAACATGCACTTGGATAATTTGGCATATAGGGAATTGTAACTCAGGACAGCATGGGGATTAGAGTGTTCCTCCAAAGGGAAGTGGAGTAGTTCAGGATATGGTGTAGGTAGACCAGGACTAACCAGTCAGGAAACTCACAAAATATGTCATTGACAAACTCAACAGGCTTGGTATCTAACGAATGGGCAAATCACAAAGAGTGGACTCACCGATATCACATGTGAAGCTGACAACAGCAGATTGGATCTCCGGAATTAACTCAATATAGAAGTCCGTGTCCATGACCTTCCCACTGGTATTCTCAACAAGGAGGTTTAACATCTCAAGAGTGCAGCTGTCCTGGACATTCTTTACTATAACCAGAGAGGACGGGAGGTCCAGTGTCACATCATCGTCTGGTGTGGCTGTAACAAAGTAAAACATATTCTTGAGGAAGGTGTTTCTATATGTATCTGTTCTCTTACTCCTGTCCCTGTGACCTCTGTTCCGGTTTCTGATACATTTTAATGAAAGATTAAATTGAATGAAAAGATTTCATTGAAGATGTTGGGGGAGGCCAAACACATTATCAGACCTGCCAAAGCACAGAATAAGGAGAAAATTGCTAAATCTGTTCAGAAAGACAAAAATGAAAACTGGGCATTACACTTTAGTTGATGGAGACCTGGATGTAGCAAACCAGTTACAGTAATTACTTCTTTTCAGTCTTCTGAGAAAAAAATTGTACTAACAATAACAAGTTGGGGAATCATATTGGTTCTAGTAATGACGGTACATTTTTAGGATTTCTGGAGATAGAGATAGCAGAGGAACTGACTACATTAAAGCTTAATAAAGAACTTTGAGATATAGTCGTTGGACCATTAATAGATCTTTTTGATCAATCTTTTAACAGGAAAAGTTCCACATGACTGGTGGACTGCTAATATTGAACCTATCCACAACAAGAAGCTGGAAATTACAGACCAGTGAGTTAAACATCAGTTGTAGTCAAGTTAATGCAATCACTCCTGAAATGAAGAGTCACCATCAGGAGGAAGGAGGTCCTGATTCCTCTATATAGATCTTTATATCACTAGAGGGGTCACCAGCAGGAGGAAGGAGGTCCCGATTCCTCTATATAGATCTTTATATCACTAGAGGGGTCACCATCAGGAGGAAGGAGGTCCTGATTCCTCTATATAGATCTTTATATCACTAGAGGGGTCACCAGCAGGAGGTCCTGATTTCTCTATATAGATCTTTATATCACTAGAGGGATCACCAGCAGGAGGAAGGAGGTCCTGATTCCTCTATATAGATCTTTATATCACTAGAGGGGTCACCATCAGGAGGAAGGAGGTCCTGATTCCTCTATATAGATCTTTATATCACTAGAGGGGTCACCATCAGGAGGAAGGAGGTCCTGATTCCTCTATATAGATCTTTATATCACTAGAGGCAGTGGCGTAGCGTGGGGGGTGCGAGGGGGGCCGTAGCCCCGGGCGCAACATTTGGGGGGGCGACTTTCCGCACTAGTGAGTCACCCATCCGGCTCCGTCCTCCTAATTATGATCTGTGTCCCTGCGCTTCGGCCGCCACGTTTAATTTCAGGCTGGCCCCTGGCGCTCTGTGATTGGGCGAATGAGGTCAGGTGCGGCGGCAGGGCTGGCCTATCCCCGAACGCTGGTGAGCGGGGCTGGCCTCTACTTAGCTGTGAACCGCGGATGTCTTCTCCTCCGGACCAGATCCCAGATCGTTGTCCCATCGTGGCAGGCAGTGTGACAGACCGCAGAGGAAGAGCGCAGATAGAAGAAAAACAGGTAGAGACTCCCTCATGAGTCGTGTTGCTGGCCCGGGGGAGTGGACATGGTCTGGGGAGAGGGAGCAGTCAGTGTGTAGTGTAGTAGTGTAGTGATCAGTGTGTAGTGTAGTGTAGTGATCAGTGTGTAGCGATCAGTGTGTAGTGTAGTGATCAGTGTGTAGCGTAGTGGTCAGTGTGTAGTGTAGTGGTCAGTGTGTAGTGTAGTGGCCAGTGTGTAGTGTAGTGGTCAGTGTGTAGTGTAGTGGCCAGTGTGTAGTGTAGTGATCAGCGTGTGGTGTAGTGATCAGTGTGTAGTGGTCAGTGTGTAGTATAGTGCAGTGGTCAGTCTGTAGTGTAGTGGCCAGTGTGTAGTGTAGTGGTCTGGTCAGTGTGTAGTGTAGTGGCCAGTGTGTAGTGGTCTGGTCAGTGTGTAGTGTAGTGTGGTGTAGTGATCTGGTCAGTGTGTAGTGTAGTGGTCAGTGTGTAGTGTAGTGGTCAGTGTGTAGTGTAGTGATCAGTGTGTAGTGTAGTGGTCAGTGTGTAGTGATCAGTGTGTAGTGTATTGGTCAGTGTGTAGTGTAGTGGTCTGGTCAGTGTGTAGTGTAGTAATCAGTGTGTAGTGTAGTGATCTGGTCAGTGTGTAGTGTAGTGATCAGTGTGTAGTGTAGTGGTCTGGTCAGTGTGTAGTGTAGTGATCAGTGTGTAGTGCAGTGGTCTGGTCAGTGTGTAGTGTCGTGATCTGGTCAGTGTGTAGTGTAGTGATCAGTATGTAGTGTAGTGTAGTGGTCAGTGTGTAGTGTAGTGATCTGGTCAGTGTGTAGTGTAGTGATCAGTATGTAGTGTAGTGTAGTGGTCAGTGTGTAGTGTAGTGATCTGGTCAGTGTGTAGTGTAGTGTAGTGGTCTGGTCAATGTGTAGTGTAGTGGTCTGATCAGTATGTAGTGTAGTGATCTGGTCAGTTTGTAGTGATCTGGTCAGTGTGTAGTGTAGTGGTCTGGTCAGTGTGTAGTGGACATTGTAGGTCAGTGTAGAACTCAGATAAGTTAGTGTTGTGGTCAGTATAGGAATCAGGTAGGTCAATGTAGTGGTCAGTGTCGGAATCATGTAGGTCAGTGTAGTGGTCAGAGTGTAGGAATCAGGCTGGTCAGTACTACTGTAGGAAGGGAAGGGACTCAGGGAGTGCAAAAAGCCCACAGGTTAGGGGGGGCAAATTACTTGCCTTGCCCCGGGTGCTGACAACCCACGCTACGCAACTGCACTAGAGGGATCACCAGCAGGAGGAAGGAGGTCCTGATTCTTCTATATAGATCTTTATATCACTAGATGGGTCACCAGCCGGAGGAAGGAGGTCCTGATTCCTCTATATAGATCTTTATATCACTAGATGGGTCACCAGCCGGAGGAAGGAGGTCCTGATTCCTCTATATAGATCTTTATATCACTAGATGGGTCACCAGCCGGAGGAAGGAGGTCCTGATTCCTCTATATAGATCTTTATATCACTAGAGGGATCACCAGAAGCAGGAAGGAGGTCCTGATTCCTCTATGTAGATCTTTATATCACTAGAGGGGTCACCAGCAGGAGGAAGGAGGTCCTGATTCCTCTATATAGATCTTTATATCACTAGAGGGGTCACCAGCAGGAGGAAGGAGGAAGATTTTCCTTACCTTTGTCTCCAGAGCTTTTCTTTTCAACATGGCTGGACTGTGAACCCTGAAAACAGAGGAGAAATCAGTATTAATCATTTCCAGAAAATCTCTTCACAATCTCTACTACAACAACCAATATTTTTTAGCAACGACAACCAATCAGAGCTGAGAACAACAACGGTGAGAAACCCTCCAAACCAACCAACATCTCTTTCATCCAAACATGTGAAATGAGGCAAAGTCTTCCGATCCAAGAAAAAGGCAACATAAGAATAACCCAAGAATGTATTTTCTATGATTCAGCATTTCTCATGTTTTAATGTTAAAGCAGAGGTCCGCCAAATTTTTTTTAAAGTCAGCAGCTACAAATACTGCAGCTGCTGACTTTTAAAATATGGACACTTACCTATCCAGGGCGCCCGCGATGTCGGCACCCGAAGCCGATCTGCCGTCACCATCTTCAGTAAGGGAATCAGGAAGTGAAGCCTTACGGCTTCACATCCTGGTTCCCTACTGTGCATGCGCGAGTCTCGCTGCGCAATCCGAATAGTCCCTGCTGTCTCTGGGAGCCGTGTATTATACAGGTATCTGCACCCCCCTCCCCCCTGAAAGGTGCCAAATGTGAGACCGGAGGGGGGGAGGGTTCCGAAAAGCGGGAGTTCATCACATAAAATCCATTTACATCTTTGGTTGTAACGTGACAAAATGTGGCAAATTTCAAGGGGTATGAATAGTTTTTCAAGGCACTGTACATGTATAGGGCACATGGCTGGGCTCTGCCATCCTTACTAATGTTCCAAAAGAAATGTGCAAAACCCAAACTCAAATAAATGAGCAATAACAAAGAGCTTCACTCAAAGAATATAAAAATGAGAATAATTGTGTTTGAACCCACCATAAATATGTGCATTTAAGACCACCAGAGTACTGGCAAGAGAATGCAAAGGACCATAGAGTAATATTGCTAAAACATCTAGTTCATTACATGAATATTATACTCACAAGTATCAGAAGGCATTACAAGCACAAAAGACACCTCAAATGTTTTTTTTACATTCAGCTGTCAGCGGGAAATCCCTCTGACAGTCGATGATTCCTCTGTTAAGGACACGGCGGCCCACTTTCCGGCCCGCTCCTTAACAAGCAGCTATTGACTGGTTGTTAAGGATGCTGCCAGCCACCACTTCAGTGGACGCTGGACACTGGTGTTTAGTAGAGTTTAGGAGCGGTCAGCGTTTTTTTCTGCCACTAAACTCTCCTGCCAAAAAATGCTGATAAAATGTGTATGCATGAATCACAATTTTACCACGTTTCACGTTTTCCCATGGCCACGGTAAAAGTGTACATGAAGCTTAATAGTGTTATCAGTTTCAATGTGTTAATGTTTTTACTTACAGAGAGCAGACAGGAACGTACCTCGTTATCGGTGGACATCGGGAACTGGGCGAGGTGTGGATTCATCTGGGTGGGTTTAGTTTCCAGTTGATTTTGTAAGCCGAGTATCTCACATTTGGCGGTGAGCACTTCATCTCTCAGTCCGAATAGCCGGATCTCCTTTTTTGGTGTGTCATAGTCCATCTTCAGCTCTGGAACTTGGTCCAGGATCTTCTTCTGCAGGCCTCTGTTACACATACTCTGATAGAGGGCTGGAGACATGGGTAAGGTCTCAGTGATACTTTGGCTCTTTCTTTGCACCTGTTTGGTGGTTTCCCCTATCAGTTGTCTGAATGTGGGATCAATTCTGGTAATGTCCTCTAACAATCCCACCAAGAAAACTTTACCTGAACCCAACTCAGGTTTGATAAGCA
Organism: Lithobates clamitans; assembly: GCA_037952925.1. Lineage (NCBI taxonomy): Eukaryota > Metazoa > Chordata > Amphibia > Anura > Ranidae > Lithobates > Lithobates clamitans. The sequence continues at coordinate 286,808 of JBBGZY010002334.1, forward strand.
CTCCATTATAGGTGGAGCTGCTGGCACGTTCTTTAACAGCATCCCAGACCGACTGATCTATTTGATATTCTACGACTTTGTACTTTGATATGAGAAGTGAGAACTCTGCATGGACCTTGTCTTTCCATGTTGGGAGAAGCTTGGCCAATGCCCTGAGATGAGTAGACTGGGCCTCAGGAAAGCTCAATGTGATAAGGGGGTTGGGGCAGACTAGATCTGGCCATTTGATCTCACATGTATTGGTCCCCATTGTTTTTTCCACGTTTTCTTTGAACTTCACGTTACTGAGGATGAATTCCAGAATGTACGGACTTACTGGGAAGGTGAGGGGCTCTGGTGTTTGTATTTGGGGTCTTTGGTCTCCATAAAGCACAATACCCTGTGCGGGATAATACGGATAAACAGATACTTCTTTCTTCTGAAACAGATGCTTCCTCCCCAGAACTTTCTTAGCAGCTGCACAGAACAAAGGAAGGAAAAGGGTCATCAGAATCTCATTGCTGGAATATCAAGAATACTTTTTACAGTTACAATTTTTCTAACAAAGCTCATGAATGGAGGAATTTGGGGAATGTGGGTCTGTTTCTCTTTGTTACAATTGGAACTATTCACCAATCCCTACTTTATGACACACACATCAATCTTGCATGAAGTTAATATACAGTATATTCTCTTTATATTTGGGAGCATTTTCTTTGACTCATTACACATGTGCTTATAAGCAGGTTGAAATTATGCCAGTTAGGTGCTGGCCAAGAACAGGAGGGTAAAGGTTAATGCCTTTCCCGGTTCTTTGGTTTTAGTGGGTTATCTTTGGGTCTGACCCAGTGGTCCTGTGATCTAAAAGGAGAGTGGTCCAGAGCAGAGGGCCACTGAGCAGAGAGGCCTAGAGCCAATAAGAGACCCTTACGAGGGAGAAGATTGGAGAATCGCACACAGAAGTGGAAGAATGTCGCTTGTTACTGCCATGATGTAAAATGTATTATTATACAGGATTTATTTAACACCAACAGTTTGCACAGCACAATACAGGAGGGATCAGAGGGCCCTGCTCGTTAGAGCTTACAATCTAGAAGGGAGGGTCAAGTGGAACAAAGGGTAATAACTGGGGGGGATGAACTGATGAAGAAAATGAAAATACAGTTGTTAGGTGGGGGGTAGGATAGGCTTCTCTGAAGAGGAGGGTTTATAGGGATTGTCTAAAAGCGAATAGTGTAGGAGATAATTGGACAGACTTGGGTAGGGAGTTCCATAGGTTTGGTGAGGCTCAGGAAAAGTCCTGGATGAGGAGGGAGTTGCAGTAGTCAAGACGAGAGATGACCTGCTTTGAATTAAGATGAATTAAGATGAATTAAGAGCTTTGTGTCATTGGTTAGAAAGGGGCGCATTTTGGAGATGTTGCGGAGGACCTTGGACCTTGGCATGTGGGGATGGGCTTATAGTTATGCCATCGATTTTGACAGAGAGATCAGGGGAAGGGGCACGTGGTGGATAAAAAATGATAAGTTCGGTTTTGAATAGATTGAGTTTGAGGAAGTGGTGTGACATCCAGACTGAGTTAGTAAATTAGTGATACGGGGAGGAGAAAATGTCTTTAGGACCTGGGGTTCATCCCCAAAGTAACCAACACTGGAAAGTGCCACTTTTGGACCCCTTGATCGTACATGGACTCTACCTTTTGTAGGTATGCAGCCTGAGTTAGGATTTGGGATGTAGGAGAAATATTTTTCTTACATTTTGGACTCTGAGATGTTTTTGCACTTTTATAAGTAAAGCTTTGAAACCTGGTTCCCGGCTGGTCTGAAGTTATTCAAGGGGTGTAATGCAAGTAACCAGCACCTTTCTACAGTTTGGGTCACTGAGGTACTTTGGGGTATGAAGATGTCAGTACCAAAGTTGATATATTGTGCAGATACAAGTGGTTACCTAGAGTAACAGAGATTTACCAAGCGGCCTGTCGTGAAACAGGTGCCTGAGGCAGAAGGGATGGCCTCTTGCAGGAGGGAGTTGTTATTGGCATTTTTCTCCATGAGCGGTCTGTCTCCCATAGCAACGGAAGCAGATTTGTGCTGCAGAGGTTCCCAGCCTGTAAACAGGTACGGAAAAGTTAAAGGAAGTCAAGTGCACGCATGGAATCCACGCTCCTCCCAGTAATACCATTACTGGGAGTGAGGTAGAGGTGATACACTGAACAAGTTACAGAGAAGGTGTACATTGTTATGGGGACCAGAGAGGTAACTGGAGAACAGTTACAGTGCAAGTGTCCATGGTGTACATTCATCTCTGAGCCTTGGTTCACACTGATGCGGTTCGGGACACCGCATATAATTTGCACAGGAATCACATGTTGTGTCTCTGGGGTGCGATTTGAGCCATGGATTTGTATGTCTCAAATCGCACTGCATTCAAACCAAATTGGTGCAGGGCCCTTTTTTGTCCAAACCAGAGTTGGATCGCATGAGTATTTACACCTATATGATCCAATTCTGCAAATCGTGCTGCGTTTTGCAAACAGATTGTGGGGTGTCATTAATGTAACATACACCCTGCAATTGGTTGGGTTGCAATTTAGATGCAATGCAAAATTCACTGTGAAGTTGCATCGCATCTAGTGTGAACCAAAAGTGACTGTGTTGGTGTGTGCTGTGGCCAAATCGTGGCCTGTGCTGTAGAGAGTCATCACGTGTGGGTGCAGGAGCATCTGCTACCAGCTACCTCTGTCTGACCAGCGGTGACCTAGAGGTCGCTCTTCGCACGTCCATGCCAGATCCAGCCTGACTAAAGCGTGGTATGTTACCGGAACGCTGTACTTTTGAGCATGGCTCCATCAAGGACTATTGCTGAGGCCAACGCCACTTTCATTACCAGGATTTGTTGGGACTGGTGAGTGGGCACTTGCCCATTCTATCACAGGGACACTGAATGCAGACATCACTGTTTGTCCCTTTGCCTAAGCCAGTAGGGTCTGGTGCTACACTGACATTCTGTGGAGCAATAACAGTGCTCCTTTTCCACAGGACACCATAAGTACCCTTTACTACACATTGCCAGTTAAGGTGTCACCAGGCTACTTCACCTTCTCACAATAACCAGGATATCTCAAGTACTCCAATTAACCACTTCAGCCCCGAACCATTTGGCTGCCCAAAGACCAGAGCACTTTTTGCGATTTGGAACTGCATCGCTTTAACTGACAATTGCGCGGTCGTGCGACGTTGCTCCCAAACAAAATTGACGTCCTTTTTTTCCCACAAATAGAGCTTTCTTTTGGTGGTATTTGATCACTTCTGCAGTTTTTATTTTTTGCACTATAAACAAAAAAATTGCGACAATTTTGAAAAAAAAGCAATATTTTTTACTTTTTGCTATAATAAATATCCCCAAAAAATATATAAAAAAATATATTTTTTTCCTCAGTTTAGGCAGATATGTATTCTTCTACATATTTTTGGTAAAACAATCACAATAAGCATTTATTGATTGGTTTGTGCAACAGTTATAGAGTCTACAAAATAAGGGATAGTTTTATGCCATTTTTATTAATCATTTTTTTTTACTAGTAATGGCGGCAATCTTTTTTTTTTTATATCATGACTGCGACATTATGGCGGACACATCAGACAATTTTGATGCCATTTTGGGAGCATTGTCATTTATACAGCGATCAGTGCTATAAAAATACACTGATTACTGTCAAAATAACACTGGCAGGAAAGGGGTTAACCAGTAGGGGGCACTAAAGGGGTTAAGTGTGTCCTAGGGAGTGATTCTAACTGTGGGGGGGAGGGGCTATGTGTGACACGACACTGATCACCGTTCCCGATTACAGGAGCTGTGATCAGTGTCCTGTCACTAGGCAGAATGGGGAAATGCTTGTTTACATCAGCATTTCCCCATTCTTCCTCTCTGTGAGACGATCGCGGGACTCCCGGCAGACATCGAGTCCACGGGACCCGCGGTCACACTCATTGAGCTTGCTGTGGGCGCGCCCACAATGCCGCATCTTAACCACTTCAGCCCCGGACCATTATGCTGCCTAAGGACCAGAGGTCTTTTTCCAATTTGGCACTGCGTCGCTTTAACTGCTAATTGCGCGGTCATGCAATGCTGTACCCAAACGAAATTTGCATCCTTTTCTTCCCACAAATAGATCTTTCTTTTGATGGTATTTGATCACCTCTGCAGTTTTTATTTTTTGTGCTTTAAACGGAAAAAAATGATATTTTCTACTTTTTGTTTTAAAAAAAATCCAATAAACTCAATTTTAGTCATACATTTAGGCCAAAATGTATTCAGCCACATGTCTTTGGTAAAAAAAATGTCAATAAGCGTATATTTATTGGTTTGCGCAAAAGTTATAGCGTCTACAAACTAGGGTACATTTTCTGTAATTTACACAGCTTTTAGTTTATGACTGCCTATGTCATTTCTTGAGGTGCTAAAATGGCAGGGCAGTACAAACCCCCCCCAAATGACCCCATTTTGGAAAGTAGACACCCCAAGGAAATTGCTGAGAGGCATGTTGAACCCATTGAATATTTATTTTTTTTGTCCCAAGTGATTGAATAATGACAAAAAAAAAAAAAAATTTACAAAAGGTTGTCACTAAATTATATATTGCTCACACAGGCCATGGGCCTATGTGGAATTGCACCCCAAAATACATTCAGCTGCTTCTTCTGAGTACAGGGATACCACATGTGTGGGACTTTTTGGGAGCCTAGCCGCGTACGGGGCCCCGAAAACCAATCACCGCCTTCAGGATTTCTAAGGGCGTAAATTTTTGATTTCACTCCTCACTACCTATCACAGTTTTGAAGGCCAAAAAAAGCCCAGATGGCACACCCCCCCCCAAATGACCCCATTTTGGAAAGTAGACACCCCAAGCTATTTGCTAAGAGGCATGTTGAGTCCATGGAATATTTTATATTTTGACGCAAGTTGCGGGAAAGTGACACTTTTTTTTTTTTTTGCACAAAGTTGTCACTAAATGATATATTGCTCACACAGGCCATGGGCATATGTGGAATTGCACCCCAAAATACATTTAGCTGCTTCTCCTGAGTATGGGGATACCACATATGTGGGACTTTTTGGGAGCCTAGCCGCGTACGGGGCCCCGAAAACCAATCACCGCCTTCAGGATTTCTAAGGGTGTAAATTTTTGATTTCACTCTTCACTGCCTATCACAGTTTCGGAGGCCATGGAATGCCCAGGTGGCACAAAACCCCCCCAAATGACCCCATTTTGGAAAGTAGACACCCCAAGCTATTTGCTGAGAGGCATGTTGAGTATTTTGCAGATCTCATTTGTTTTTGAAAATGAAGAAAGACAAGAAAAAAACCTTTTTTTTTCTTTCTTCAATTTTCAAAACTTTGTGACAAAAAGTGAGGTCTGCAAAATACTCATTCTACCTCTCAGCAAATAGCTTGGGGTGTCTACTTTCCAAAATGGGGTCATTTGGGGGAGTTTTGTGCCACCTGGGCATTCCATGGCCTCCGAAACTGTGATAGGCAGTGAATAGTGAAATAAAAAATTTACGCCCTTAGAAAGCCTGAAGGCGGTGCTTGGGTTTCGGGGTCCCGTACGCGGCTAGGCTCCCAAAAAGTCTCACACATGTGGTATCCCCATACTCAGGAGAAGCAACAGAATTTATTTTGGGGTGTAATTTCACATATTCCCATGGCATGTTTGAGCAATATATCATTTAGCGACAACTTTGTGCAAAAAAAAAAAAAATAGCTTGGGGTGTCTACTTTCCAAAATGGGGTCATTTGGGGGGTTTTGAACTGTCCTGGCATTTTATGCACAACATTTAGAAGCTTATGTCACACATCACCCACTCTTCTAACCACTTGAAGACAAAGCCCTGACACTTTTTGTTTACATGAAAAAATTATTTTTTTTTGCAAGAAAATTACTTTGAACCCCCAAACATTATATATTTTTTTAAAGCAAATGCCCTACAGATTAAAATGGTGGGCGTTTCATTTTTTTTTCACACAGTATTTGAGCAGCGATTTTTTAAAAGCATTTTTGGGGGGAAAAACACACTTTTTTAAATTTTAATGCACTAAAACACACTATATTGCCCAAATGTTTGATGAAATAAAAAAGATGATCTTAGGCCGAGTAAATGGATATCAAACATGACATGCTTTACAATTGCGCACAAATGTGCAGTGGCAACAAAATAAATACATTTTTAAAAGCCTTTAAAAGCCTTTACAGGTTACCACTTTAGATTTACAGAGGAGGTCTACTGCTAAAATTACTGCCTTCGATCTGACCTTCGCAGTGATACCTCACATGCATGCTGCAATTGCTGTTTACGTTTGACGACAGACCGCCGCTTGCGTTCGCCTTAGCGCTAGAGCAGGGGGGGACAGGGGTGCTTTTTTTTTTTTTTTTTTTTTGCTTTTTTATCGTATTTTTAAACTGTTCCTTTCATTTTTTTTTTTTTTTTTAAGCATTTTTATGGGAATGTAAATATCCCCTATGATAGCAATAGGTAGTGACGGGTACTCTTTTTTTTGAAAAAATTAGACCCTAGATCTGTCCTCTGCCCTCAAAGCATCTGACTACACCATGATCAGTGTGATAAAATGCTTTCCCAATTTCCCAATGGCGCTGTTTACATCCGGCGAAATCTAAGTCATGAAATGCTCGTAGCTTCCGGTTTCTTAGGCCATAGAGATGTTTGGAGCCACTCTGGTCTCTGATCAGCTCTATGGTCAGCTGGCTGAATCACTGGCTGCATTCTCAGGTTCCCTGTTGAGACAGGAGAGCCAGAGAAAAACACGGAAGACGGTGGGGGGGGGCATTCCCTCCCACGGCTTGTAAAAGCAGTCTAGAGGCTAATTGGCCGCTAGGATTGCTTTTACATGAAAGCCGACCGCTGGCTGAAAAGAATGATACCAAGATGATACCTAAACCTGCAGGCATCATTCTGGTATAACCACTCAAAGTTGTGAATGGCGTACCTGAAGACAAAAAAATGGTTAACAATAAAACACAGTAAACGGTAAAGTATAAAAAATTGCATATCTGAAAAACAAACATGATAAAACATAATAACAATAAAACATTGCAGAATAGAATACAGTAAAAAAGAGCAGAAAATAGAGAGAATAGAGAGAGAGAGAACAATAAAACGACAAACATTTTTTTTCTATTTTATATATATATATATTTTTTTTTTTTTAACACTTTTTTTGTAACTGTAACTTTTATAACTGTAACCGGTTTCAGGTTCGGGTCTCTCACAATGCGATGGCATCTTGGGAGACCCTATGAAAGTGTGCCTAGTCTGTGCAATGCTGTACCCTACGCTAATGCTCAACTAGTGAATGGTAGCATTCAAAACATTCACCAATGCAAAGACCAGGATTGTCAGGACAGGAGGGACAATAATAGCGGGTGTCACGCCTATATCCGCGCTTGCTGCAGACACGACATCTTTTTTGGGGGGGTTTGTTGGGTAGGGGTACTCGGGAGGACATAAAGAAAATGCCTCTCATGCAGCCGACTGCATTTGGTTGGGGATGTGAATGGGGGAAGTACGGGCGCTGCAGAAGTGGTGGGTTCCCAATTAGGATTGGCGAATGCAGCAGGAAGGGCATTATGGGCACGACGGGCCTGTGTTTGTCTTTTTGGTGGCAGCGGGACACTACTTGTGCTTGCCACCTCACCAGCTTGAACTGCACTTATGGGACTCGCCACGTCACCAAGTGTTACTGCAGTGCTGGTTTGACTACGACCGGGGTGTACTAGGCCGCTGGTGCCTGCCAGTTCACCAAAACGCTACCAAAAAAAAAAAACTGTTAGCGATCGCAGGGATCAGGCCTGACTCTGCGAACGCTGCAGTTATGTGTTTAGTGTTTTGTAAGTGACAGTGATCGATCGATACTGCACTTGGGTGGGCTGGGCTGGGCCGGGCGGAGGGGCAAAACGCAGGTGCTAGCAGGTATCTGGGCTGATCCCACTAACACTGCGTTTTTGGGAACCCTAAACTGCTGGGGACGCTAGTATAGATTTGATCGGATCAGATATTGATCCGTTCAGATACTATACCACTAAGGGAGGCGTATGCTGTGTGCGTGGGTGTTAGCGGTACTGGCGCTAATCTGACACTGCCTGGGGCGACGCATATCACCGCCGGGCGATCAGGGGGCTAAACCTTTATTCGGTAATAAACGGCGGGTGCCCTGACACTATAAAAAATAAACGAACTAACCAGCGTCACCCGTAACAGTTATACGGTGATCAGTGGTGAAAGGGTTAACTAGGGGGCAATAAAGGGGTTAAAACCTTTATTAGATAGTATATGGGGGTCCCTGTGGCTATAAAACACTGACGGCGAACCTAAATATTTACGTCCCTAACTAGCGTCACCAGCGACACTAATACAGCGATCAGAAAAATGATCGCTCAGCGACACTGGTGATGGGGGGTGATCAAGGGGTTAAAACTTTATTGGGGGGGTTAGGGGGGTACCCTAGACCTAAAGGGGGCTAACCCTAACTGCCCTAACACAGTAACTGTCACAAACTGACACCAATGCAGTAATCAGAAAAAAAAAAAACCTGCTTGGTGTCAGTGTGACAGGGAGGGGGGAGGGGTGATTGGGGGGTGATCGGGGGCGATCGGGGGTGTTTTGTGTGCCTGGCATGTTCTACTGTGTGTGTTTTACACTCACAGTAATGTCTTCTCTCCTCGGCGCCGGAACGGAAAATACCGAGCCGAGGAGAGATGACATAATTTCCTTTGCTGCTGTTTAGCATACAGCAGCAAAGGAATGTTCTGATTGGCCGGCGGCGATCGCGAGGGGGGGGCCACGAACGGATGGCCTCCCCCTCACCTCTGATCGCCGGGGGACAAAAGAGGACCGCCTCGGGCACCCCCCACCCGCGGGAGGCAGATCAAGTACATTAACGTAATTTTGCCTGCTCGTGCCGCCTTGCCGACGTATATCGGCGTGAGGCGGTCCTTAAGTGGTTAAAGGGCAATGTACAGGTACGTTAATATGCCCACCGTGACATTTTGCCGGCGTATATTGGTGTGAGCTGGTCGGCAAGTGGTTAAACAGAACTAGATGAAAAACAAAGACTTCTTTCTTCTCTGAGGGACTACAACAAATCCAGTTAGTAACATAAGTACAAGTGCCTACACCAAGGACTCTATTTGCTGACGATGCGGGTTTAAGTGTTTCAGAGTCAACAATTCCATTACTGTTAAGGACGTTGTTGTACCTTGCTGATCCATTTGGCCTGTGGTGTTGAGGAACAGAAGGAAGTGGTTTGACACAAGAGTGGTCATCCTTCTGCCCTCCTGCCCATTCACAGGTTTTAGCTGAACAGAGTATTGTTTGATAATCTTTGCATTCTGCAACCAAATATTACTTTCTGTCACTGTTTTATATCCTTGTGTTTTCTTGATACTGTGAAACTTCCTCAGGGGTCAAGTTTCTACCACTGTGGATTTATGCTCATAGCTTTTCAGTAAACATTATTCAACTTTTGCACCTAAAGTATGTGTGTATCTTTAAAGGGATTGCAAACCCTCCAGGTTTGCATTCTATGCTATAAGGTGAAAAATCTTCTGTGCTGCAACTGCCCCCCCAGAGTCCCCTTTTTTCTTACCTGAACCCGATCATTCCAGTGCTGAGCATGAGCCCAGTGGCTCCCGCTGCGGTCAGTCAAATCCAATGATAGGGGAGTCAGGGGGTGGGGTCGAGTCCTGCTGTCTGTGTCAATGAACGCAGCAGTGGGACTCTTGAATGCGCCCGCCAGTGGCGGCTGGTGCTAAAGATTTTTGGGGGGGGCTGAAAAAAAAATCATCAAGCGCAGCCACTGTGCCCATCAATTTCAGCCACTGTACCCATAAACTGCCACCACTGTGCCATTAAACGAAGCTACTGTACCCATCAATTGCTGCCAGTGTGCCCCATCAATTGCCACCAGTGTGCCCCATCAATTGCCGCCAGTGTGCCCCATCAATTGCCGCCAGTGGTCCCCATCAATTGCCGCCAGTGGTCCCCATCAATTGCCGCCAGTGGTCCCCATCAATTGCCGCCAGTGGTCCCCATCAATTGCCGCTACTGTGCCATCAAATGCTGCCAGTGTGCCCCATCAATTGCTGACCGTATGCCCCATCAATTGCTGCCAGTTGTCTCCAATTGCCGCCAGTGTGCCCCATCAATTGCCACCACTGTGCCCCATCAATTGCCGCTACAGTGCCCCATCAAATGCTGCCAGTGTGCCCCCCCCCCCCCCCCCGCCTGGCACTTACCTGTCTCGGCACTGTACTCCACGCTCCGAGTCCTCATGTATTCTCCCATCCTCTTCCTGTCCTCTGCTATGATTGGACGCCTGATAGGCGTCCAATCGCAGCGCCTGTCACTTCAGCCAATCAGGTGACAGGGTAACCAGACCCGGTGCACCCGATTGGCTGAGAGGTGGGTCAGTGTTAGGGAAGCGATATATAATAGGGAATTGTATACAATCGATGGCACGAAAGGATGCCACAGCCCCCACAGCCACGTGAGCAGAGCCTTCTGAGAGGACATCATTTGACATTAACTCAGAAGGAGGAATGTCCCACCTGCCCGTCAATCTGTTGTAGGCCGGGAAAAAGGTGTTAAGAAGGCTGTACTGTGTTTTGCACTGGTTTAATGAAGACTTTTGGTTCCTATCAGCCCCCCATTATCAGTACCTGGCAGGTTATACTGTTCCATTGGTCCTCAATTCCTACTCCATAGAAGCCATGGCTTCCATACACTGCACTGATGATGGTGATGATCCAACAAGCCTGGAACAGTATTTGTGCTCTATACAGCCGTTCTGGTTGTTTAGTTTAGCTAGAGGTGAAAAGGAATATTTTGTGTGGGGCATTTGGCAATGCTATACAGAGGATGTAGAACTTCAGGTCATCTCCACCCTGGTATGTATGTGATTCTGTAATCAGAGTACCCGGTGCTGTCCAGTATGACACCCAACGTACCTTCCACAGTGGAAAATGTAACCAATGCGGCGCTCTCATCAGCAATGACCAACGTGTCTTCCATACTTTCAGGGACTCCATGCTTCGGGTTCTCAAAATACAGGCTGATGTACTCCTTGGATATGTTGGTGGGGAGACCCTCGATCCTGATCGTTCTAGTTTCCTTCAGAGGAGTTGCCATCATTTTAAGTGACTGGACTCTGGAATTTTCTGAAAACTGTTTGACAAACCTCAAAATATCTGGAAAAAAAGAAAAAGTTGATCAATCAGTGATCTGACACGTCCCTGTTCACTGAATTGGGTGCAAATCAGATTCACACAGGACCCTTTCCAAATGCAGACCATGGGTGCCCCGGAGGTGTGTCAACCGGCTCCATTGCGAGCCGATCACATACTCCTGTCATGCAAATTGGATTCGGGGAAACTCACATCCAATTCACATAAGTGTGAGCTCAGCCTCACTATCCTCAGCTGAAAGGCCTGTCCTGGTGGAGAAGATACCTGTTGGTGGTGAAACATCTACAGTATGAGTGCAGCAGTGAGTATGGACCCTGTTGTGAAGACAGCAGGAACTATGAATGTGCCAGAAAATGACTTGAGTAATATTGATAAAGCAATGGATATGTTGGTGGCGGGTGGTGGTGTGGTGGTAAATGTTGCGGACATAGGTAAAAAATGACATTTCTCCCCCTGCTCAGCAGAGGAAGGACTCATCGGTTGTGCAGACCAATCTCATATCTGTACAATCGATATCTGCTAAAGTTGTATCAGATGCTTCGAAACACACAGATGGATCCACTGCAGAGAGGATTGCTGGGAGTTATGTGTCTGTTTTGGGGAGTCACACCAAGGAGGGAGGTGGGATTTTTGTTAATACTAATGGTCACAATTTGGGGAGGTTTGGTGGGGGGGATGGTTAGTGAGTACAGGAGGAGGAATGTTGTACAGTTGAGGTAGGAGGGGGAGGGAACCCCACCATTAAGGGGGAGGGTGGCTAAGTTGGTTTTGGAGATAGTGTTTAAAGCCTCTGATGTTTTTGCTTTAATTTGCCCAGTGGGGACTTATGAATTTGATTTATCGTTTGTGAAACCTGAAGGTCTGGATCTTTTCTGGGAGAGGTATAGGAGGTGCAAGGGTCTTCAGCAATAAAGTGGTTTGATGCCAAAGGTGGTTTCAAGGCAGCGTTTGATAAAATCGGTGACAATCCTGGTTCGCAACTTATCCAGACCATGGTAGTGTGGCTACGTCGATATGGCGAGATCCTCACTCCACTGCGGAAGGTCCTTGATGAGCATGGGATATGGAAAGGGGTCTGGACAGTGTCACTGAAATTTATCATGCTAGGTAATTTAGTTCAACACCTGCCCTGCTCAGCTTTTCTGGGAGGGATAGGCTGACCGTTTTCTACCAGGGTCAGGCTAAGGTCTGTAATAATTGTGGAGAGAAAGGTCATTTTGCATCGTCCTGTACCCGCAAGAAGTTCTCACTGTGCCAGGATTTGGACCATTTGCCCAAGGTTTGCACACAGATTCGGTGCAATTTGTTCCAGAAGCTGGGTCATGCTTATAGTCAGTGCCCAGAGGCATTACATAACTTGCCAGGATAGGAGGCTGAGCTGCAGAGGCTTGATAAGGAGGATAAGGCCACTGAAGTTAGGGAGAAAACTGTTATTGCGCCTCCTGTATCTGTTACATCTGTTCCAGATTCTTCTTCCCCTAGTGATGTGGTCCCTGAGACTCTCCCCCATGTGGTAGTTTCTAATCCTACTGTACGTAGATCCTCCAGACTAGCAGAAGCTGTTGTGGGGGGCAGGTTTAGCGTATCTTCCCGCTCAGCCTATTCAGCCTCCAGTCCCTGCCCCTCGACAGCGCAAATGGGGAGTGTGGGGGTGCTGGATGGGGGTGGGGTTGAGGGAAAGGTGTCCATATCCCATGTCTCACCCTTTGTTGAGGGGGATTCAGATGATGAGGGGTGGGAGAAGTTTAGGAGGAAGAAAAAGAAGAAGAGTTATGCCCCGTACACACGATCGCACATTCCGACAACAAAACCGTGGATTTTTTTCCGACAAATGTTGGCTCAAACTTTCTTGCATGCACACGGTCACACAATGTTGGTCAGAAATTCTGAACATCCAGAACGCAGTGACGTACAATACGTACGACGAGCCGAGAAAAGTGAAGTTCAATAGCCAGTGCGGCTCTTCTGCTTGATTCCGAGCTTGCGTGGAACTTTGTGCGTCGGAATTGTGTACACATAATCGGAATTTACATCAATGGATTTTGTTGTCGGAAAATTTGAGAACAAGCTCTAAAATTTTTGTGTGACGGAAACACAGGGTCGGAATTTTCGACAAAAGGCTCCCATCAAACATTTTCCGTCGGAAAATCCAACCGTGTGTACGGGGCATAACCCTTCTACATGCAGTAGGTCAATATTTAACATTTCCACATGTTAATCTAAGGGAAACTGCCTGTTCACTGTTCCACATATCTGATCCTGATTTAAACAGGATAACTTTTCTTCCCTTCCTGATAGTGTAAGTGATATACTACACCAATTTATAATCGCAACACACGATCGGAATTTCCGACAACGGATTTTGTTGTCGGAAAATTTGAGAACCAGCTCTCAAATTTTGTGTGACGAAAATTCCTATGGAAAATGTGTGATGGAGACTACACACGGTCAGAAATTCTGACAACAAGGTCCTATCACACATTTTCCGTAGGAAAATCCTATCGTGTGTACAGGGCAAAAGACAAAGATGTCTGATATATCCTTCTCTTTATCATCCATGGATGAGGGGTATCACCTAGTCTGAAGAGAGCTGTTTTGGGTGATGAGAGTGCGGTAGAGGTCAATATACGACTACCCCAATCATCCTGAAGGCAGTTCCCGCTCCGATAAAGGTGGCGATCATTAATGTCGCCAGCATTAAATCTTTAGGAGCTTGTGATATTGCCTTATTTTTGCTCAGGAAGTTTAATGCTGGGATTTTATTGTTGCAAGAGACCTGGCTTAATAACTTTGGCCGATGTCCATCTAGCAAAAAGAGAGTGGAGATGCGGTCCCTCCTTATGGTCTCTTGTGGATGCGCCCTGCAGCGGACTTGCGGTCCTTTTAAAAACCGATATGGTAACATGCCGGCGGGTAATTGAGGTAGAATTGGGGAGATGCATGGTCTTAGACGTCTCTGTTAGGGGGCAGGATCAATGGTGTCATGCTACTGGCTTTGTACAGTGGTTATGGAGCCGAATCTATGAAGACACCATCAGATGGGAGGCCAATTATTCACAGCTCAAGGAACCCCTAGGCACCTTTGGAGGAACTCTAGGACTCCACAGAATCCTGCTTGGGAATGGCTGTTCTAGAGCAACAGGGAAGACTGGCAAACACACAGTATCAGGTGACACAGACAGTCTATTACCAGCATATTTCTGCATCTTAGATGAATTGATAAGAGAAGGGATTGGGGTCAGTGTTGGTTCTCACCGATATCACATGTGAAGGTGATGACTGCACATTGTTTCTCTGGAATTCTCTCCACCTGGAAGTCGGTGTCCTCTCTCTTACCACTGATATTCTCCACCAGGAGGTTTAATATGTCTAAAGAATAGCTGTCCTGGAGGTTCTCTATCAGAATCAGAGAGGATGATGGGGGTTCCTGTGTAACGTGCTGTGATTGGTTACTTGGAGCCTCGGCAGCTGTTAAATTACAGAGAAAACCATTATTACCGGTCAGTATACAAAAGTCCATACCGCTGATACAGTTATGTAGCTAAAATTCCCTCCGATCAATATGACCATCACCTCCTTCATCCATCATGAGATTATCTATTACAGTCATTGTAACCATCCTCAGGCCCTCCAGCAACTGTTATCACCATCAATTTATACACTTATGCCCTGTACACACAATAGGATTTTTCTATGGAAAATGTGTGATGGGACTTTGTTGTCGGAAATTCCGACCGTGTGTGGGCTCCATCACACATTTTCCATAGTAATATCCGTCACACAAAATTTTAGAGCTTGTTCTCAAATTTTCCACCAACAAAATCCGTTGTCGTAAATTCGGATTGTGTGTACACAATTCCGATGCACAAAGTGCCACGCATTTTCGGAGTCAAGCAGAAGAGCCGCACTGGCTATTGAACTTCACTTTTCTCGGCTCGTCGTACGTGTTGTACGTCACCGCGTTCTTGACGTTCAGAATTTCCGGCCAACTTTGTGTGACCGTGTGTATGCAAGACAAGTTTGAGCCAACATCCTTCGGAAAAAAAACATGGATTTTGTTGTTGGAAAATCCTATCGTGTGTACAGGGCATAAATCTACTTTATGAGAGAACCTGGTTTCTGCAATCCTTTGAGTAGCCTGGAGTCCTGTTTTTAATGTATCACCTATAGCATGCAGACCATTGTCAATGTCAGCTCGTTTGTTAGAAAGGTTAGATAGTGTGTGCATGTGTTGTTATATGCATATCTGAAATACTCTTTATGTCTTGTATTGTTTTCCTACATTTGTAAGTAGCTTGTGTAGCACTTACCCCCGAAGGAGCTGCTGGTATTTGATTGGGCCATACCGTTCTACTGTTTCACCATATCGGTCTTAGGGGTCCCATTAAAAAGTTCTTTTTAATAATTTCAGCTCCGAAACACAGTCTCTTTCTCGAATGCTTTATGGGGATGGAGGGTTTAGGGGGAATTCAGGTACCATGAAAGTGCAGATCAGGAACACTCTTTGATCCAGAGGACAACAGCTCCATAACTGGATTTAGCAACCACCAGACAGGCCTCTCTCACTGACCTAGAAGCCGATGTGATGCTCGGTCATAGTCTCAGCCACAGACTTTAAGATAAGGTGTAACTGTTACACAATCCTCTGCCACAGGATTGGGTAATTAGCGACTTGTGGCAATATCAAAGGCTTGATCACACAATACCAGTTCCCTTCTTCCAAACTTACGGTACTGTGTGGTATGTGACCCAGGATGCATCCTCCAACTGAGCCTCCAGGCTCTTCTAGAGGCACCGGCCTTATTGCGCAGTCCTCTCTTGAAAAGACCTCCCCTGGATTCGCCAGTCGCTTGGCTTCTTCCCGCAGGCAAGACAGCACAGGACCATCCCTGGATCGGTAGGCCTCCCAAGACTTTTGGGGCCTACCTTCAGTAACAACGCCCCGGGCCAGCCAGCCCCGAGACAATTTGACGGCAGCGATACACCTTAGGCCTGGAGGGCCATCAGGTCAGAAGATCCCCCCCTGTCACGGGGTCTGTCTCTTAAGTACCCCCTCCCAGAATGCACAGCAGGCACACCACACCCACTGACTGTTTCCGGGCAAAGAGGCGCTCAAAACACCAAGCTTGTTGTAATTTCCAACCTTAGCCTGATTAATAAGGCGCCAACCCCAGGCCAAAGGGAAAACCACACAACCAGCCAAGCTGAGACAGAGACAAAAATTTGAATAATTGTAATCTGAGCCAATTACAGCTGCAGACAACTACATTTATTGTATTGAAAATACGAGCGCTACACTTGTATATTCAACATTCTTGTTTAGTAAAAGCACATTAAAAGAGAAGTAAAGGAATTGCTTGGTTTTCACAGCTCCGTGAGCAGAGAGCTGCTGACTGTCAGTCACAGCTCTCTGCTCTGCCCCCTCCTTGCTCATTGGAGCGCTGGGCTGTGGAGGGGGTAGAGCGGCTGTCTCAGTTTCTCAGCAGCTCGCTGAGAGCCTGAGATGGGTGTCAGTCCAGGCACCTGGCGGATTCAGACACCCATTGTTGGGATGACGCGGTGCCTGGACTAAAATCGGTGCCGTCAGCAGAGAGCAGACTTCAGCCCGCTCTCTGCTGAAAACTGGTCACAGGAGTGCAAAACCAAATTGTACTCCTGTGATCCACAGGAAAAGACCAACCAAACGAGCTGTTCCTTGTGTTCTTGTATCTGCTCCTGTGTTTAACCCCTGTGATTGACCTGACTTGTCCTGACCACGCTTGAATGTGACCTGCCCTGACCTTGGCTTGCCTCTAGACCCTGCTTACATCATGCTCATCTGCCTGATCTTGTGTTGCCGACTTCTGCCTGTATCCTGACCATTGTCTGCCTGCCATCTATGCCTGTATCTGACCGTCCGTTGCTCAACTGGCTCCTCTGACCTTTCAGCCTTCAGACAACATGATCTCCATTATATTGTACACAACTAGATGTTCAAAGCACCATACCTGGGGGTTGGGGGGTGAGATCTTCTCTGGAATCCTGAAAAAAATAAACATTTTACTGAAGAAAATAGTGCTAAATGGAACCCCTAACAGAATAAAATGCATTTAACCACATTGCATTTCCTGGTCTCTAGAGGCACTGGTCATGTAGCCAGGACCTCACAGATGTAACATAGGAAGCCTACCTCACTCAATGCCTTCCTCTTTAAAAAAAAAAATATTGTACTCACAAAAAAACTTGATACGCTCATAAAATCCAGTATGTCTCTGATCAACCTGAATAGCTCTCTGATTGTCTGGATATGTACTGCCAACACAGGCAAAGCTTCACAGTCACTTCATGGCTTACATATTTCAAGGGTGCACCTTCTTAATCAAAGACAACTTAAAACAAAAACACCATTAAATACCTTTGGTAAATCCTTACCTCTCCCAACATACCCCAGTGCAGGGTAGGGATGACCCGAACACCGCCCCCCCCATCCCGGTTCGGTTTGCGGCAGAACATGCGAACTGACAAAAAGTTTGTGCGAACACCTTTAAAGTCTATGGGACTCAAACGTGAAAAATCAAAAGTGCTAATTTTAAAGGCTTATATGCAAGTTTTTGTCATAAAAAGTGTTTGGGGACCCGGGTCCTGCCCCAGGGGACACGTATCAATGCAAAAAAAAGTTTTAAAAACGGGAGCAGTGATTTTAATAATGCTTAAAGTAAAACAATAAAAGTGAAATATTCCTTTAAATATTGTGCCTGGGGGGTGTCTATAGTATGCCTGTAAAGTGGCGCATATTTCCCAGACCCAAAGGGCCCCATTATATTAAGGGGAACCCAGCACCCAAATTAAAAAAAAAAAAGGCGTGAGGCTACCAGGCCCTATATACTCTGAACAGCAGCAGTATACAGTCGGTCCCCGGGTTACAAACAAGATAGGGACTGTAGGTTTGTTCTTAAATCTGTTTGTAATTTGGAAAAGGTACATTTGTTAAGTGTAGCTCCAGCCAAAAAATCTATTTTTAAGCTTTTTGGATAACATAGAGAAGGGTTATCACCCCTGTAACATTTGTTTTGCTGTCTGTGCACCTCTTCAGAAGATTTCACCTGACTTTCTGTCCCAATGACAATTGGATTTTGAAAATTTGGGGTTATTAGTGACACAAGGATTGGTGATATACCAGAAAAAGGATGTTCCCCTAGTGGTGGATTTTAAAGGCACATGTAAAAAAAGCGTAGGAGTAGTATATATAAAAAAGACAGTAATTTATTGACTTGAAAACATAGTAAAAACATCAAGCAAAAATATAACAATAGCAATATATATGTTATATTTTTGCTTGATGTTTTTACTATGTTTTCAAATCAATAAATTACTGTCTTTATTATACATACTCCTTCTACGCTTTTTTTACATGTGCCTTTAAAATCCACCACTAGGGGAACTTCCTTTTTCTGGTATATTTAATTTAGGATGTGGTACAACCTTGCAGTTAACTGTCGATCTACAATTTTTGCTACAAGGATTGGTGATAAAGCATCAGTGGAGACACCTTTTTCCCATATTAACTCTTATAGGAGAGAATTTCCCTTCCTAGGGGTAGATTTTCTCTCACTTCCTGTTGTCTCCCTTCGTTTGTAAGTAGGAGTCGTTTGTAAGTCAGATGTTTGAAAATAGGGGACCGCCTGTATATACTATATAGCCTGCCCTATATACTCTGCAGAAAATTGGGCAATAGGTGTTGGTGGTACCAGAACACTGTAAGCCCTCACAGTTACTCTTGGTGGGCGCTGGAACGGGCCCTGCTGTCAAATATTATATCAAGAATTGTAATTACATGCCCCTGTTAAACAGGGGCAGAATAATTGGGTCTTAGGCAGTGGTGGTGGTGCCACAACACTGCAACCCCTTACAGATACTCTTGTTCAGTGCAGGAATGAGACCTGTTGTGAAATATTTGATCAAAGATTGTATTTACATGCCCCTGTTAAACAGGGGCAGAAAAATTGGGCCTTAGACAGTGGTGGTGGTGCCCTGAACCAAAAATTTTCTTAGAAGCTTTTATGAAGATTGAGGAGGAATAGGATAGTCACTCAGCATTATAGGATAGTCACTTAGCACAGGCAGTCTTCAAGGGATCCCACATCCATAGAAAAATCAAATCGGTTACATCTGCATCAGGTGTTGGGAGCTGGTGATCCAAGACTGATTCATTTTTATGAATATGAGCTGATCCACAGAGTCTGAACAGGCGCACTCTGTGATCGGTTACAAAGCCTCCAGCAGCACTGAATGTGCGTTCAAAAGAAAGCTGGATGCAGGACAGGCCAGTAGCTCAATTGCATATTGAGCAAGCTCTGGCCAGTGGTCCATTATCAAGACCCAGTAACCCAGTGGATGTTCTGTTGGAAAGGTCTCCAAGTCTGATCTGGCCCCTAGATATTCCTGCAGCATGTAATTCAGATGCTGGAGATGGTTGCTGGAACCAATTAGACCTTGGCGCTGAGGACTGAAGAATTGTATGAAGGCATCGGTGAGCCGGCCACCTTCTCCACCGCTCTTTCTGTGACTGAACGAAGCCTCAGCAACACGTTGTATAGCACCAGGAAATTGTAACCTCCCAGGCTCTGGAAACGCATTGCACAAACCATTCTGCAAGGCCTCCCGAAGATGTTTCATCCTCTGCTCCCTCTGCGAAGGCTGGATAAGTTCTGCAACCTTACCCTTGTAACGTGGATCAAGAAGGGTTGCCAACCAGTAATGATCCCTCTCCTTGATACCATGAATCCGAGGGTCCTTTCGCAGGCTTTGCAGGATCAGGGAGGCCATGCAGCGTAAGTTTGCAGAGGCATTCGATCCTGAGTCCTCTGGGTCACTAAGGATCACATGATCCACAACCACCTCCTCCCAGCCACGTACAACTCCTTGGGTTTCTGGGGACTGAAAACGATCCCTTGAAGACTGCTGCTGATGCGGAGTGTTATCCTCCACCTTCATGCTGACACAGTCCTCCTCCTCTTCTTCCTGTGTGATCGGCGGGCCCGCAGGAATACTATCTGGATAAAGGGGGCCTTGAGAGGTAAGGAAGTCCTCCTCTTCCTCCCGCTGTTCTGCCTCAAGTGCCCTGTCCATTATTCCACAAATTGTGTGCTACAACAGGAAGACAAGAGGGACAGTATCACTGATGCATGCACTGTCACCGCTCACCATCCTTGTGGCCTCCTCAAATGGTGACAGGACAGTGCATGCATCCTTGATCAGTAGCCACTGGCGTGGTGAAAAAAAGCCAAGCTCCCCTGACCCTTTCCTGGTGCCATACTCACACAGGTACTCATTGATGGCCCTCTGCTGTGTGTGCAGCTGCTGCAGCATTGGCAACGTTGAGTTCCACCTGGTGGGCATGTCCCAAATGAGGCAGCTCTTGGGCAGGTTGCATTCCCTTTGAAGGTCAGCCAGCCGAGCACTGGCATTATATGACCGGCGGAAATGACCACAGACTTTCCTGGCCTGCCTCAGGAGATCCTGTAGGCCTGGGTACCTGCTCAAGAACAACTGCACAACCAAATTCAGAATGTGAGCCAAACAGGGAACATGGGTCAAGTGTCCCTGTCGGAGGGCGGAGAGGAGGTTGGTGCCATTGTCGCATACAACCATTCCTGGCTGAAGCTGGCATGGCATCAACCACCTCTGAGCCTGCCCCTGCAGAGATGACAGAATCTCTGCCCCAGTGTGGCTCCTGTCCCCTAAGCAGACCAACTCAAGCACCGCATGGCATCTTTTTGCCTGAGTGCTTGTGTAGCCCCTTGAATACCTACGGAGCACCGCTGGTCCAAAGGACAAATCTGCAGAGGAAGAGGCCATATAGGAAGAAGAAGAGGAGGGGGTGGAGGTGAGAGCTGTGGCAGAATCACCACTAGCATTTTGGAGGCGTGGTGGCGGAACAAGCTCCAGCAATACTGAACCCTGTCCTGCATCCTTCCCAGCTGCCAGCAGATTTACCAAGTGCACCGTGAAAGAAAGGTAATGTCCCTCTCCATGTCTGCTGGACCATGAGTCAGCGGACCCTGCCACTGAGGTACCGCACATTCCACAAATTCATGAAAGGGGGCAGACTCTACCAGCTGAATAAGCAGCATTTGCAGTGCTAGCAATTTGGCCAAGTTAGCATTCAGACGCTGACCATGTGGATGGCTGGGACCGAATTTCTTTTGAAGGTCTAGCAACTCGGGTAGGGAAATTTGCCTGCTTAAATCGGATGTTGGTGTACCGTTAGCAGATTGGCCGCAAGTACTTGGGATACCTATTTCTATACCTTCATTCCTCTCAGTGCAGGTTTGTGAGAGGACTGGAGGTATAGTGGGGTTGGAGATCCCAGCTGATGAGGAGCAAGGAGAGGTCCGCCTTGTTCTTTGATGTGGGTCTTTTAAGTGCTGTTGCCAATGGACTGCATGGGAGGTCGTCATATGTCTGGTCAAGCATGTGGTGCCAAAGTAGCTGCTGTTTTGGCCACGATTGATACGCTTCAGACATATGTTGCAAACAGCAACGTTGCCATCTGCTGCACACGTGTCGAAAAAGGCCCACACCAAAGAACTTTTCAAAATATGCAGGGAGTCAGCAGCGCCCTGCACCTGCTTAGGTCTGCAGTGTGATGCAATAGGGAGGCTGCCCTTGGAGGGCATCCTGCCTCATTGGAGATGTGCGTCCTCCTCCTCCTCTCTTCCCTCAGGCACCCAAGTAGAGTCAATGACCTCATCACCCCCTTCCTCCCCGTCACTGGAGCAAACTTGGCAGTATGCTGCAGCCGGGGGAACATGACTCATCCCTAGTGACCAGGAGAGAACCTCAGCACAGAGTAAATCAAAAGAGGGGTTGTGCCTCTGTAACCAAGGATAACCAATAATCAGTGGAAATTTAGGAGAGGAAATCACTTGGAATTGGATTATCTCATGGTGAAGAGCCCCTACGGCCATGGACAATGGAACCGTCTTATGAGTCACATGGGCAGGCTGTAGAGGCCTCCCGTCAGGAGCTTCAATGGCAAGTGGAGTGTCATGCAGCTGCAGTGGAATCGAGTGCTTTGATACAAAGGCAGCATCAATGAACAGGCCTGCAGCCCCAGAGTCGATTAGAGCCTGTATCTCGATAGATGACTTAGCCCAAGAAAGGGTGACCAAAACCAGGGGCTTATTCTTCTGGATAACGGGGGATGACACAACACCACCTAAGGTCTGTCCATGACAGGACCTCGAGGTTCGGGTGTTCCCAGGACGGGTAGGACAAGACTTCAAAAAGTGACCTGCCTGGCCACAATAAAGGCACAATCTCTCCATCCTCCTAAAGGCTCTCTCATCCGCAGGGAGACGCGTGAAACCCAAGTGCATGCGTTCATCTTCATTGACCGACTCTGTACCAGGAGGCATGGGAGGTGAGGGAGGCAAACGTACAGGAGGCTTCTGCAAGTGGTCCGTAAAAGAAAGTCTCTCTCTTGAGTTTGGAGTCAATGAGGATGGCAAATGAGATCAAGCTCCCCAGCTCAGTGGGTATATCTCGGGCTGCTATCTCATCCTTGATGGAATCCGAGAGACCATGAGAAAAAGCAGCCATGAGGGCCTCATTGTTCCAAGCAATCTCTGCTGCCAGAGTACAGAACTCAATGGCGTTAGTCAGCAACAGTTCTCGCACTCTGATGGACATGAGGCACTTGGCAGCAGAAGCGGAGCCTGCGGGAATGTCAAATACCTTTTGAAAGGAGGCCACAAACTCAGGGTAACTCAAGACAACAGGTTTTTGCGTCTCCCATAGAGGGTTAGCCCAGGCCAGGGCTCTCTCAGAAAGCAAAGATATAACGAACCCTACTTTGCTTCTGTTCGTGGGAAACGCCTGGGGCAGCATCTCAAAGTATATCTCAACTTAGTTGAGAAACCCTCTGCATTGAACTGGATCGCCCCCAAATCGCTGGGGAAGCGGGGCGGAACCAGACATACCTCTTATACAGGTAATACTCAAGGCGGGTGTCTGCACAGAGACTGTCGCAGCAGCAGGGAAGGTCTGCAACTCAGGTTGTACCGGAGCAGTCCCAGTGGGGGATTCCAGGTGAGCCGTGAGTTCAGTGACCAGATCAGGTAATCAGCCAGGCCAGAAGTCAGGGATCCAAGTAGAGGAACAGCAAGCAGGATAAGGAGCCACAAGGGACGTCGGCAAAGCCAGTCTTTAAACAGGAACACAGGAGATGGTTTCTTGTGATGTGACCAAGGCGAAGGCAGGAATGAAGTGAGCTGGACGTCTTTAAGTAGGCAGGACTGATGAGCAGATCCACAACAGCTGGCTAACTATGGAGAGAAGAGAGCTGGCAATTAGCTGACAGCTGAGCAGCCAGCTCAGAGAAGGAAGGGCTGAGGCAGCCCTGACAGTCAGCTACCCCTCCCCTCTGTCAGCTACCCCCAAACAGCACGCACCCCCCCCTTCTTCCCCGCTCCAGCGGGGCTAATGTCCTGCAGCCGGGTCACACTGCACTGTCTGTGCACTCTCTCTCTCTCCCACCCAGCCGCCGGTGCCAATGCCACCAGACAATGAATGGAGGGCCACTGAACTGGTGTCCTAGCAACTAGGGACACTTTTGCAGGAGAAAGTATGGTATTACAGACTCCGCTCTACTGACACCGTCTACTATTCTACTGATGCCGTCCACTGCTCTACTGACGCCGTCCACTGCTCTACTGACGCCGTCCACTGCTCTACTGACGCCGTCCACTGCTCTACTGACGCCGTCCACTGCTCTACTGACGCCATCCACTGCTCTACTGGCGCCGTCCACTGCTCTACTGGCGCCGTCCACTGCTCTACTGGCGCCGTCCACTGCTCTACTGGCGCCGTCCACTGCTCTACTGGCGCCGTCCACTGATCTACTGACGCCGTCCACTGATCTACTGACGCCGTCCACTGATCTACTGACGCCGTCCACTGATCTACTGACACTGTCCGCTGCCCTACTGACGCCGTCCTCTGCCCTACTGACACTCTTCACTGCCCTACTGACGCCGTCCTCTGCTCTACTGACACCCTTCACTGCCCTACCGATGCCGTCCACAGCCCTACCGATGCCGTCCACAGCCCTACCGACGTCGTCCACAGCCCTACCGACGCCGTCCACAGCCCTACCGACGCCGTCCACAGCCCTACCGACGCCGTCCACAGCTCTACTGACGCCGTCCACAGCCCTACTGATGCCGTCCACAGCCCTACTGACGCCGTCCACAGCTCTACTGACGCCGTCCACAGCTCTACTGACGCCGTCCACAGCCCTACCGACGCCGTCCACAGCCCTACCGACGCCGTCCACAGCCCTACTGAGGCCGTCCACAGCTCTACTGACGCCGTCCACAGCCCTACTGATGCCGTCCACAGCCCTACTGACGCCGTCCACAGCTCTACTGACGCCGTCCACAGCCCTACCGACGCCGTCCACAGCCCTACCGACGCCGTCCACAGCCCTACTGAGGCCGTCCACAGCTCTACTGACGCCGTCCACAGCCCTACTGATGCCGTCCACAGCCCTACTGACGCCGTCCACAGCTCTACTGACGCCGTCCACAGCCCTACCGACGCCGTCCACAGCCCTACCGACGCCGTCCACAGCCCTACTGAGGCCGTCCACAGCTCTACTGACGCCGTCCACAGCCCTACTGATGCCGTCCACAGCCCTACTGGTGCCGTCCACAGCTCTACTGACGCCGTCCACAGCTCTACTGACGCCGTCCACTGATCTACTGACACAGTCCACTGATCTACTGACACAGTCCACTGCACTACTGGCTGACAGTGTCCACTTTTAAGGTAGGCTAGTTTCATATTTTAACTGACATTTCTTTTATTAATTAAATCATATTTTATGGGTACACGAATGCTTTTGTTTTATTTAACCATGCCCCTTTAAGTTCCCCCCCCCCCCCCACACTGTTAATACAATTTGGCCACAGCCACTGTTCACCGTAGCACACCTCATTACTACTCTCATTGGGTAACCCAAAAGGTGTCCCAGGTATTTTACAATCCTATAGAGTGTACTACAAAAAAATTGCTGTGCACCGCAAAAGTGTTCGGGTTTGGCTTGAAGAAAAGGTGGCAACCCTAGTTCCTAACCTTCAGCCCTTTGGTATTTGTTGTGTGGCCCTCAGACCCCAACAGTCTGTAGTGGAAGAATTGATTTGTTTTATTTTTAATTAAGTGCTTTTTCTATTCTTTTCGTAATACAAATTATACATTATGGCCCCTTTCACACGATCGAACCGTTCAGATCTGCCTGTCAGTTTTGACGGCGGACATGAACGGGCGATCCATGTTAGCCTATGGACCGTCGGATGTCAGCGGAGACATGTCCGCTGACATCCGACCCCGTCCGATCCGCCAAAAGCAGACGTATGGGCTCCACGTCCAGATCCGTCGCTGGCGGATCGGATCGGGTGAGATCTGACGAAAACGGACACGCTGTCCGTTTTCGTCCGATCCCTCCATAGGCGGCAGCGGCGCCTGACAAGCCCCTCCCCGCTCAGTGAGCAGAGAGGGACCTGTCATCCGCCGGCTCAGCGGAGATCAACGGACAGATCTCCCGCTGAGCCGGCGGACCGAGGCGGGCTCCGTAGAAACGGAGCCCGCCTCGTGTGAAAGGGGCCTTACAGATATATTTTGTCCAGATACACCCCCCCCTCCACTGTGACTCCCCCCCCCCCAACCCTAAAAGCACTCCCCTCCTCCATCCTCTCCCAGTATCAACCATCTCCCTTATTGGCATATCTAAGGTTTCGTGATCCCAGGTCTCTACCCACCCTTTGCAAATAGCATCAAATTTGTCTCGATTTTCTCTATTGTATATAGATAAATTTCTCCTTTCAAAAGTGTAGATTATTCCTGTGCTACCTGGGAAAAAAGGTGTATATACGGACAGCTGCGGACACCGAATGGGATCAAACAAAGCCCATGGGTGGAGAAAATATATAGAAAGTGGGTGCTGCGCTGACCTAAAAATGGGGTAAATTACCCTTTAGCAGTGTAAACTCAAAAATCATATATAGATACACGGTGCCAAAGTGCACGATGTGTAACCTGTAAGGTACTTTTTCGTGTAAAAAAACGACAATATGTGTCCAATAAGGTAGTACTAAACATACAGGGGATACGCATCAATCCTCATACATGTGTAGCAATCTCTATAAAAGTGCTATAGTGCTAAAGGTGAAAAACAATAAAATATTCTATAAATATATGCCCATGTAAACAAAGATCAAAAACAATTCCTATTTCAAAAAAATAGCTAAATGACATATATAATGTGCAGTATAGTGCCAATAAACAAATTGTGCAAAAACCAGCATAGAATACACATAAGTGCAAACAACACAAAAGTGCAAGATGAGTATATGGCGTATATGTTGGTCACTTCCCAGACCCTATCGCCCTCATCATATATATATCCTAATACACACCAGATGTGTGTCACATAAACAAAGTGCAAATGAGCAAATATTGTGCGAAGTCCAACAAGTATAAAGTGCAAATAAACAAATATGTGCAAAGTCCAGCAAAAATTGCAATCAGTGCAAACGACACAAAAAATGCAAAGTGAATAATTGGCGTGTATATTGGTCGCTTCCCAAACCCTCTTGCTTTTAATCACATAGATCCCAAATATGTCCTTGCAGACGTCAGGCGTGTGTCACAATAACAGCATAAGGGTGGACCATAAAGTGATTGCTTTTCTTTAAGGTACAGTGTGTGACATCACAGCCAGTGGGGTGCCAAAAGAGAGAGAGTGAGTCCGTCCTCTTCGTGCAAGAAACACACACAAGTGAAGGGTGGTCCCTTACCTTAAGGCAATGGGACAATAGCATAAAAGTAATGCTGCAGGGGGTAGTCTCTCTTTGGGATCCCTGGGCCGGAGCAGATGGTCCCTGTGCTTGGATTCCTCAGTACCAGCAGAGCTCACATGTATAGGAACAGAGGAGTACCAGATAGTGTAGTATTGTCAAACACATCAGCTTTTATTAAGGTTTAAAATGAATTATTATTATTATTATTCGGGATTTATATAGCGCCAACAGTTTACGCAGCGCTTTACAATATAAAAAGGGAGACAATACAGTTATAATACAATACAATAGGATTAAGAGGGCCCTGCTCAGAAGAGCTTACAATCTAATAGGGTGGGGCAGGTGGTACAAAAGGTTGTAACTGTGGGGAATGAGCTGGTGGAAGTGGTAGGAGATTAGTTGGAGACGTGATCGGCTTTCCTGAAGAGATGAGTTTCCAGGGATTGCCTGAAGGTAGCAAGAGTAGGGGATAGCCGGATAGATGGAGGTAGCGAGTTCCAGAGGATGGGAGAGGCTCTGGAGAAATCCTGGAGACGAGCATGGGAGGAGGAGATGAGAGAGCTTGAAAGCAGGAGGTCTTGAGAAGAGCGGAGAGGACGATTTGGGTGATATTTGGAGACAAGATTAGTGATGTAGCTTGGGGCAGAGTTGTGAATGGCTTTGTATGTTGTGGTTAGAATTTTGAATTTAATTCGCTGGGTGATTGGGAGCCAGTGTAGGGATTGGAGGAGAGGGTTGGCAGACACTGAGCGGTTGGTAAGGTGGATAAGTCTGGCAGCAGCATTCATGATAGACTGAAGAGGGGAGGATCCTATGGAGAGGCAGGCCAATGAGAAGGGAGTTGCAATAGTCAAGGCGAGAGATAACGAGGGAGTGAATGAGGAGCTTGGTGGTTTCATTTGTTAAAAAAGGGCACATTTTAGAGATGTTACGGAGGTGAATTCTACAAACTTTTGACAGCGATTGGATTTGAGGCTGAAATGACAAGTCGGAGTCTAGGATTACACCGAGTACCCTGGCATGAGGGGAGGGACTGATGGTTGCATTGTTGATTTTGATGGAAAAGTCATGGAGGGGGGCACGGGCGGGGGGGAATATTAATAGCTCAGTTTTAGAGAGATTTAGTTGAAGGAAGTGGTGCGACATCCAGGCTGATATGTCAGTTAGTAAGTTAGTAATGCGAGAGGAGACTGAAGGAGTGAGGTGAGGAGTAGACAGATAGATTTGGGTGTCATCAGCGTATAAGTGGTATTGGAAGCCGTGGGCAGTTATTAAGTGACCAAGGGAGGAGGTGTAGATAGAGAAGAGAAGGGGTCCAAGAACCGAGCCTTGGGGGACCCCCACAGAAAGGGTCAATGGAGAGGAGGAGACAGAGTTGTAGGTGACACTGAAGGAGCGCTGTGATAAATAGCCAGAGAACCAGGATAGAGCAGAATCTCACATAAAACGCCTGTACAATCTGTATATCTCCTACGAGCGGCAAGTGTCCAAGGATTCACTTTCTATTAAAGTTAGTTTGGGTATAATTAAATTATCTAAAAATTGTTCAGTCTTTTCCCTTATATTTGCGTTTTCAGATTCATACAGCAGTGAATAGAAATCTACGAATATATTTTGAATACCTTTAGTATCATACTTCACTATCCCCTTTACCACTTCGATGGCGACTATACCGGACGGGCCTTCTTGATTCCATGCTATCATTGCCAACATATGACCCACCTGTTCCTCCATTTCGTAATACTTTTGACTCTGCAAGAATCTACTATTCTCTGCTTTAGTTATAACAAAATTTTTATATAACTTCTGTGCATCCTGCCATGCTCCATATTTCTCTTTATTGGGATCTAGTGTAAATTCTTGTTCTGTTTGCTTAACTCTTTGGGTTACCTCTTCCTCTCGTTGTCTAGTGGCCAATTTAATTTTAGATACAGTATTTCTTTAATTATTATGCCTCTAAGGTATGCTTTCATTGCGTCCCACACCATCATCGCTGAGTTTGAGCCCTTATTATCTCCAAAAAAGCCCATTAATAGTAATTCTATTTGACTCTTCTCTGGAATCAGGGACAGCCACTGTGGATTAACTTCCCACAGTGGACGGGTCAACTGTTCCGTCCACTCCATAGACAAAGTTAAAGGGGCCGTCAAAAAAAAAAAAAAAAAAAATTAAAAGTCAGCAGCTACAAATACTGCAGCTGCTGACTTTTAATTGGACACTCACCTGTCCCTGGGTCCAGCGATGTGGGGGATCGAGACCCCGCTCGTCCCCCCCCTCCGCTCGTCGGCGCCGGCATTTCAACTGTGGGCGCCGGGCTGTGGCTTCACAGCCTGGCACCCACTGCGCATGCGCGAGCGGCGCTGCGCACCGTGATTGGCCACTCAATCACCTGGGACCTGTAATGGGTCCCAGATGATTGACAGGAGGGAGGGAGCAGAGCGGAGCCCTTCCTGTGTCTGGGGGGAAGTGATGTCACCAGCCCAGGCAAAGGAACAGGCAGACTACGAGGGACCACCTAGCTACAGGCATTTAGAGGTAAGTGAAAAAAAAAAAAATATCCAAATTTTTTTTGTTTTTTTTTTTAGATTTTTTCCAGGTATTTTTGTTTTTTGGGTGGAACCCCACTTTAATGGGGAGTGATCAGAGATTCCCCTTGCTTTGTACTGAATTATTTTTACCAGTGGGAAAAAATTACCATTTCCCAAGGCCAGGTCGATTCTCGATAATGATCTCCATGTGTACTTGAGCAGCATGGAGTACTCTTTACTGGTCGGGAATCTTACTCTCCACTAGGGATGAGCTTCGAGTTCGAGTCGAACTCATGTTCGACTCGAACATTGGCTGTTCGCAAGTTCGCCGAACACCGAACAATTTGGGGTGTTCGCGG
Organism: Lithobates clamitans; assembly: GCA_037952925.1. Classification (NCBI taxonomy): domain Eukaryota; kingdom Metazoa; phylum Chordata; class Amphibia; order Anura; family Ranidae; genus Lithobates; species Lithobates clamitans. Next base: position 316,776 of record JBBGZY010002334.1, read on the forward strand.
CAAATTCGAATGCCGCGGAACACCCTTTAAAAGTCTATGGGAGAAATCAAAAGTGCTAATTTTAAAGGCTTATATGCAAGTTATTGTCATAAAAAGTGTTTGGGGACCCGGGTCCTGCCCTAGGGGACATGGATCAATGCAAAAAAAAGTTTTAAAAACGGACGTTTTTTCAGGAGCAGTGATTTTAATAATGCTTAAAGTCAAACAATAAAAGTGTAATATCCCTTTAAATTTCGTACCTGGGGGGTGTCTATAGTATGCCTGTAAAGGGGCGCATGTTTCCCGTGTTTAGAACAGTCTGACAGCAAAATGACATTTCGAAGGAAAAAACTCATTTAAAACTACCCGCGGCTATTAATGAATTGCCGGTCCGACAATACACATAAAAGTTCATTGATAAAAACGGCATGGGAATTCCCCACAGGGAAACCCCGAACCAAAATTTAAAAAAAAAAAAAAAATGACGTGGGGGGGGTCCCCCTAAATTCCATACCAGGCCCTTCAGGTCTGGTATGGATATTAAGGGGAACCCCGGCCAAAATTTAAAAAAAAAAAATGACGTGGGGTTCCCCCTAAATTCCATACCAGACCCTTCAGGTCTGGTATGGATTTTAAGGGGAACCCCGAGCCAAAAAAAAAAAAAAAAAAACGGCGTGGGGTTCCCCCAAAAATCCATACCAGACCCTTATCCGAGCACGCAACCTGGCAGGCCGCAGGAAAAGAGGGGGGGACGAGAGTGCGGCCCCCCTTCTGAACCGTACCAGGCCACATGCCCTCAACATTGGGAGGGTGCTTTGGGGTAGCCCCCCAAAACACCTTGTCCCCATGTTGATGAGGACAAGGGCCTCATTCCCACAACCGTGGCTGGTGGTTGTGGGGGTCTGCGGGCGGGGGGCTTATCGGAATCTGGAAGCCCCCTTTAACAAGGGGACCCCCAGATCCCGGCCCCCCCCCTGTGTGAAATGGTAAGGGGGTACTTACCCCTACCATTTCACTAAAAAAGTGTCAAAATAGTTAAAAATGACAAGAGACAGTTTTTGACAATTCCTTTATTTAAATACTTCTTCTTTCTTCTATCTTCCTTCATCTTCTTCTTCTTCTGGTTCTTCTGGCTCTTCTGGTTCTTCCTCCGGCGTTCTCGTCCAGCATCTCCTCCGCGGCGTCTTCTATCTTCTTCTCCTCGGGCCGCTCCGCACCCATGGCATGGGGGGAGGCTCCCGCTCTTCTCTTCATCTTCATCCTCTTCTCTTCTTCATCTTCATCTTCTCTTCTTAATTTTCTTCTGCGGGCCGCTCCGCATCCATACATGGAGGGAGGCTCCCGCTGTGTGACGGCGTCTCCTCGTCTGACGGTTCTTAAATAACTGGGGGCGGGGCCACCCGGTGACCCCGCCCCCCTCTGACGCACGGGACATGACGGGACTTCCCTGTGGCATTCCCCGTGACGTCACAGGGAAGTCCCGTCAAGTCACCGTGCGTCAGAGGGGGGCGGGGTCACCGGGTGGCCCCGCCCCCCGTTATTTAAGAACCGTCAGACGAGGAGACGCCGTCACACAGCGGGAGCCTCCCTCCATGCGTGGATGCGGAGCGGCCCGAAGAAGAAAATTAAGAAGAGAAGATGAAGATGAAGAAGATGAAGAAGAGAAGAGGATGAAGAAGAAGATGAAGAGAAGAGCGGGAGCCTCCCCCCATGCCATGGGTGCGGAGCGGCCCGAGGAGAAGAAGATAGAAGACGCCGCGGAGGAGATGCTGGACGAGAACGCCGGAGGAAGAACCAGAAGAGCCAGAAGAACCAGAAGAAGAAGAAGATGAAGGAAGATAGAAGCAGCATTTAAATAAAGGAATTGTCAAAAACTGTCTCGTCATTTTTAACTATTTTGACACTTTTTTAGTGAAATGGTAGGGGTAAGTACCCCCTTACCATTTCACACAGGGGGGGGGGTCGGTATCTGGGGGTCCCCTTGTTAAAGGGGGCTTCCAGATTCCGATAAGCCCCCCGCCCGCAGACCCCCACAACCACCGGCCACGGTTGTGGGGACGAGGCCCTTGTCCTCATCAACATGGGGACAAGGTGTTTTGGGGGGCTACCCCAAAGCACCCTCCCAATGTTGAGGGCATGTGGCCTGGTACGGTTCAGGAGGGGGGGGGCCGCACTCTCGTCCCCCCCTCTTTTCCTGCGGCCTGGCAGGTTGCGTGCTCGGATAAGGGTCTGGTATGGATCTTTGGGGGAACCCCACGCCGTTTTTTTTTTTTTTTGGCGCGGGGTTCCCCTTAAAATCCATACCAGACCTGAAGGGCCTGGTATGGAATTTAGGGGGACTCCCACTTCCTTTTTTTTCTTTTTTTAATTTTGGTTCGGGGTTTCCCTGTGGGGAATTCCCATGCCGTTTTTATCAATGAACTTCTATGTGTATTGTCGGCAATGCAATAGCCGCGGGTAGTTTTAAATGGCTTTTTTTCCTTCGAAATGTCATTTTGCTGTCAGGCTGTTCTAAACACGGGAAACATGCGCCCCTTTACAGGCATACTATAGACACCCCCCAGGTACGAAATTTAAAGGGATATTACACTTTTATTGTTTGACTTTAAGCATTATTAAAATCACTGCTCCTGAAAAAACGGCCGTTTTTAAAACTTTTTTTTGCATTAATCCATGTCCCCTGGGGCAGGACCCAGGTCCCCAAACACTTTTTATGACAATAACTTGCATATAAGCCTTTAAAATTAGCACTTTTGATTATTCATGTTCGTGTCCCATAGACTTTAACGGTGTTCGCGTGTTCGAACAAACTTTTTTCCTGTTCGCATGTTCTGGTGCGAACCGAACAGGGGGGTGTTCGGCTCATCCCTACTCTCCACACATCCGATAGACCCATCTCTTGTATCTGGCTGGCCAATTTTGTGGGCTTTCCCTTCCCATTGCTCCTTTTATTACTTTGCCTGTCCATCTCTTCATTTAATACATTATTGAAATCCCCAATTATCACTGTTGGAACATCGGACCATTGTGTCATTTTTTCAAAAAACTTTTTTAGTACGTCATCCTTATATGGAGGGGCAATATACACATTCACTAAGAAAAGCATTCTATCATTTATGGTGCATAATAGCATCAGATATCGACCAAATGGATCTTTAATACACTGCTTACAAGTAAACCTAATAGAAATAGAAATCAAGATACTCACTCCACGGGAATAGGTAGAATACGTAGCATGAAATTCATGTTTTATATTTAAATATACTAAACATTTTATCATCCCCATTCCCCTTATGTGTCTCCTGCAAGCAGACTATTGCGGGATTATAAAATTTGATTAGTTCTTTTACTGCATGTCTTTTTCTATTATCCCCCAAACCTCTGACATTCCATGACATCAATTTAATTTTACTTGTCATCTTGTGTTAAGATAAAAAAAAAAAAAAATAGGACATATTGGAAGATCCCAAAGGGGAGAGAGAAGGGGAGAGAGGGGGGCAAGTGAGGAGGAGGAGGAGAGGGGAGGAAAGAGAAAACAAAAAAACAAAAAAAAATCCTGCATGGACTCCCCCCTGGCATCCTTCACCTCATAAAATCCTATTACTTCCATCTACTCTTCCCCCCCCACCCATCCCACTTCAATCTGAATCTGGACACTACCAAGCTGGGATTACCTCTTGTCCATGCGGGACACATACTGGGGGCCCACTGTAGCCATTTCCGATGTTGCATCCGTACCATATAGCAACCCAGGTGGGGAAGAAGGGGTGGAACCCCCCCCCCATCGGAAAAAAAAAAAAAAGGATTATTGACTACAGGTAGGCTCTGGGGACAAGAATCCCCCGCACACCCAGACTCCTCCCGTCTACTCTACAATCATCCTTCCCAACCTACTCCTGCCTCTTATCCAACCACGTATTAACTGCATCTGGTGAATCAAATTACTGGACTCGATCTGTAATACATAGTTTTGCCGGAAACAGCATTGCATATTTGATCTCTAATGCCAATAACCGCTGTTTAACTTCCGTGAACTTCGCCCTCTGCTTCTGTACTTCTATGGAGAAGTCTGGGTAAAATGACACTTTATTGCCCTTATACACAGTGCTGCCCCTTTGTCTTGATTTAGACAATATATTTTCTCCATCTTGACAGTTTAGCAATCTAATAATTGGCCTGGGGGAAGGAGAATGATTTGTTATACGATGTGCTAGTTCTATTGCAAAAGATTTAGAAAAGCCCATTAACCATTTCTCAAAAGAAAGTAACTGGTGATTGGCCTTCTTCTTGTTCTGGTAAACCTAGTATACGGACATTATTGCGTCTTTGTCTATTCTCCGTTCCTTCCATTCTTTGAGTTTGATCCTTTATCTGTGTTTTTGTCAGATGTAGATCCTTTTTTATCAACGGTATTGAACCTTCCAGTTCTCCTACTCTTGTTTCCACCGCAGTGGTTCTTTCACATGTTTGCTGATTCTCATGTCTCACAATTGCGATATCTCCTTTAGGTTCTTTCATCTGATTTGTTAATGATATCAGCGAATTATTACATGCCTGTACTGCCATAAGAACATCCATCAGAGTGGGTTCTGCTGTCAGAGAGGGGGTGGAGGTACTCCGCTATGTATTTACATCTTTACTTATTTGTACTTCATCCATTTCTTGTCTGTTCATCTTGTAATCTGGTGACTCCATATACCTACTGGAATCTGGTACTGATACCAAAGACGTGTTTGCCACCGATCTCCCCTCCAACCCCCATGATACTCATGGAATCCGTTATGTCTGTGCTGTTTCAGGCTCCATCTGAGAGTCTTCCATAGTGTCCGTGTTTGCCTGTATATCATTGCTTTCCTTCCCAGTGAATTTTGCTTCGTTAGCAGAGACTATTCCTTGATTAACTAAATTTCCTTTAGGCCCTTTTTTCTGTTCCTTCTGAATTTTCATGGATTGTTTTTTGCCTTCTATTTAAGACTCCTCATTGATTTTCAATGCTTTCTCCATTTCTGCTTCCTGTTCCCTCCTCCTTTGTCGTGTCATATTCCACTATAGTTTCCTTGTAGTAAATAGTTTATACTACATAGACAAATATCTGGCCCTTTTAAGTGACTGGGTGTTCAAAAGTTTTAAAATAAAATTAAGAAAAAAAAATTATAGTAACTCATGAAAGCACTTAAAATGGAGTCTGGGGGATTTCAACGATTCTTGCAAAATTGATAGCCGGCAGAATTATCAAGCAGACAACAATAATCACTGCAAAAAAAAAACGTAATAAATTCTAGCCGCCAGGCACAAAAGCGGCACAACAACCAGAGAAAGTTGTCTCAGCTCGCCACTATCAACCACTTACCACTAATGGCTGTAAAAAACAAAACAAAACAAAAAAAAAAACAAACACAAAAAACACAAAAAACACAAAAAACACAAAAAACACAAAAAACACAAAAAAACTGTGGTCTACAATACTTATGATTTTTGGCAGTTGTAGTTCCGGACACGTAATATCCGTTCAGCTTTTAAAAGTCGTCTATGGTAGTTGGCTGTTGGTGATTTGCTACATTAAAACGCATGTCATCCTTTCAACAATTTAGTAGCGGATAATAGTTGTCCTCGATTTGAAAGGACCCATCATCTTATATCAATGTTAGTGGTTGACTGGCAGCGTCTAATTAACAACTAGCGGTGCCAACAGCTATTAGGAAGTGGCAGTAGTTCATCAGTAATATCCACTTAGCTGTTATCAGTGTTCACAGCTAAATATCAAGTGGCGGTAGTTCATTGGCTGCTAGCAATCATAGAAAAAAGCCAACCACTCCAATTCTGTGATTTAGTAAGAAATCTGTTAATTTATGGCATTTATATATGACAGTGAATAACAGTGGAAATATGTAGCTCATCTATGAGCAGTCCAAGGAAATAGTATTTGATCACAATCGCAAAGGTAACAACAAAGCAATAGTGCGATGTAATGCTGAAGCAGCGGTTTAGCTGTTTTTAGTAGTATATGGCAGTAGTATGTGGCAGTATATAGCTGTGATTAGGGATGAGCGAACAGTTCGGCCCGAGCATAAGTTCGGGTCGAACTTTGGTTGTTCGGATGTTCTGGTGAACAGCGAACAAAATGCGGAGTTCGGGGCAAATTCGAAAGCCACAAAACCCCTTTAAAGTCTATGGGACACTAACATGAAAAACCAAAAGTGCTAATTTTAAAGGTTAACATGCAAGTTATTGTCAGAAAAAGTGTTTGGGGATCCGGGTCCTGCCCCGGGGGACATGGATCAATGCAAAAAAAGTTTTAAAAACGGCCATTTTTTCAGGAGCAGTGATTTTAATAATGCTTAAAGTGAAACAATAAAAGTGTAATATTCCTTTAAATTTCATACCTGGGGGGTATCTATAGTATGCCTGTAAAGGGGCGCATGTTTCCCGTGTTTAGAACAGTCCGAGAGCAAAATGACATTTCTAAAGGAAAAAAGTCATTTAAAACTGATTGCGGCTATAATGAATGTCGGATCTCGGCAATACAGATAAAAGTCACTGAAAAAAACGGCATGGAGGTCCCCCCAAAAATCCATACCAGGCCCTTCAGGTCTGGTATGGATATTAAGGGGAACCCCATGCCAATTTTTTTTTTTAAATGGCTTGAGGGTCCCCCTTAAAATCCATACCAGACCTGGTATGGATTTTAAGGGGAACCTTGCGCCAAAATAAAAACAAAAATGGCATATGGGTCCCCCCAAAAATCCATAACAGACCCTTATCCGATCAGGCAACCTGGCAGGCCGCAGAAAAAGAGGAGGGACGAGAGAGCGCCCCCTCACCTCCTGAACCATACCAGGCCACATGCCCTCAACATGGGAAGGGTGTTTTGGGGTCTGGACCCCAAAGCACCTTGTCCCCATGTTGATGGGGACAAGAGCATCATCCCCACAATCCTTGCCCGGTGGTTATGGGGGTCTTATCGGAATCTGGAGCCCCCTTTAACAACGGGACCCCCAGATCTCAGCCCCCCCTATGTGAATTTGTAACAGGGTACATTGTACCCCTACCATTTCACAAAAAAAATGTCAAAAATGGTAAAAAAAAAAAAAAAAAAACAAGAGACAGCTAGGGAGAAGTCCTTTATTAAAAAAGAAAAAAGTCCAGCAATGTAAATCCATCTCGCGCCCCGTGGTGTCAGAGGGGGGGTGGGGTCACCCGTGTACGTCACCAGGTGACCCCGCCCTCAGCTATATAAGAGCTGTCAGAGCGAGAGAAGCGCCATTCGGTGGGAGCTTCCTATGGAGAAGCATCTGTTCCGGTATTTTTAAAAAATGTTTTCAGTCGTCGGAGCGAGATGGATTTACATCGCTGGACTTTTCTTTTTTAATAAAAGGACTTGTCCCAAGCTGTCTCTTGTTTTTTTTACCATTTTTGACACTTTTTTTGGTGAAATGGTAGGGGTACAATGTACCTGTTACCAATTCACATAGGGGGGGCGGGATCTGGGGGTCCCCTTGTTAAAAGGGGCTTCCAGGGAGGAGAAGGAGGTGTGCTGGCCGGCCAGCGTCAGCGGCCGCGTGTCTAAGCAAACAAGCAGCTCGGCAGATGGGAGGACGGGATAGAGCACGGAGCGCCGCTTGCAGAGCTACGGGATCTCTGGCCCGGATGAGCAGCCGGGAGCTTCTGAGAGCGGCACGCAGCCCCAGGAAAGGAACGGAGGCATAACCCCTGATTGCCTGGCCCGCACTCCCCCGGACCCCCGTCCTCGCCCCCCCCCGCTCTTCTATCCTGGCAGCTGTCGGAGCGTCGCGTCTCGATGTCCCAGCATCCACTGCTGTCTGATGTGCAGAGGGAATAGCGAAACAGCCTGTACCTACCCACTCCTTGGCAATCGGTCAGACGAATCCCCTGTCAGCTCAGGGAGGGTGGAAAGGGACCCCTAGAGCCAAGCCTGTGTAGGTAAGAGTGGAACAGCAGTCCCGCTGTAAAAGGGATGAAGATCGCCTGAAGGTATGGAAAATTAAATAGGGTCTTAAGAAAATGTCCCCTTCTGATCTTTGATATACAAATACCCTGGACGATACAACTGTTTTCACATATATTGCATAGTTCTCCCTATATTCGCAATCACTAAGGGTGAAAGTTATTGTGATATATAAGTGTGGCCAGTCCTGGAATATTCCCCGGTGGGTCAGAATCATTTAAGATAACCTACACGATTATTTGCTATCTGTCTCTTTATCTTTTTTTTACACCATCTGTGGAAATACCTCTGTATAGGCTCAATAACTAATACGGAAAATAAATAACAAGTAAAGCGACGCCCAAGATGGGGATGGGGGGCGTACGCAAAACCCCAAAAGATAGCTCCACAAGCGGTACCGCCTCTGGGAGTACTATTAAGCAATATATGAATCGCGGAGGCAGCCCGGGAAATCCCCGCCCCGAGACCCAAAAGTCAACTATGACAGATAAAAAAATGGGGGGGACTGGAAAAGTTGTACAGACCCCTGAACACTCAAGACAGGACTCCTCAGTTGATAGTATCCTAGAAATTACTCGAATGGAGGAATGTAGACAAGATATGCAACCCCCCTCAAAAAACGAGATAATAGAAATGTTTAAATCACTCGAATTGGCAATTAAAACGGAAATAAATGTTTTAAGGATGGACTTGGGGGGTATTCTTGCTAGAGTGGAAAAAACGGAGGACATAATAGATAAACAAGAGCAGGACCTCTCCGATATAAAAGAACAACTTAAAATTATACACCAAAATCAAATAAAAATTTGCTACAGATTAGAAGATCAAGAAAACAGAAATCGCAGACAAAATCTGAGAATCAGAGGGGTCCCAGAGAGGAAGGATGAAGATTTAAAAAAGATTATGGTAGACATCTTTGGCCCTATCCTGGAACTAGGGGGTGGGGAATTCCCCAAAATCGAGCGGATCCATCGGATAGGTAGGTGGGACACCAGTCGCACGGAGAGAAGCCGGGACATTATAGTGAAATTCAGGTATTTTGTAGATAAGGATAATCTATGGGTAAAACTTCGAGGAAGAACACCACTTCTATACGAGGATGCCAGGATATTAGTCTTCCCTGATCTAGCCAGAGATACCCTGACCAGAAGACGCCATCTGAAGCCCCTCTTAGACCTACTGAAGGAACAAAACATTAAATACACATGGGGGTTCCCGGCCTGTCTGATAGGAAGCAGAGAAGGAAGAACAGCAAAACTGAGATTCCCAGGAGACCTGGAAAAATTCTGTGGAAAACTGGACATTCAGGCCCCCTTACTACCGGACTGGGCCAGTGAAAAGTGGGTAGATCTGGGAATAGGATACATATAATTGTCTGGGGGGGGGGATGGGGTGGGAGGTAATTTGGTAAAGTCAACAGAATTTGATGGGAGTGAGATCGCTCCCCGGGTACTGAGCCGGTGATGGCTTGCCGAGCAGCACACCAAGAGCTTCACCCTCAGAGGTGGTGACCAAGAGAGGATCTCACAACTGGGAATTCCTCAGTGGTCTATGGGTCCAATAAGGACCACGTGGGGGGAGGGGGGGGTGGGAGGGAGTGTGAGGGAGGGGGTTCTGGGAATGGGGGTCGTAATTTTTTAAGGGGGATTCTCTCCAAGGTCAAAGGAAAGAAGTGGTATTTGCCTGTACTGAATGATAGCTAGGCCCACTCTAAAATTCATTACGTACAACGTCAGAGGTCTAAATATGAAAAAAAAGCGTAGAAATATTCTTAACGAGCTTAAAATATTGGGCCCTGATGTAGTCTTCCTCCAAGAGACGCATATCTCACAACAGTCTAAGTTAAAGCTCTTTTCTAGTGATTTTCCGCTATGGTATCATGGAGACACCATCTCGAGTAGAACTCGAGGGGTTGCTATAGGATTCGCAAAAACAACAAGATTTGTGTTAGATGATAGAATGGTGGATCCAGAAGGTAGATTCCTCATTCTCCGAGGTAGATTAAACGAAAGGGAGTATACCCTAGCCAACATCTACGCACCAAACCAAAACCCTATGAAATATTTTATCCAAATTTTAGAAAAAATAATAGAATTTAGGAAAGGACAACTAATTTTGATGGGAGACCTCAACTTCTGTATGGACCCAAAAATAGACAGTACGGCCCGCACACAGGAAACGAATAACGGTCAATTAAAAAGGGTGAAACAAAAATTATCTTTACACCAGTTGGTGGATATATGGAGGGTAACTCACCCTTGTATGCGCGACTATACATATTACTCTCCTGTGCATGGCTCGTACTCCCGTATAGATGTAGGGCTTATAGATCACAGGGAAATAGATGAGGTGGTAGACGTCAAGATAGGTAATGTAACCTTTTCAGACCATGCCCCTGTGGTCTTGGAAATGACAGTAAGGGGGGAGGCAAGATCCAGGGGTCAATGGTGTATTAACGAGGAGTTAATAAGGGAGGAGGAAGGTTATGTATTAGTCAGAAAGGAACTGGAAAAGTATTTTGCAGTTAATGATAATGGAGAAGTCTCAGGGTCCATACTCTGGGAGGCTCACAAATCATATATTAGAGGGGTCTTGATTAAGATGGGAGCCCGGAGAAAAAAGGAAAAACATGAGGACATCCAGAATTTAACAAGGGAGGTAGATAAGCTAGAGCAGGAACATAAAAAACAAACAGGCTCGCCATCTAGCAAGGTGTATAGACAGCTGATAATTAAAAGGACAGAGCTAAAAAAGGCACTGGAGTCAGAATCAAAAACAACATATGGGAGGAGGATAAGAGACCAATATTGCTGGGGAAACAAACCTAGCAAGGTACTTGCTAAAATAGTAAAAAAAAAGAAAGCCAGAAACTTCATCGAGAAGATTCAGACTAAAAACGGCCTTATGGAACATTCCTCTAGAAAGATAGCTGAAACCTTCAGGGAATATTACCAAGACTTGTATTCAGTCAAAGCGCACGATCCCAAATCTAAAAATAGGAGAGAGATTAACAATAATTATTTGAAGAATGCCAGATTACCTATAATATCAGATCTAGCAAGGGCCCTTCTTGAGGATCCAATTACGGAGGAGGAAATTGGGAAAGCTTTAATAGGTGGGGCCCAAGGGAAAAGTCCGGGCCCGGATGGGTTCACACTGTTCTATTATAAAAAATTCAAAGAAATATTAATCCCTAGGCTTTGCAATTACATGAATGGACTAGGAGATAGCTATGAGATGAGCAGAGAAGCCCTTCAGGCTTCTATCACAATTATCCCAAAGGAAGGAAAGGAGAAAACACTCTGCTCCAGCTATAGGCCAATCTCTCTGCTCAACACCGATACAAAACTATACGCGAAGGTCTTGGCAGAGAGATTAAAGGAACATATGAACCTCTTGGTTAACCCGGACCAGGTGGGGTTCGTCCCCAAAAGAGAAGGGAGGGACAACGGAGTTAAGACGCTCCTCTTGCTACAAAAGCTGAAGGAGGATGGACCCCCAGGGCTACTGCTGTCGATGGATGCCGAAAAGGCCTTCGACAGGGTAGACTGGGGGTTCATGTTTCAGACTCTGGAGGCTATGGGAATAGGACCCAAAATGATTCACCGGATAAGGACATTATACCATTACCCCACGGCCTCAATAAAAGTTAACGGGTTAATGTCCCAGCCTTTTGAGATGCGGAACGGCACGAGGCAGGGTTGCCCTCTGTCGCCGTTGCTCTTTATCCTATCCCTGGAACCACTCCTAGCAACGATACGTAGAGACCCCGAGATAAAAGGTATCAAGGTAGGGGAGGATGAGCACAAAATCGCAGCATTTGCGGATGATGTGTTATTATATATAACTGACCCAGCAGCCTCCCTAAAGAAATTGAATGTAGTACTGAGGAAATATGGAGATTTATCCAACTTCCAAATAAATTTGGGTAAATCTGAAATATTAAATATCAACTTGAAAAAGGCAGAAGTAGATAATGTGAAGAAGGTATCTGGTTTTGGGTGGACTAAGCAGCTTAAGTACCTGGGAATTCAATTAACAAACTCTATAGATAAGATTTACCACATAAACTACATCCCCCTATTGGACGGCATCAGAACAGACTGTAAGAGACTAGCCAGCAAACCGCTCTCATGGATAGGTCGAATAAATGTCTTGAAAATGACCCTCATCCCTAGGATAACCTACCACTTCCAGATGATCCCGGTTCCTCTGCCCCAGTTTTATCTAAAGAAATTGAATAAGATAATGATGAATTTTGTTTGGAAGAATAAAAGAGCAAGAATCCCCTACCAGATATTAAAACAAAGTAAAGAAAACGGGGGACTGGCGGTACCAGATATACGAAATTACTACAAGGCCATAGTTTTATCAAGATTAATAGAATGGGTTAAAAAAAGTAATGAAAAATGGTGGGTGAAAATAGAGAATACAATTAGTAATGTGCACTTAGGAAATATAATCTGGAACCCTCCACACAGTAGAACTTTAGTTAAAAATACTCACGCAATTACACAGATGGTATTTAAAGTATGGGATGGGGTTTATAAAAAAGTGATTGGGAAATACAATTCTCCACTATTATCACTTAAAGATAATGAATATTTTGCACCAGGCACTGGAAAAGTAGGAGGGAAAGAATCATTTTGGGGGATATCACAGGTGAGAGATATAATTAAAAATGGAAAAATAATTACACTCCAACAGCTTAGACAAGATAGGGAATCACGGGGGATAGATGAATGGCGGTATCTACAACTGAAACATTTCGTAAGCAAACTGCCCCAACCCATTAGATCTGGGGAGGATTTGACAGAAATGGAAAAGTTATGCAATTCAGAAAATTCGAGAAACACTATTTCCAAATTATATAAAATTCTGATGGGGGCTGAAAAGGTGGAGATACCGCCATACATAGAGAAATGGGAGAGGGATTTGGGCACTAAGAAAGACAAAAACACAATAAGCAAAATATTAAATAGGACTTTTAACTTAACACTTGATACACGGTCCGCAGAAATGAATTATAAATGTTTAAGTAGAAGTTATTTAACCCCCGAGATATTAAGTAAATATCAGACCGGTACAACAGCACTCTGTTGGAGAGGCTGTCATGGGTTGGGAACAATGGGTCACATCTGGTGGAGTTGCCCTAAAATACAAATTTTCTGGAAGAGGACTCTTGCATTAATAAAGACTATCACTAACATAGAGGTGGCAGAGGACCCATGGGTGGTGTTATTTCATGGATGGGAAGGGGATGCAAAAAAATACAAGCAGACACTGATTCCCTTCCTCTTAAACGCTGCTAAGAGATTAATACCTAAGGGATGGCAGAGGAAGGAAAGCCCTGAGACATGGGAGTGGTTTGATGCGATAGAAGAAACATATAACAATGAGGAGCTTGTAAATAAATTAGAAGAGAAAGACAGCGGGACTCTGGCGGTCTGGGAACAGTGGAAACAATTTAAAAAAACTTGGAGATATGTGAAAGAATTGGAGGCCCTAGATTAATTTCAGTAAGAGTAAAGTAGAGCGGACCTTGGAGAGAAGGGAGGGGGGAGGGTCCGGGGTGGACGAGGGTGGGGGGGGTTAATAATAATGAAGTTTAGAAATCAAGAGGGGTTATTGAGAGAGCTTAACCCCCAGGAGATGCATACTTTGTAAGTTTCTTGATTAAATTTTGGCAAAGGCTACGATGATGAGACACCGAGAGGATGATGGTTCAGAATATGATCCTCAAAATTGATTCAATCCCCTCAAAAGGTTGACTGAAGTGGCAAAAAAAAAAAAAAAAGAGGGGCTTCCAGATTCTGATAAGCCCCCCACCCACAGACCCCCACAACAATGAGGCCCTTGTCCCCATCAAGGTCCAGACCACAAAGCATCCTCCCCATGTTGAGGGCATGTGGCCTGGTACAGTTCAGGAGGCAGGTGTGCTCTCTCGTCCCCCCTCTTTTCCTGCCGCCTGCCAGGTTGTGCTCGGATAAGGGTCTGGTATGGATTTTTGGGGGCACCCCTACGCCATTTTTTTAAATTTTGGCACAGGGTTCCCCTTAATATCCATACCAGACCCGAAGGGCCTAGTATGGAATTTGGGGGGACCCGCAAGCAATTTTTTTTTTAAATTTTGGTTCGGGGTTCCGCTTAATATTCATACCAGACCCAAAGGGCCTGGTAATGGACTGGGGAGGAACCCGAGACCCGACAATAAATTACATCCGCAAGCAGTTTTAAATGACTTTTATTCCTTTAGAAATGTCATTTTGCTGTGGTATTGGTCTAAATAGGGAAAAAATGTGCCACTTTACAGGCATACTATAGACACCCCCCAGGCACAATATTTAAAGGAATTTTTCATTTTTATTGTTTCACTTTAAGCATTATTAAAATCACTGCTCCCGAAAAAAACGGCCATTTTTAAAACTTTTTTTGCATTGATACATGTCCCCTGGGGCAGGACCCGGGTCCCCAAACACTCTTTTTGACAATAACTTGCATATAAGCCTTTAAAATGAGCACTTTTGGTTTTTTATGTTCATGTTCCATAGACTTTAATGGTGTTCGAACAAATTTTTTGCCTGTTCGCAAGTTCTGGTGTGAACCCAACTGGGGGGGGGGGGTGTTCAGTTCATCTTTAGCAGTGATAATATGTAGCATGTCTTCATATAATCCAGAAACAAGCTGAACATTTATAATCCATGAGAAAAAGCACACTTACCACTGCTGCCACTGCTTTTATTTTTCTTTCTCCATCAGGAAATGCCGTGCCATTACCACTATTGCAGGTGTTGTAGCAACCAGTGGCGGAACTACTGCCATAGCGACCCAGCTGCCAGCTGGGAGGCTCGGCGGGCGGGTGAGAGAGCGGAGGGGAAGCTGCCAGCTGGGAGGCTCGGTGGGTGGACTCGCCAATCAGCGGGTGGCGGAGCAGGGTGAGTGGGTGGCGGACGCAGCTGGGTGGCTTAGTGGGCAGGTGAGAGAGCGGAGGGGAAGCTGCCAGCTGGGAGGCTCGGCGGGCAGGTGAGAGAGCGGAGGGGAAGCTGCCAGCTGGGAGGCTCGGTGGACAGGTGAGAGAGCAGAGGGGAAGCTGCCAGCTGGGAGGCTCAGGGGGCGGGTGAGAGAGCGGAGGGGAAGCTGCCAGCTGGGAGGCTCAGGGGGCGGGTGAGAGAGCGGAGGGGAAGCTGCCAGCTGGGAGGCTCGGCGGGCGGGTGAGAGAGCAGAGGGGAAGCTGCCAGCTGGGAGGCTCGGCGGGCGGGTGAGAGAGCGGAGGGGAAGCTGCCAGCTGGGAGGCTCGGCGGGCGGGTGAGAGAGCGGAGGGGAAGCTGCCAGCTGGGAGGCTCGGCGGGTGGACTCGCCAATCAGCGGGTGGCGGAGCAGAGAAATGACATCATCTCTCACCGCCCAACGCCCGCCCTGCATCCCGGCAGTCCCGCCCTCACTCACTGTGCAGGCAGCAGAGAGATTACATCATCTCTCTGCCTGATTCAGACTGGGACACAGAAAGTGACAATCCCCATTCCCCACCTTAGCAGAAAAATGACAATCTGCAACTTGTGGCAGGTGATGTGGCAAGTGGACAATTTGCAACATGTGGCAGGTGACGTGGCAAGTGGACAATTTGCAACTTGCGGCAGGTGACGTAGCAAGTGGACAATCCGCAACTTGTGGCAGGTGACGTGGCAAGTGGACAATCCGCAACTTGTGGCAGGTGATGTGGCAAGTGGACAATTTGCAACATGTGGCAGGTGACGTGGCAAGTGGACAATTTGCAACGTGTGGCAGGTGACGTGGCAAGTGGAAAATCCGCAACTTGCGGCAGGTGACGTAGCAAGTGGACAATCCGCAATGTGTGGTAGGTGACTTGGCAAGTGGACAATCCGCAACTTGTGGCAGGTGACGTGGCAAGTGGACAATTTGCAACATGTGGCAGGTGACGTGGCAAGTGGAAAATCCGCAACTTGCGGCAGGTGACGTAGCAAGTGGACAATCCGCAACTTGTGGCAGGTGACGTGGCAAGTGGACAATCCGCAACTTGTGGCAGGTGATGTAGCAAGTGGACAATTTGCAACATGTGGCAGGTGACGTGGCAAGTGGACAATTTGCAACGTGTGGCAGGTGACGTGGCAAGTGGAAAATCCGCAACTTGCGGCAGGTGACGTAGCAAGTGGACAATCCGCAACTTGTGGCAGGTGACGTGGCAAGTGGACAATCCGCAACTTGTGGCAGGTGATGTGGCAAGTGGACAATTTGCAACATGTGGCAGGTGGCGTGACAAGTGACAATCCGCAACTTGTGGCAAATGGACAATCCGCAACTTGTGGCAGGTGACGTGGCGAGTGACAATCTGCATCTGGTGGCAGGCGACGTGCAAGTGACAGACTCGGGGCTCCCACTGATTCTGCATTATGGTGAGTTGAACTATTTCATTTTCTATAACAATGTAATAATGCGCTACAATCATCCTGACACCATATTAGCCATGGTGCCGGGATGATTAAAGAGTTAACACCAGCTATTTTCCAAATAAATTGCCACCAAAAAAAACATATTTTCTTGCATCTCCCCTCCCGAGACTAGGCGAGGATGAGGAATGTAAGTTTACTGTTAAGCCTCCCGGGCCCCGCGAGTCCAGCCGTGTCCCAACACACGCAGCCCCATACAGCAGGAGGCAGGAGCAGAGAGCAGAGTGGGCGGGGCAGAACGAACAAGCGCGCCTGTAAAGGGACATCGTTTTCGGCACTGGGCCACTGTTCATCATGGCTCTCTTATTTCTCCCCTATTTGTTTTGTATTTACACAGAAGTTTAATCAGAACAGAAATTGATTAGAAGGCTGGAGGTCAGCAATGTGTGTCCTTCAGGGGCTGCATACAGTATACTGCATACTTTGCGGTTCTAAATTAATATAAGCTGTTGCCTGGGCACTGTGCCACATGGGTGTGGTAATCTGTTGTTCTATGGCGTTAGTTCATTTTTTTTGTGGGGGGGGGGCTGTTTGCGGGGGGGGCATACAACATTTTGCTATGGGGCCCTGTGATTTCTACTTACGCCTCTGGTAGCAACTATTGCCGAAGATTACTACTAGTCACAGAGCCTGACCTTCTCCTGTAGTCCTCTGTAACATTAATATATTGAATACTATGTGTGGTGGCCCCTTGGAGATGTCGGGGCCACAGTTGAAGCCCCCCCATACCCCATTAGTTTACCATTCGATTGCATTCACACCTGAGCATCACATTTATGAGCATTTTTTGTGCATTTTTTCAAGCGTCTTTAACCAGTTAGTGACCGCCCCTGAAGATTTACTGCGGCACGGCGGCCGCTCTGCACCAGATCATGTACTAGGTACATGGTCTTGAACTACCGGGTCTGGGGCATGCACGTGCGCTGCCGACGACCCGCTCCCGCTGTGATTGCAAGTGGGAGCCAATCAGTGAGTCCGGCAGACCCGATGTCCGCCAAAACCCGCCAATCTTTGACGAGAGAGGCAGAGAGGCGGTCCGCTAGTAGGGAAGACAGAGATCTTGTGTTTCTGCTAAGCTGGAACATGGATCTCTGTCTTCTCTCAGACAACCCCCCCCCACAAACACACACACACACACACACAGTTAGCAAGCACCCCTAGGGGCACATTTAACCCTTTGATCGCCCCTGATGTTAACCCCTTCCCAGCCAGTGTCATTTATACAGTGACAGGACATTGCATTTTTTTTGCACTGATCACTGTATTGGTGTCACTGGTCCCAAAAAAAGTGTCACTCAGTGCCTGATTTGTCCGCCACAATATCGCAGTCCCGCTATAAGTCGCTGATCGCCGCCATTAATAGTAAGAAAAAAAATCTCATAGTTTGTAGACACTATAACTTTTGTGCAAACCAATCAATATACTCTTATTGGGATTTTTTTATACTAAAAATATGTAGCAGAATACATATTTTCCTAACTTTATGAGGAAATTCGATTGTTTAACATTTTTTTAATTGGATGTTTTTTAGCAGAAAGTAGAAAATATTGCTTTTTTTTTTCAAAATTGTTTTTTTTGTTTGTAGCGCAAAAAATAAAAAAGGTGATCAAATACCACCAAAAGAAAGTTCTATTTGTGGGAAGAAAAAGGACAAAGTTTGTTTGGGTACAACGTTGCACGACTGCGCAATTGTCAGTTAAAGTAACGCAGTGCCATATCGCAAAAAAAGGCCGGTCATTAAGGGGGGTGAATCCTTCCGGGGCTGAAGTGGTTAGAGCGTTTTTGAGCTTTGGCGTTTTTTGTAATTAGCCGAGAAAAATATCATCCGTTTCATCATTTGTTGCTGTTTTTCATCAGCTTTTATCTATTTATTTAATAAGTTTTTTACTTTTTTTTTGTAAGGATTTAACCACTTCAGCCCCAGACCATTTGGCTGCCCAAAGACCAGAGCAGTTTTTGCAATTCGGCACTGCGTCATTTTAACTGACAATTGCGCGGTCGTGCGGCGTGGCTCCCAAACAAAATTGACGCCTTTTTTTTCCCACAAATAGAGCTTTCTTTTGGTGGTATTTGATCACCTCTGCGGTTTTTATTTTTTGCGCTATAAACAAAAAAAGAGCGACAATTTTGAAAAAAAAGCAATATTTTTTACTTTTTGCTATAATAAATATCCCCAACAAATATATAAGAAACTATTTTTTTCCTCAGTTTAGGCCGATATGTGTTCTTCTACATAATTTTGGTAAAAAAAAAAAAAAAAAAAAAAAAAAAATCGCAATAAGCGTTTATTCATTGGTTTGCGCAAAAGTTATAGCGTCTACAAAATAGGGGATAGTTTCATGGCATTTTTATTAATATTTTTTTTTTACTAGTAATGGCGGCAATCAGCGTTTTTTTTATCGTAACTGCGACATTATGGCGGACAGATCGGACACTTTTGACGCCATTTTGGGACCATTGTCATTTATACAGCGATTAGTGCTATAAAAATGCATTGATTACTGTGTAAATGACACTGTAGCGGGGATGGGCTACGTATGACACTACACAGATCACCCCTCCCGATTATAGGGCGCTGTTATCAGTGTCCTGTCACTAGGAAGAATGGGGAAATGCTTGTTTACATTAGCATTTCCCTGTTCTTCCTCTCTGTGAGACGATCGCGGTACTCCCGGCAGACATAGAGTCCGTGGGACCCGCGGTCTAACTCACTGGGCTCGTGGCGCTTGCGGCCACAATGCTGCATCTTAAAGGGGACGTACCTGTACGCCCATATGCCTGTGCATGCCATTGTGTTGAAGTATATCGTCGTGCGCTGGTCGGCAAGCGGTTAAAGATTAGGGGTAAATTTATTTACTTATTCATTTTTGTAGGGTTAGGTCGATTTTCTGGTTGATTTTCTTACATTGGCCAATCCCGGTGGATTCCCCGCCGTGTCCGGACTCCTGGTGTTCGGCAGTGAGACGGTCAAAGGTACTTCTTCCCCATTGGGCAGTTTCAGCAGATGGCGCCCTTTCTGGAGGACTCGATCCCGCGCTGGAAGACAAGGAGAATCATGATAAGAAATGTCACAGGACCACCTATATGCAAAACGCTGCGTGTCAGGTGTACCACCCCCAGATTAGGTGTTGGAAGGCAACATGTGGTTTAATATCATAGTTCTGGCATTTCACTCTCTGCAGGAGACAGGCAGATGGTCCCCAAGGTGGAATGTAACCAGTAAACATCAAAGCTTTGTAGCATATCAGAATCTGCATATGAAAGTGAGCAAGTTTAACAAGGGCTTGGCTCAAGCCCACCTGGTGTGACATGTGTGATTACAGGCCTCAAAAAGAATAAGGGATAGCTAACACTGAAGACAGCCCAGGGCTCATAGAGATGATACATGGACAATGCTGCCCCTAGAGGACAATATAATATATTACAAGGACTACCTCTTGGCAATATCTTATTGGATAGGAGGCAAGTGGGGGGAGGTTATGAGTGGGGGTGAATGAATGTAAAAAGTACACAAAAAATAGAAATAGCCCCTTTTCTTTTTGGATCCTGGCTTTGGCCTGAGCCTCGTGGCTATGGCCCTCTTTTGCCAGATTGAGCCCAGCCAATGAGACTATGTCTAGAGGATTGTGATAATAGGATTTTTTATAAGAGCTTACCTGTAAAATCCTTTTCTTAGAGTACATCACGGGACACAGAGCAACCATAGTAATTACTATGTGGGTTATACACCACCTATAGGTGAATGGACACTGGTACACTCAAAAGACAGGAAGTCCCCCTCTATATAACCCCTCCCATACAGGGAGTACCTCAGTTTTTGTAGCAAAGCAATATACAGTATATATCCCTATAAGAGGTGATGTACTCCAAGAAAATAATTTTACAGGTAAGCTGTTATAAAAATCCTATTTTCTTTATCGTACATCACAGGACACAGAGCACCATAGTAATTACTATGTGGGATGTCCCAAAACAATGCCTTCTGAGGGGACGGAGACACAAATAAAAGGCAGGCCGCCATCAGACGAGAGGACCTATACTGCAGCCTGCAGCACACTGCGCCCAAAAGCGGCAACCTCTTGCCATCTTACATCCACCTGATAGAATTTTGTGAACGTATGTACTGACGACAAAGTTGTGGCCTTGCAAATCTGAGTCATAGAAGCCTGGTGATGCCCCAGAAGCACTGACTGCCCTGGTAGAGTGCGCTTTAACTTGAAAAGGTGAAACCTTCCTTTTCAGACCATAAGCCTGAATAACAACCTGACGAATCCACTTTGAAATAGTGGATATCGATGCTGCCTGCCCTTTCCTGGGGTCATCTGGCAGCTCAAACAAAACATAAGTTATCCGTATCTGAGCTGTCACCTTCAGATAGGCTTTTACTGCCCTCACTGCATCGAGAGAGTAACAATTTTTCTGCCGCAGAACAAGGTTCTGGAAAAGGAAGGCAGGGCAACATCTTGCTTCAGATGGAAACCTGACACTACCTTAGGCAGAAAGGTTGGGTGAGAACGCAACACCACCTTATCCTTATGAACAACTATGTATGGCTCTTTACAAGAAAAAGCTGCCAATTCTGATACCCTTCTTGCACTAAGTTACCGCAACTAAAGCACACTAACTTCCTTGTCAAAGAACCAAGGAAATCCTGCGCATTGGCTCAAAAGACTGTCTTTTGTAAAATTGACAGAACCGGATTCAAATCCCATGGGCACAAGGGTGTCATAATCGGCGGAGCGATATGGGTTACCCCTTGTATAAAGGGCCCGGACCAAAGAATGCGAGCAAGCGGCCTTTGAAAAAAACGCTGACAAGGCCGAAATCTGACCCTTGACGGTACTCAAGGCCAGCTTTATTTCTACCTCCAACTGTAGGAAGGCAGGAATTCTGCCTATGACAAACTTCCGAGGATGCCATCCTTTGGTTTGACACCAAGAAATATAGGCCTTCCAGACCCTATAATAAATGGTCCTGGAAGCCGGCTTCCTTGCACTATTCAGGGTAGCTACCACTGAATCTAGAAAGCCCCCGATTCTTTAGAATGTGGGCTTCAATAGCCAAACCATTAAATTTAGCGATTATAAGACAGGATGGAACACCGGCCCTTATGATAGCAGGTTCGGGGGATATGGAAGAGACCATGAACTCCCTACTGTCATCCTTACGATCTCTGCATACCAGGATCTTCTGGGCCATGCCGGGGCTACTAGTATTACTGGCTTCTGTTCCTTTTTGATTCTGCGGAGAAGCCGCTGAACGGGGGGGAGGAACGCATAAATCAGTGAAACTGATCCCACAGGGTCACTAACGCATCTGTCCCGTATGCGAGTGTATTCCTTGTCCTTGACATAAAGTTGTCCAACTTTCTGTTGAACCTGGACGCTAATAGAACTATGTCCGGGGTACCCCATCTTTGGCATATGGCCAGAAAAAAATGTCGGGGATGTAGAGCCCTTACTCCCAGGAATTTTTGTTGATGACTCAAGAAACCCTTCTGACAAATTCTCCACCCCTGGAATGAAGACTGCAGATAGGCAAGGTACCTGCTCCTCTCCCCAGGGCAGAATATGATTCACCTCCTTCTGGGCTGCACGGCTTCTGTTGCCCCCTTGGTTATTGATATATTGTTAGATTGTATCCTGAATGGACAACCTCGCAACCTTAACGTCCAGGCTATTAAAGCTAGAGGTGCCGCCCGAACCTCTAGGATGTTGATTGGGGAGGTCTTCTTGCACTCTGACCACTTTCCTTGGACAATGGATTCTTCCAGGACTGTACCCCAGCCCAAGAGGGTACCTGGCATGAAGGATTCCCCTTCTGCAAATTTTTGGTTATCAACCACCAATTGGGACTCTTGGCACCCCTTGGGGACAGACACATTGGGTAACCCAAGGCTTGGGTCCCTTTATTCCAGGCAGATAGAATACTGTAACAGTCTTGAATGAAACTGGACATAGGGAACCGCTTTGAATGAAGCCATCATTTTCCCTAGCAACCTCATGCAAAAGGCGAATGGAAGGACCCTTCCTTGCCCTGACCACCTGGAACAGCTTTCTTATAGCTTTGACTTTTGTCTGAGGCAAAAACACCCTTCTTTGGCCTGTCTATACCAGACCTAAACACTCCAGCCTCCTTACCGGACGCAAGAATTACTTTTGTTTTTAGGTTGAGAATCCAACCTAGGAGTTCCAGATACTTGACTTGGGTGCTGGACACACCCTGGTTTAACCGAGCCACTGACTGATCTATCAGCAACAGGTCGTCCAGGTATTTCATTACTGCTATACCCTGGGACCTTAGTTTCGCCGACGGCGGGGCCTTTGTAAACACTCGGGGAGCGGTGGCCAACCCGAAGGGTAAGGCCAAAAACTGAAAGTGGCGGATACTTCTGGTGAGCAGGAAAACATTGGCACATGCAGATATGCTCCTTTGATGTCTATTGACACTAGAAATTCTCCTCCTGCAAGGTGGAAACGACTGACTGGATTGACTCCATGCGAAAGGAGCGGATGTTTACAGATCTTTGAGATCTAGAATGGGTCAGACATCCCCAATGGGTTTCGGTACCGTTAAGAGATTTAAATAAAACCACATACCCTGCTCTTCTGAGGGGGTCTCTATGATTACACCCTGAGACATCATTTAGTCTAGCACCAGAAATAAAGACCTTCTTTTCACTGGGTCTTTGGGAAAGTTCGAACTTAGAAAGTGAACCGGAGGAAACTTCTGAAACTCTAGTTTGTAGCCTAGGGCTACCACAGAGATGACCTATCTGTCTAGGGGGCGCCCCTTCATAAAAGGGGCCTTGGGACTCTGTAGGCTTCTGCCCTCAGGCACTTCTGTAGTCCTATGCAAATAAACACATAGGTAAATAGTTCCAGAAAAAATAAGTACATATGTATACAGTTTTAATGTATGCAGCATGTGTTAAAGCAATATGGCTCTATGGAAGCATGCGTTAATGGAAGCATGAGTTCATACAAATATGCTTTTAGGCAAAATATGAAAAGTGTGTGCTGTACACATGCATTCATGTAGCACGTGTGCCCTGGAACAAGCATCTTTGCAAAGCAAGCATGCGTTTATGAAACGTGTTATGCAACATTATGCAACACATATCTATGCAGACATGTATTCCTATGCGATCATAAGGAATCAAGTATATTTAAGTAAACATGTATTAACATGCCTCATTATGCAACCATGCAACTTTAGGCGATCATGCATCCCTATGTGATCAAGTATCTTTATGTGATTAAGCATCTCTGTGTGATCAAGCACCCTTGTGCGATAAAGCATCTATATGCGATCATGCATCCTTGTGCGATCAAGCACTCTTGTGCGATCGAGCCTTTCTGTGCTATCAAGCATCTTAGCGATCAAGCTTCCCTGTGTGATCAAGCATCTTTATGCGATCAAGCATCTTTATGTGACTATGTAAAAACCATGTATATCTATACAAACATAAACATGCATCTTTATGTGACCATGTATCCTTAAGCGATCCTGTCACATTATGCGATCACGCGTCTTTATGTGATCAACAATAAACATGTTTTGTTTGTTTTTTGTTTTTACACAAACATGTCCAAACATGCATCTTGTACACCCATGATCATGTAATTTTTTTGTGAACTGGTGAAAACAGTTATCTTCAGCAACCGTGCATTTCAGCAACTCTGTGCTCCAGCAACTGTGCGTTTTAGCTAGTTTGTAAGCAAGCACCTGCTCAACTGCAGTTGGTCCCATACTCAGACCTGCAGCATACCAAGCACATCTGCACTATATTGGAGATACAACTCCCTAAAATGCACCCATGCTCATGTTTTTTCAAACATACTTTAAAACATGCATTTAAGCAATAAATTTGCAAGCATGTATATTATGCTGTTCCTGCCTACAAGCAGAAAAGAACACTTTTAAAGTGAAATGCTAATCATCCAGGGGTGTATCTACTTACAGATGCACAGTCCCCTCGGATAGGCAGAAAATATGCAGCATGTAATCATGACTTGTCTGCACCCAGTTCCCCCAAGCAAGTACTCACACACTCACGGGCCGCCGCTCTGTCTTCAAGGCCTACCTGAACCTGTCCCACGTGGCATGGCCGCCCTTCCTCTTCCTGCCTGTATAAAAATAGGCTAGACTTGAGCGAACCTGCACCCTCTAGTGGCTGGGGGAGAAGCAGCAGCCCTAGGGTTGCCACCTTTTCTTCAAGCCAAACCTGAACACTTTAGCGGTGCATGGCAAATTTTTTTGTAGCATACACTATAGACCTGGGACACCTTTGGGTGCACTAAAGAAGGAGGGGGGACACAGGGAAGAAGGAAAAGTGCTGCTCACCCCTGATGATTGAAATAAAAAAGAAAAAGACAAATTCCCCACTTGGGGTTTTTAGGCAGCAAAATGAAAGGGTAGAAAGCCAATTCATAAAAATGTATCTTTATTATACAAAAAACTTAAACACACTGGTTAAAAAGAATGAGCTCCCATGGGGTGTATAACAATGCATAACACTCAACACATACATTGTCTATATATGTTTATAACAACATGACATGTGCGTTGACTTGGGCAAAATGTAAATGGACCTGACGCGTTTCGACCTGTTCCAGGTCTTCTTCAAAGGTCAATTTTGCTAAAATTATATCAAAAAATGCATGTGTCAAAAAAAGTCAGTGTACATTGGAAACAAATACATAACATATCAATACAGCATATTTACCCAGTAATGAGTGTTCTAAGCCCAGGAGCTTCTTGTTGGGTAGATCCCTTTAAAATTAAAAGATTGCCCGTTCGCCTTCCCCCGGAGGTCTCATGGCATCACCGCCACAGCCCCCGCTACCAGGGGGGGGGGAATCCCAAGGAGATGTGACTTACAAGAGGTCACACTGTGAGGCACCCCCTATATACGCAGACCACCCAGTCGGTCAGATAGGGAAGACACCTGCAGTAACAACCCAGGGAAAAAAGAAGAATAATAAAAGTGAAAACAGTGTATATTATGTATTGGTGTGCACTCCAACATAAAGTCTAATAGGTGCAAAAAGTGTGTATATGTTTGTATCTGCTTGGTTATAAAAGCCAAGACTACCTATATCCACCCACTGCATGGGCCGTGGCCCATGCGTACTGGATGTGTGTGTCTGTGCGTGCGAAAGTCCGCACAGACATGTATGTACGTATGTGCACACACACATATATATACCATAATCGTAGTTTTAAAATACCTATTTAGATAAGAGAAATATGGCGGAGTGCACACTGGGGTAGAAAAATTATCTAAATCAAAAAGGAGGTAATAGACAATAAAATTAGTACCTCAACCCTATAAAAATGTGTAAATGGAATAAAGAATGTGATTGATGACAGGTGAAACAGGAAAGTGAAAGAAATTGTGGAAACCTGGGACATGAATCCACTGATGTGGACAGAGGGGTGTGTGAGAAGTGAACACACGAAAAAAAGGGGTGAAAGACAAAAAACCATTGCAAAATAGTGAATGTGAAAACCGGGTGAAGAGTGCCCACTGGTGAGGGAAGAAATATATATCAGGTGTGCCAGGTGAATTACCTTATAAGCAAGGTAAAGACAGTGCAGAAATCACACTGTGTTGCCCAGTATTGCTTGCACTTAGGTATGACCTGACCCGGGATAGGTCACTGCCTAGAACTGGCTGAATAAGCGCCTGTCCAGGTTACCATTTGGCAAGTCTGAAATTATAAAATCAAATAAAAAATATTGTATATATTTGAGTATTTAGTGTGTATATGTATATGGTCGTTGTAATAGACCAAAAGTTAGATTATAGGGCAGCAAAAGTGCAATAATGTGACCAAATAGTGTACTTACGATGTGAAGCCGTAGGAGAGACCATCAGCTGGACAGGAAGTGTTCAGAGTGATAGAGAGGGGATGAGGGAATGTATATAAGCCCTTAATGTTAGGGCGGAGCTCTAATGTGGGTTGATTGATGGCAGGTGTCATTGTTCCACTAATGAGACCGCTCCGGGGGGACCCAGTATGGGGGCATGGCGGCCGCAAAGCGGCCTCGTGTGATCTCCTCGGCGTTCAGGGCGAGCAGGCGCCCCGTCCACTGACGTCATCACCGTCGCAAATGCGTGACGTATCCGCATCACGTGGCACGCGCGGGGCCCCGCGCATGCGCAGTGAGCGGAGACGTCCGGGGATGTCCCTGAACGCCGCCGGCAAGGGGGAATCCCCGATCTGGCAACCAGGTCCACCCTGGGTGTCCAATGGGGAACGGCGGGAGGGGGAGCCAACCATAGAGGAGTCCCACCTCCCCGCCTTACCTTGCCGGGAAGACACATCTAAGGGAACCAACCCCGGTGCCGGGGCGGCGCAGGCAGCCACGATGGCTACTCCTGGGGGGGAGGGGAGCAAGCTAATGAAAGGGACAACATTTCAATAATTGTACAAGATCAATAACGTACAAGAATAGTAAAAAATATGAATGTAAGCGTATCATCCTATATTGATACATACAATCTTGGCAGAAAGGATTTTCATATAAGACATCCATATATGCAGGGCAAATTCACATATCTAGGTATATGGAGGTAACATAGGGTAAAAAACACATTCTAGAGCAAGAGAAGAGACAACACAAATTGAAATCAAAATTGCATATACACTGCACATCAAAAAATGTACACGGAATAAATACATAGGTAATCATGAGTGTCCCTAAACTATCAGAAAGGGGATGGGGAAAGGGGGGAGGGAGGGGGGGAAAAATAGGGAAATAGAAGAAGGGGAAGGGGGGGGAGGGGGGGGGGGGGAAGGGGGGAAGGGGGAGGAAGGGGAAGGGGAAGGAAGGGGAAAAGGGGGAAAGGGAGGGAAAGACGTGGGAACCGATGAGGCAGGGGAGCCCCCTAGGGGGCACAGTTGCTTACTAAGGTTGGCAAAGGGCAACAAGACCTTATTGGGTCTTACCCGAAACAAACCCTTTTAGAAACGGGGCAAAAGATATAGCATCATTAAGTCCTGGGAACGAGGTGGCATTTAATTGAAATATCCACTTTTGTTCATGTTGCAACAGGATTTTATTCCAATCACCGCCTCGATTTGGTATATGTACTCTATCGAGAGCGGTGAAGGATACTTTTGGCATTTTGTAATTGTGCACTGACATCACGTGTCGGCCCAATGGTAGATAATAGTTGCCAATTTGCATATGATAAATATGCTTGGACATGCGACGATGGAATTCCTGTTTGGTCTTACCAACATAAAAAGCCCCACATTCACAAGACATAAGGTAAACGATCCCTCTAGTTTGGCAATTCGTGAAGTGTTTGGGCTTGAACAGTGCCCCATTTGGGAGGTGGAAGGTTTTCTCCCGTCTGATGTATTGGCAGGTAGAACAGTGTCCACAAGGGAAGGACCCCAAGGTTACACAATGTTTGAATCTCTTTATTTCATCTTTAAACTCGCTTTGAACTAGTCTGTCTCGTAAAGAGGTAGCGCGTTTATAAGTAATTGATGGTTTGTTGGAGATAAAGTTACGGACTTTTGGGTCATTCAACAATATAGGCCAATGTCTTTGGATAACATTGTTGACCACCTGATGTTGTCTAGAGAACCGCAAGATGATCCTCGTGGGGCCAATGTTGGTACCATCCCTTGGCTTTTTATTGTATTGGGATAAAAGTTCAGACCGGGATTGTGCAATTGCTCTATTATATCCCCTTCGTAAGCAGGAGCGGCTATAGCCACGTGCCAGCAATCGGGTTTGTAACTTATAGGCTTCCTCTTTGAAGAGGGTATCACTTGAGCAGTTCCTGCGTAGACGCAGGTACTGACCATATGGTATCGACCTCTTCAGGACTGTAGGGTGAAAACTTTCGGCGTGCAACACTGTGTTGCCGGCCGTGCTTTTACGAAAAAGAGTGCTTGAGATCTTATTGTCAGGGGTACGTATCAATTTGACATCCAAAAATGTCATTTGATCAGGATCATAGGTCATAGTAAACTTCAGATTGTGTTTGTTTAGGTTAATATGATTCAAAAATTGGAGCAACATTTCCTCCGAACCCTCCCAGACGATGAGGACATCATCAATGTACCGTAGCCACAACTGGATGTGGCCCGTGTACACCGCGAGGTCCCCATCGTCTCGGAGGGCCCTCTCCCACTCCCCCAGGTACAGATTGGCGTAAGCCGGGGCACAACAAGTGCCCATGGCCACGCCCTGCACCTGGAGGTAGTGGGAATTATTGAAACAAAAAAAGTTATGATGTAGAATGTAGTCAAGACCGTCCACAATGAACTCGTTCAGTGCCTCATCGTATTTTTGGCTTCGATGCAAAACCGCCCGCACAGCAGCGATCCCCTGACTATGGGGGATCGAGCTATACAGGGCCTCGACATCGATGGCTACCAGGAGAGAATTCGCTGGAAGGGTAAGCTCTTCAATTTTTTGTAACAGGTCTATTGTGTCCTTCAAAAAGGAGGGCATACCAAGGACAAAGGGTTGCAGAAAGGAGTCGATGAGTCGGCTCAGATTTTCCGATATACCCCCATTGCCCGAGACGATGGGTCGTCCAGGGGGATCTGTCTGGCTCTTATGTATCTTGGGCAAACTATAAAAAGTTGCCACCCTTGGATATTTGATGCAAATAAATTCGTATTGGTCCTTGGTGATAACTCCCCTTTCAAATGCTGATTGAATCAGTTTGTAGAAATCGGTGTAGGAGGCCTGTATGAGTCTAATGGGGACGGTCCTATACCACTCCTCATTATCAAGGATATTTTGGCACATACATACGTAGTCTTCATTATTCATCAAGACCACGTTGCCGCCCTTATCAGATGGCTTGATTGTAATTTTGGTATTTTTACATAAGGAGTCTAAAGCTTGAGACTCCTCTTTGGTTAGGTTTTCAGGGCGTACATTCTTAATGTGTTGGAGCTTTAGGAGATCTCCTAATGTTTGTTTAACAAAGATCTCAATACTTGGATTCAAACTGAGGGGGGGAAATTTTGCAGAAGGTTTCTTAAAACGTGTTGTGGGGTACTGAGTAGACTCGTTGGCAGTGGAGAGTAAAGTCTCCAAGTCAATTTGGTCAATAAGGTCCAAATTATTGCTTTCCTGAAATAGAAGGGTCAAGTCCCGTAGGGCCTTAAACTCTCTCATGTTAAAGCTAGGCCAGTCCATTGTATCGTCATTTTCATCTACTTTTGCATGGAGGCTCTTAAGTAGTAGCCGGCGTGCAAAGAGATGCAGATCAGTGATCACTTCAAAGATGTCGAAGTCATTCTGTGGGCAAAAGGTTAAACCACGTGATAGTACGCTACTTTCTGCTGCAGAAAGGGAATGAGATGACAAGTTAATTACGCTGAGGGATTCTGTTGTCCCCTTGTGACAAAAGCGTCCAAATTTCCTGTTCCCCTGTTTGTCTGGGATAGGGGAGATCCCCGTATCGGGTTTAAAGGACTCTGAGGTCCAGTTTTCGGGCGCCCTGATGTTTGATTTGTATGAGTGGTATTTGTGGGGATATTTTGAGGTAGAGGATCTGTTTCACTCGTTCCAATCATTGGACCATAAGGTCCAAGATTGGAAAGTGTGGGTTGTTCACTTATGGGGGAATCATGTGCACTTTCCCCATTATTCTCCACAATACGTTTTTTCCTTTCCTGTTCAGGTGAACCCCTGTTATTTCGATTTCTTTTGAATTTCCCAGAACCCTTGGGAAGTCCCTTTTTAGTTTGGTTGGAATCGGATTTGTCATGGGGTTTAAATACATTGTTTGTATTCTTTTTGTTATTAATATTCTTGGGTTGTTGTTGTGCTGTATATTGTTTATTCCTTAGATTACGCGAGGTCTGGGTATTCCATTTATACGCCCGCCCATCTGTAAATGCGGATTTATCCCTCCAGAATTTTGATTCTTTTTTCTGTAGGATGCCTTTATTATGGGCCGACAGGTTATCCCGAAGGTTCCCCTGTAGTTCCAAAAAGAGGGCATGCTGTGTAAAAGGTTTTAACGCTTTTTCTATATGGTTGATTTCTTCATCTAATGATGCTATTTGTTTATTGTACTCTCGGGTGAGGATGACCATCATCTGCCGAGAGCATGCATCAAGATTGGCCTCCCATTCGTTTTTAAGGTCGACACTAATTTGATCCAGGTTGGGGAAAACCTGGATGCGTAATCCCAGAGGGTAAATTTTTTCTTCAATATACCTATTTAAGGATTTGACGTGCCAGAAAAGTGCTGATTTTTTCTCCAAGATTTTATTTAGCTTTTGGACTAAGGATGAGATCAGGGTTTTCATGCGATCACCCTGTTCAAAATCTGTCTCATGTCCCAACATTAATTTGGCCCATTCCTCTCCCTGATAGTAGCTCATTTTTGAAAAGTACAAAAAGCCTCTTAAATACCAGAAAGGAAAACATATGAATAACCCTGCACCCTGGAGCTCATATTTTTTCTTCCCGTGTGTCAACGGGGAAAGGGGTGTTTAACCACCCAAATTTGACAAAAGAAGGAGGGGGGACACAGGGAAGAAGGAAAAGTGCTGCTCACCCCTGATGATTGAAATAAAAAAGAAAAAGACAAATTCCCCACTTGGGGTTTTTAGGCAGCAAAATGAAAGGGTAGAAAGCCAATTCATAAAAATGTATCTTTATTATACAAAAAACTTAAACACACTGGTTAAAAAGAATGAGCTCCCATGGGGTGTATAACAATGCATAACACTCAACACATACATTGTCTATATATGTTTATAACAACATGACATGTGCGTTGACTTGGGCAAAATGTAAATGGACCTGACGCGTTTCGACCTGTTCCAGGTCTTCTTCAAAGGTCAAAGTCAAATTCTCCTCCTGCAAGGTGGAAACGACTGACTGGATTGACTCCATGCGAAAGGAGCGGATGTTTACAGATCTTTGAGATCTAGAATGGGTCAGACATCCCCAATGGGTTTCGGTACCGTTAAGAGATTTAAATAAAACCACATACCCTGCTCTTCTGAGGGGGTCTCTATGATTACACCCTGAGACATCATTTAGTCTAGCACCAGAAATAAAGACCTTCTTTTCACTGGGTCTTTGGGAAAGTTCGAACTTAGAAAGTGAACCGGAGGAAACTTCTGAAACTCTAGTTTGTAGCCTAGGGCTACCACAGAGATGACCTATCTGTCTAGGGGGCGCCCCTTCATAAAAGGGGCCTTGGGACTCTGTAGGCTTCTGCCCTCAGGCACTTCTGTAGTCCTATGCAAATAAACACATAGGTAAATAGTTCCAGAAAAAATAAGTACATATGTATACAGTTTTAATGTATGCAGCATGTGTTAAAGCAATATGGCTCTATGGAAGCATGCGTTAATGGAAGCATGAGTTCATACAAATATGCTTTTAGGCAAAATATGAAAAGTGTGTGCTGTACACATGCATTCATGTAGCACGTGTGCCCTGGAACAAGCATCTTTGCAAAGCAAGCATGCGTTTATGAAACATGTTATGCAACATTATGCAACACATATCTATGCAGACATGTATTCCTATGCGATCATAAGGAATCAAGTATATTTAAGTAAACATGTATTAACATGCCTCATTATGCAACCATGCAACTTTAGGCGATCATGCATCCCTATGTGATCAAGTATCTTTATGTGATTAAGCATCTCTGTGTGATCAAGCACCCTTGTGCGATAAAGCATCTATATGCGATCATGCATCCTTGTGCGATCAAGCACTCTTGTGCGATCGAGCCTTTCTGTGCTATCAAGCATCTTAGCGATCAAGCTTCCCTGTGTGATCAAGCATCTTTATGCGATCAAGCATCTTTATGTGACTATGTAAAAACCATGTATATCTATACAAACATAAACATGCATCTTTATGTGACCATGTATCCTTAAGCGATCCTGTCACATTATGCGATCACGCGTCTTTATGTGATCAACAATAAACATGTTTTGTTTGTTTTTTGTTTTTACACAAACATGTCCAAACATGCATCTTGTACACCCATGATCATGTAATTTTTTTGTGAACTGGTGAAAACAGTTATCTTCAGCAACCGTGCATTTCAGCAACTCTGTGCTCCAGCAACTGTGCGTTTTAGCTAGTTTGTAAGCAAGCACCTGCTCAACTGCAGTTGGTCCCATACTCAGACCTGCAGCATACCAAGCACATCTGCACTATATTGGAGATACAACTCCCTAAAATGCACCCATGCTCATGTTTTTTCAAACATACTTTAAAACATGCATTTAAGCAATAAATTTGCAAGCATGTATATTATGCTGTTCCTGCCTACAAGCAGAAAAGAACACTTTTAAAGTGAAATGCTAATCATCCAGGGGTGTATCTACTTACAGATGCACAGTCCCCTCGGATAGGCAGAAAATATGCAGCATGTAATCATGACTTGTCTGCACCCAGTTCCCCCAAGCAAGTACTCACACACTCACGGGCCGCCGCTCTGTCTTCAAGGCCTACCTGAACCTGTCCCACGTGGCATGGCCGCCCTTCCTCTTCCTGCCTGTATAAAAATAGGCTAGACTTGAGCGAACCTGCACCCTCTAGTGGCTGGGGGAGAGGCAGCAGCCCTAGGGTTGCCACCTTTTCTTCAAGCCAAACCTGAACACTTTAGCGGTGCATGGCAAATTTTTTTGTAGTATACACTATAGACCTGGGACACCTTTGGGTGCACTATGGAGAGCAATAATGCTGCACGCTTTATTGGACAGTGTTACATCCTATAACACAGGGGTCACCCCCCCCTATATAAAATACGGGTCAATGATACCCCCTCCATGATTTAGGGGTCCCCCATAGAGGACCCCCATTAGGTCCATTATATCAGCACCCCTCTTAGAGACCTCTATTAGATCAGCCCCTAAAGACCCCGATTAGACTGCCTTAACGAGAGCCGCTTCGAGTCAGGAAGTGTGGGAGCCGGAGTTTGGGGGTGGAGCGAAGCTGCTCTACTGTAGTGCTATTTTCCTTCTTTCCTTCCATTGTGTGGGGGGGCGCTTGGAGAGAAGGCAAAGTGGAGGCAGGTGCTACATCGCTGTGCCCAGTGTGTCGGCAGGACACAGGAATCAAAACACATCCGAACTTGTGCACTCACTCACACAGCCGCTGTTAGGAATCATGGGGCCCTCGCCCCCTGGGGGGGGGGGAAGAGGTGGGGGAGGGAGGGAGGTGAGAAAGAGAGAGGGGGAGGGAATTGGGGATGTGAGGGGGAGTGGGGTGAGAGCAAGAGGAGGGGTGGGAGAGAGAAGGGGGCTGAGAGGGAGGAGGGGTGAGAGAGAAAGGTGATTCAATTGTGTGGTGGGTGTATTTTTTTGGGGGGGGGGTTGTTACAGCAATTGTGTGTGTTTTTTTTTTGTTTTGTTTTTTTTTTGTGGGGGGGAGTTGTTAAAGCACTTGTGTGGTGTTTTTTTGTTTTTTTTTTGGGGGGGGGGGGGGGTTGTTAAAGCAATTGTGTGGTTTTTTGGGGGTTTTTTTTTGGGGGGGGGGTTGTTACAGCAATTGTGTGGTTGTTTTTTTGGGGGGGGTTGTTAAAGCAATTGTGTGGTGTTTTTTTGTTTTTTTTTGGGGGGGTTGTTACAGCAATTGTGTGGTTGTTTTTTTTTTGGGGGGGGGGGTTGTTAAAGCAATTGTGTGGTGTGTTTTTTTTTGGTCGGGGGGTTGTTAAAGCAATTGTGTGGTGTTTTTTTTTTGGGGGGGGGGTTGTTGCAGCAATTGTGTGGTGTTTTTTTTTGGGGGGGGGTGTTGCAGCAATTGTGTGGTGTTATTTTGGGGGGGTGTTGCAGCAATTGTGTGGTGTTTTTTTTTTGGGGGGGGGGGTTGGTGCAGCAATTGTGTGGTGTTTTTTTTTTTGGGGGGGGGGTTGTTGCAGCAATTGTGTGGTGGTTTTATTTTGTTTGTTTTTTGGGGTGGGCAGTGTGATAGGAAGCGACAGTGAGCACAGCCTTGATAGGTGGGATTTATTTTGGGGGGGATAGGAAGTGGCAGTGGGTGACCCCCGTATGGTGACAAATAGCTGATGGTGGCCCAGGTAGATTTTTGTGTATTTAAAAAATGAACAGGGTCACCCATAGCCACTTCCCATCTACCCCCCCTCCCCCCCATCAATGCTGTGCTCACTGTCGCTTCCTATCACACCCCCCCAAAATAGAAAAAGAAAAGGAGGGGGTCCACCTTCATCCATCCAACCCCATAAAGGCCACCCACTGCCGCTTCCTATTACCGCCCCCACCCCCTAATTTAAATTTTTTTAAATACACAAAAATCTAGGGGGTGGGGGCGGTAATAGGAAGCGGCAGTGGGTGGCCTTTATGGGGTTGGATGGATGAAGGTGGACCCCCTTGTTTTTCTTCTTTTATTTCACATTTGTGTGTGATAGGAAGCGACAGTGAGCACGGCCTTGATAGGTTTTTTTTGGGGGGGGGGGGATAGGAAGTGGCGGTGGGTGACCCCCTTATGGTGACAAATAGCTGATGGTGGCCCTGTTAGATTTTTGTGTATTTAAAAAATGAACAGGGTCACCCACCGCCACTTCCCATCTACCCCCCCCACCAAGGCCGTGCTCACTGTTGCTTCCTATCACACCTCTCAAAAATGTGAAAAAAGGAGGGGATCCACCTTCAGCCATCCAACCCCATAAAGGCCACCCACTGCCGCTTCCTATTACCGCCCCCCCACCCCCTAATTTTTATTTTTTTAACAATTTCTAAGCTGGCCTACCGCTTTAAAAAATTAGCAGTCACCCACTGCCACTTCCTATTCCCCCCCCCCCACCCCAAAAAAAATTCCACCAAGGCCGTGCTCACTGTCGCTTTTTATCACACCCACCCAAAATGTGAAAAAAAGGAGGGGTCAACCTTCAGCCATCCATCCCCATAAAGACCACCCACTGCCGCTTCCTATTACCGCCCCCCACCCCCTAGATTTTTGTGTATTTAGAAAAATCAATGAAAAATTAGGGGGTGGGGGGCGGTAATAGGAAGCGGCAGTGGGTGGTCTTTATGGGGATAGATGGCTGAAGGTGGACCCCTCCTTTTTTTTGTTTTGTGTTTTTTGTTTTGTTTTTTTTGGGGGGGTGATTGACGGGAAGCCGCAGTAGGTTGACAGTATGGGAACACATGGCTGAGGTGGGGCCTGTTTCTTTATTTTTTTATTTACATTTTTTTTTTTTGGTTGGGGGGGCCATTATTTATTTTTTGGCTAAATTATGGTATGTGGTAGGGATGCACTGATACTGACATCGGTGCCAATATTAAAGTGGTTATAAACCCTAATAAAAAACGAGAAAAAAAACCCTGCAAGACAAGGGAATAATGAGCTAGTATGCGTAGCATGCCTCAGATCGAAGCCCCCGCAGCCGTCCTAGTCACTCCCAAGCATGCTTGTTTGCCCCAGTACACATGTGCCGATGACATCGGCAGATACAGGGGATATCTCCTATATACCATTCAGGGTTAGGAGATATCCTGGGTAGCTATGGGTAAGCCTTATTAAAGTGTTTGTAAAGGGTTTACAACCACTTTAAGCATTTGTATGAGTAACAATACTCGTGCAAATGCGCCGATACCCTCAGGTTTGGTTCTTTCATCTGTCAGTAGGATTCCCCCGCTGTCAGATGAAATGTATACAAAAGATTGCAGGCAATTACCGGTTGAGGAGCGGGTCCGCAGCCTCATTAAAACCGATGACATTTCAGCTGTCAGTTGGGATTTCCCTTCCCCGCAATGGACCGGTGCCGGCCCCGCCCCTCCTGTGATGGCCACACCCCTCCATCTTGGCTTTGTTTTTTGTCATTCGGGCGATCGGCTTCTCCTCCTCAATCTCATCTGGAGGCAGGTGACTGATGTGATTGGTGAGTAGTGTTATGTACTAAGCCAGGCTTTGCTTCCCCCACCTCTGATGGCTTTCCCTGAGTCTCGGGTCACACTGATGTGTAATTACAGCTCTGGTTCCCTCATCTCTCCTCTCCCACAGACAGTTCACACTGCCTTCTGCCAACTGCTGTGGGTGCAATACATTATTAATGACACCCCCAGATCGGTTTACAGATCGCATTGCCAACTGTGAACTCGCACAGGAATTGGATCGCATAGGTGGGAACACCCATGCGATCCGATTCTAGTGCGAGGGGGGGAACAAGTCTGTGCACTTTTTTCTGTGAGAATCTAATGCGGGTTCAGCCATACAGTTATATGTGAGCCTGGGCTGAGTGCTGCAGAACTTCTTGGAGGGGGAGCAGTGGTGGCCCGTGCATTGTGGGTGCACAGACGCCACCCCCCATCCCTGCTACCATCCCCTATCCATGCGCCCTGCCCCTTTCAGGATGCCAGACGCATGGATTCCTATGGCGGGGTTGTTCTGTTTTTTTGTTTTTTTTTTATTTTAGCACCTGATTGGAGCCAAAGGCTCTAAATAGGGTGAGCTTGGGGGTCAGAGAGTGTACCCCGATCGCACCCAATTGTGTCATGATGGCAAATGAATTTTAGCTATTTTTACACTAACATTCCTCCCCACCAATCAGGACGCAGAGGAATGTTAGACCTGTTTCCTGGCCAAAGCGCCAGGCGATCATATAGTATGCCGTGCGCTTGGACCCCTTTCACACTGAGGCGCTTTGCAGTAGTGCTAAAAATAGCGCCTGCAAAGTGCTCTGAAAAAGCCGCTGCTTTCACACTGAAGCGGTGCGCTAGAAGAACGGTAAAAGTCCTGCTAGCTGCATCTTTGAGGCACTGTAGGAGCGGTAAATACACTACTCCCAAAGCGCCCCTGCCCATTGAAATCAATTAACCCTTTTTCGGGCACTAACAGGGGTTAAAAGCGCCCCGGTAGCGGCCGAATAGCTCTGCTAACACAACTGTAAATCGCCGTTAAAAAAAGTGGTGCTTTATCACCGACGTCCCCACCGCCCCAGTATGAAAGGGGTCTTCGGAAGTGGAGGCACGAGCAGAGAAGACGTGTGCTGGACTTGAGGAAGGACACCGCTGCTGCTGCTGCTTTGCAGGAGACAGTCAGGACACCACAGCCCAGTGGTAAGTGCCGCAAGCGATGGGTGCCGTGAGCGGTCAGTGCCAATCTGTGAGGCTGAGCTGATGCTATATTCACTGATCAGTGATGCTATATACCCTGAAATGTGAGGATGAGCTGTATACTCTGTCCTGTGATGCTGAGCTGTATACCCTGAAATGTGAGGATGAGCTGTATACTCTGTCCTGTGATGCTGAGCTGTATACTCTGTCCTGTGATGCTGAGCTGTATACTCTGTCCTGTGATGCTGAGCTGTATACTCCTGACACTATGGGTGGAATACAGGAGAAAGAGTGGGTGGATTCTATAAGGGGTTGGGCTTATGAGAAGTGGGAGGGATCAAAAGGGCAGGGTCTGGAGGCCCCCCATCCTAAAATGTAACCAGCCGACACTGAGGGGGGAGGGCAGCTCTGCTGGATGTTGTAGTCCAGTGATTGGCAGCTCTAGGGTTCCCAAATACCCCCATTCCCCTCCCTTCCTGTATATACCCCCAATAACACCTCTTCACTCTAAACAATAACCTGCCTCCCGTCCCCACCTCAAATGTTAAAGGTACAGTGTTAAAAAAAAAAAGTAAAAATAGGAATCGGTACTCAGTCTTAAAAAAATAGTATCGTGCAACCCTAGTATGTGGTTGTAGGATATACCCCCCCCCCCATGTGCAGTGCTAGCAGTCTCCCTCTCTCACACTGGTGTATCTATCTTGTGGATGTGTAATTCCTCATTTTTATCCTTGCTTTACCCTCAGGTTCCAAGGCTCGTGCGATCCACAAGATTTGACGGTGCCCTGCGTGAATGACTTTGCTGTGAGCTTCTGTTTGCCCAAAAGAAGGTATGTGGTTCTAGATCCTTTTATGTACACTGCTAGCAGTCTCTGACCCTAATTTTATAACTCTGCTGTGTGTATTTTTTTACTTTGAAAGTGTTAAAGCAGAGTTCCACCCAATTTGACAGCTGCCCGTCCCCACTTCCAGGTGATTTTGCCGAGACCTTGCCATGGCGAGATCACTGGGAATGTTTGGGGGAGGGGGGTGGTTAGGGGAGGGGGCCCCCTCTTTTCCTTGCGTGCGTAATAGGGAACCGGCTGTGAAGCTAAAAGGCTTCACTGCTGGTTTCCCTTACTGGCAATGGTGCACTGCTGGCAAATAAAGAGCCGATTAAAACATTTAAGCAGAAATGTGGTCAACTACTTGTTATGCCCTTGTTTTTCAACATGCATTAAGGCTGCTTTCACACGGAGGTGTCGGCATTTAAGCGCCGCTATTTTTAGCGGCACTTTACCGCCATTTATGCAGAGGTATTTGGCCGCTAGCGTGGTGCTTTTAACCCCTGCTAGCAGCCAAAACGGTTAAAACCGCCCACAGCACGCCGCTGCCGATTCATTTCAATGGGCAGGAGTGGGGTACACACCACTCCAAAGATGCTGCTTGCAGGAGTGTTTTTAAATGTCCTGCCAGCGCATCACCTCGGCTTTCACACTGAGACTCCAGGGGGCTGTTTTACAGGCGCTATTTTTAGCCCAAAAGTACCTGGAAAAATGCCTCAGTGTGAAAGGGGTCTAGATGTCGTCATGGTTGAGTTGTAGTTGCTCTGATGTAGTGTAACAACTTTACTACCACAATGTAGCCAAAAGCCAGCTTGATCCTGGTTATCTTGTCCTTAGATGGTGTCTATAGACGTCCTCCCAGAAGGTGCATTATGTGTTGCCCCTTGGGCGCACATCAGGCATGCTCCTGTGAAGTTTCTCAAAGCTATATAAAAAAATCATTTTGTATGGGGACTTGCTAGTTATTTTAGACAAAAATAGGGCACTATCTATGGTCGTCATTGCCACGTATGCTGTTCACTCAGCTGTGTTAGGAAACCGCCTCTCAGCCAATCAGTTGCTTGGGTCTGTTACCTGTCACCTGATTGGCTGAAACAGGCGCTGTGATTGGACGCCGCCTATCAGGCGTTATATCATAGCAGAGGGTGGAAGAAGAGATCGAGGTGCATGGAGGACACAGCCACCGTGACCCGATACCCCACTGAGAAGAGGTAAGTGCCGGGCAGTGAATGCACAGTGGTTGCGGTGGATGAGCACAGTGGCTGCGTTTTACAGGCACAGTGGCTGCAATTGATTTTTTTTTAATTTTTTTTTGTCACATTTTGTTGAGCCTTTGGGAATTGTAGCCTTTCCTGTTCTTAGCTGTTAGGAGTGGTACCTGGTGTGGTCTTCTGCTGTAGCCCAAATGCTTCAAGGTTCGATGTGTTGTTTGTGACTGAGTCCTGCAGCTGGGGAACGAAGGGATCAGCGGAGGGACAGCATGACATGTGCGGACTGCACAGTCACGCTGTTAGTTAGGTCTCTTTAAGAGAAGGGGAGTGGTCCGGACAGGGGAGACGCTCAGTGGGAATTAGCTAGGTGTACAGGGGAAGAGACGTCAGTGTTGAGCGGCTGGGAAGAAGATTCACACGCTCCCACCGCTCTGCTTGTTACTGATCATGGAGATCTCAGCGATGGAGGAGCTGATGTTGCGACTGAGGAAGGCGGCTGCAGAGCGAGGGGGCGAATGGCTGCAGGCTCAGGTAGCGGCGGTGCTTCAGGAGAGCGGAGCGCCGGCGAACGGGGGGGGGGCCCTGAGACTCCACGTGCACGGCGGTCCCGGCCGCCGGAGCGCTTCAGCCCTGACACTGTACCTGGTGGTCAGAGGCGTCTGACTGAAAGAAGAAGATCGGTCCATCCACCCCCCAGTGAGAGACAGGCACAAGGCAGCAGGGCTTATAATGAAAAGAGGACCCAGCGCAGAGGCAGGAGTGGAGGAAAGGGGGAGCCCAGCAGAGCACATGGCTCTGCCCCCCCGGCTCATCGCAGATGCCAAGAGCAGGCGGCAGGGGATGCGATGGAGGGTACAAGCCA
This sequence comes from Lithobates clamitans, assembly GCA_037952925.1. Classification (NCBI taxonomy): domain Eukaryota; kingdom Metazoa; phylum Chordata; class Amphibia; order Anura; family Ranidae; genus Lithobates; species Lithobates clamitans. The sequence goes on from JBBGZY010002334.1 coordinate 357,127, forward strand.
CCAGACGGACCAACGTGAGAGGAGCGAGACCCGGGGGGCTGGCCATGCATCCGAAGCGGCCAGCAGCCCTGCAATTCCCAGAGGGAGGATGAGAAGCACAGTGACGTGGGTGAGCGGAGGTGGAGAAAGCGCGACGGCAGCCAAGACCAGTCAGAGGCGCAGAAGTCCATCAAGGCGGGCATCACACGGGTCTGGCGGACAATTTTTTTATGTTCTATATATTTTATGTTTTTACCTTTTCATTTTCACTTTGATTTTTATTTTTATTTTCATTTTATTTTATTTTATTTCCATTTTTTTCTTTATCTCCATTTTTATATTACATATTTTGTTCGATACATATTTTTTATTTTTCTTTGTTTGATATTTTTATTTTCATTTTTTTATTTTTTTTATTTTTATTTTTATTTCTATTTTTATCTTTATTTGTTATTATTATTATTTTTTCTCTATTATTTTTTTATTTTAATTTTTATTATTTTTTATTTATTACTATTATCTTTATTTTTATTTTTATTTCTATTTTTACTTTTATTTTTTATTTTTTATTTTTCATTTTTATTTTATTTTATTTTATTTTATATTTTATTTTTTATTTTTTTATATTATTTAATTTTCAATATTTTTTTTATTTTTTTATTCCTTTTTTTTTTTTTTTCTTTTTTTCTTTTTTTCTTTTTTATTTTCTTTTCTCTCTTGGTACTAATGCCTTTTAGTACCGATCATATGCTAGAGATTAATTTTAAAAAGGGTAGAGGTGTATAGCTATTCCGCTGAAATGAAGTATGTGAATGTAATAAGAAAGGTTTTGCTGTTCCATATTACAAGTCGTGCAGCAATTGCTGCAAAATAAAAATATGTACAAGATGCTTGAAATGCCAAAGGATCTAAGGGTTAAATAACCTAATAACATGTGAAAGCCTCTCCAGCAGATACGGATGGGTTAGTTTTAAAATATTCATACATTTTTAGTACATTAGTGGCCAGACCGGAGCAATGACAAACGATGGTAGAGCAATGGAAAGGGTATGCGCATTATACAACAACAGGAATGGGCTAACGCCCACAGTTAAAATGGCGTCAAGAGGGAGGAAGTCTTACTAGAAAGGACAGTAAGGGAAAACCCATAGTTAAGATGGCGGCATGGGCACTTCCGCCCCTGCTCAATATAAATAGAACAGGAACCAATCAAATGGCAGCTTCCTGATGACGCATATTGCGAAACGCGTAGAGGCTGCTGGGAGTTTTTGTACCCACGTGACCAGGAACGATCGTGGTTGGTGAGGACGCGAACGGGTACGAGGGGAGGAACGCAAGCGGTACACGGAGGTCGCACAGCACACATTAGGCGAACTGGGCTGCAGCGTTCACCCGTCCCTAACTGCTGGAAAAGCTCTGTGCCGGCTCGAGGGCACATACAAATGTGAGTGTACAGTCTTTATTTGTTTTACACAATAAAAAGTTTTAAACGTTATTGTGCGATGATCGTTTCATCCCTATTTTATGAGGAACACTAAGGTCCAATTATAACCATTGAAGAAGTTCCCTTTTAAGTGGAGTGGTTATCCCTATGAATGAACCAAAGGTGCAATTTTAAAGAAATATCTGGTGAGTGGCCAATCTCACAGGTGGTGGTGGAGCACTAAGTCACTTTATATTGAACTAACACAAGAGCACGCCAATCACGGCAATTGACAGAAGATTTGAAAGCATATACTTGGGGACTCTGCCACATATGTGATATATATCATTGGATTTTTTATATAGTTTGTTATAAGTTATTGGTCTAATGTGATGATCTTATATAGATGTATGTTGTATATAAAATAAGTTTGCACTTTATAGATAGGGTACACGAATATTTAGATGGGAGCAGCGCATCCACACACACGGCATTTTTAATCCTTTTCTATGAAAAGTTTTTTTGGATGCAGCAGCCAAGATAACCATTATTAAAGTAATAGGAAATATTGGTTTTGCGCCGGTGACACACACATACCAGTTCACTTATATTTATATATAATTTTTCACGGGCAGCATAACATGGAGGTTTTCTCATTTCTGGCTAATCGTAAGCTAGACCTGGGCGAACTTTTCCATAATTATGATAATACCACGTCACTGAACTTGGAGCAAAGTTTTAAACACCTAAAGAATGCTATGGATAAGCAAATTAGAATATGGTGGGATATTCACACACTAGATCAATATAGGGAGGCCAAAATCACCCCAAGAAGGCTTAGATGGGATCTAGGCCCCAATGATGGACTAATAGATGAAAATGTATCTAGAACTTGGTTTGAGTTTTTCAATAGCTGTGAAAATAAATTGTTGGACATCATAATTGAAAGGAGAAGAATCAAGCTAAAAAAGATAGAATCCACCATTGGCACCATTAAGGACAATATGACACCACATGTAGAAACAAATGAGTATAAAACCAGAGTGGCCAAATTACAAGAGTTTTTGACCACCAGAGTGGCCAAATTACAAGAGTTTTTGACCAAACTGGACAATGAAGTAAAAAACAAAAAGGTTAAGAAATACCAAAGGGATAAAAAAGACTATTTAGAGGGGAAAGTGTATAGGTGGCAGGAGGAGGAAACACCCACCAACTCTGCAAACACATCCCTGAACGAGGAGGTGGACACCAGGGATGTGGGTGCAGACAAAAGGACCAATGGCACACCAGGTACCCCGATCGCCAACTTACCAAGAAGAGAAGCTAGGACGCCAGCACATACCCCAAGCACTAATCAGAAAAAGGTAAACAAAAAACTTGAACAAGAGAATCACACTACAAATGGACCCCCCCACCCACCCCCTATGGGACAGTACCCTAGACCCTGGAGGGGAGGGTATAGGGGCAGGGGTAGAGGGTATTACAATTACAACCCTAATTACAATCTAAACTATGGCCCACCCATGTGGCAGGGGGAATGGCGGGATTGGAGGGAACCCTACAAACCACCCATGCCAGTATTTCAAACCAGCAGGGGGGGCTGGAACAGGAACCCCCAGGAACCTGGAGAAAATACAAATCAAAGAGGAAAAGAGGCTGTAGAGGGGGAGGCAAAAAGGAAAAGAGAAAATTAGGTGAGGGTATTTTTAACCTAACTGACGTAATTTTCACTCAGGAAGAATTATTAGTACTAGATAGCGGAATCAAATATGCACCTAGTGCAAATTTTAACCAGTTTGAAGCATTTATAGACTTGCAAAAGTTTATTAGAAAATTAAATTTAAAGAAACATTTTTTAGAAAAAGGAGAACCCCAACACCAACCAATTGAGACAGGATATAAGCATAGTAAGCTGAAGAACAGATCCACGTTCAACCCCAGGTCCAATACTAACCAACACATAGAAGTGTTCAAAAGGATAGTAGAGAAGGAGATAAAGAATATTAAACCAACAAAATGCAACAAGGATAGAATATGGCAGGGAATAAAGAAACTGGAAAATAGGAAAAACATAGTGATACGCCCAGCCGACAAGGGGGGAGGAGTAGTGGTCCTAACTAATGAGGACTACCACAAGGAGTTGGAAAGACTGGTTAATGATCTAAGCACATACCAACCCCTCAAAAAGAATCCAAATAGAGAGCTAAAGAAGAAATTAAAAGAATACCTGAATAAGGGCATAGCAGATAAAATCCTAAATAAGAAGGAAGGAAGATACCTGCTGACGGAGGCTCCAAGAATACCAGTAATATACCAAGTCCCAAAAATTCATAAAAATAAAACCAAACCACCAGGAAGGCCTATAATCAGTGGCATTGAGTCGGTATACTCTAGGCTGGGGGAGTACTTAGATGTATTCCTCCAACCTATAGCAGGAGAGGGAAAGGCATTTCTTAAAGACAGCAAAGATGTTATCAACAATCTAAAGAATTTACATGTAGACAACTCCACGCTACTGGTAACACTAGATGTGGAGTCGTTGTACACCAACATAAAGCAGACAGACGCCCTGGCAGCAGTAGCATGGGGAATGAAAAACCTATCGGATCTAAAACTAAAACAAAGAAAGTTCATTCTAGAAGGACTAAGAATGGCCATGGGGAACAATTTTTTCTGGCATAACCATAAATACTATAGGCAAATCAAAGGCGTAGGAATGGGTAATAAGTATGCACCGAGTGTGGCCAACATCTTCCTAAGTAAATGGGAGGAGGAAGACATTTACGGAAGGTGCTGGCCACATTTGCTGCTATACAAACGCTATATCGATGATATCCTGATAGTGTGGAAGGGAAGCCGAGAACAGCTGGAACAGTTTATCCAACATATTAGCGGCAACCAGTATGAGATAAAATTCACTGCTACAGTACACCAACAGAAAATCAATTTTTTGGATTTGGAAATATACAAAAATAAAAATAGGCTCGGAACTAGAACACACTTTAAAGAAACGGATCGGAATGGATATATACCGATGGGGAGTTGTCACCACCCCCAGTGGAAGGCAGCCATCCCGAAGAGCCAGTTCATCAGGATTAGGCGGAACTGTGACCAAGTGGAGGATTATTTACAGCAGACAGACATCCTGATAGATAGGTTTACAGACAAGGGCTATAAAAGAAATGTATTGGAGAACACGCGCTTAAAAGTGGCTAATATGGACAGAGAATTAATCCTTAGTAATAAAACAAGAAAGCACAATCAGGATAATAACATACCATTTATTACGGGATTCAACACACAATACAAAGAATTAGAGAACATTATAAAGAAAAACTGGTCGATTATCAGCAGTGACCCACAATTAAGTAAGGTACTACCCCGGAAACCAACATTCGTATACAGAAAAGCAAGAAGGATTAGAGATAAAATAGTAAAAAATGTACCAGACCCCCCTAAAAGTTTCTCAACATTTTTTAACCAGAAGGGATTTTTTAGGTGTGGGAAATGTAAAGCCTGCAGGTCCACCAACAAGAAAGATAGGAAAATCACAAGCTTTATGTCGAACACCAATGAGCAAACATACAAAATAGATAAGTTGATAACATGCTGTAGTACACATGTCACCTACGTGCTGGAGTGCAGTTGTGGACTACAGTACGTAGGTAGAACAACTAGAGCCCTGTCAGTAAGAATAGGTAAACATGTCAGAAACATCAAAAAAGGATTCAAACACCACAGCGTATTAAAACATTTTAGAGATATACATGGTAGGAATCCCCAACATTTAAAATTCTATGGAATAGATAGAATAGCACGTAATTGGAGGAATACCAACATGAAAAGGGAAGTTTCAAAGAATGAAACCCATTGGATATTTAAAATGGACACGATGAGGCCACAAGGGTTGAACGTGGAACTCGACATCAATTGTTTTTTGGAAGATTACTAACATGTAATTGTTTTAATTTTGAATGTTTAAGCATATCTGGACAATTTTTTTTATGTTCTATATATTTTATGTTTTTACCTTTTCATTTTCACTTTGATTTTTATTTTTATTTTCATTTTATTTTATTTTATTTCCATTTTTTTCTTTATCTCCATTTTTATATTATATATTTTGTTCGATACATATTTTTTCTTTTTCTTTGTTTGATATTTTTATTTTCATTTTTTTATTTTTTTATTTTTATTTTTATTTCTATTTTTATCTTTATTTGTTATTATTATTATTTTTTCTCTATTATTTTTTTATTTTAATTTTTATTATTTTTTATTTTTTATTTTTATTTATTACTATTATCTTTATTTTTATTTTTATTTCTATTTTTACTTTTATTTTTTATTTTTTATTTTTCATTTTTATTTTATTTTATTTTATATTTTATTTTTTTATTTTTTATATTATTTAATTGTCAATATTTTTTTATTTTTTTATTTCTTTTTCCTTTTTTTTTTTTTTTTTTTTTTAATTTTTTTCTTTTCTCTCTTGGTACTAATGCCTTTTAGTACCGATCATATGCTAGAGATTAATTTTAAAAAGGGTAGAGGTGTATAGCTATTCCGCTGAAATGAAGTATGTGAATGTAATAAGAAAGGTTTTGCTGTTCCATATTACAAGTCGTGCAGCAATTGCTGCGAAATAAAAATATGTACAAGATGCTTGAAATGCCAAAGGATCTAAGGGTTAAATAACCTAATAACATGTGAAAGCCTCTCCAGCAGATACGGATGGGTTAGTTTTAAAATATTCATACATTTTTAGTACATTAGTGGCCAGACCGGAGCAATGACAAACGATGGTAGAGCAAGGGAAAGGGTATGCGCATTATACAACTACAGGAATGGGCTAACGCCCACAGTTAAAATGGCGTCAAGAGGGAGGAAGTCTTACTAGAAAGGACAGTAAGGGAAAACCCATAGTTAAGATGGCGGCATGGGCACTTCCGCCCCTGCTCAATATAAATAGAACAGGAACCAATCAAATGGCAGCTTCCTGATGACGCATATTGCGAAACGCGTAGAGGCTGCTGGGAGTTTTTGTACCCACGTGACCGGGAACAATCGTGGTTGGTGAGGACGCGAATGGGTACGAGGGGAGGAACGCAAGCGGTAGACACAGAGGCCGCACAGCACACATTAGGCGAACTGGGCTGCAGCGTTCACCCGTCCCTAACTGCTGGAAAAGCTCTGTGCCGGCTCGAGGGCACATACAAATGTGAGTGTACAGTCTTTATTTGTTTTACACAATAAAAAGTTTTAAACGTTATTGTGCGATGATCGTTTCATCCCTATTTTATGAGGAACACTAAGGTCCAATTATAACCATTGAAGAAGTTCCCTTTTAAGTGGAGTGGTTATCCCCATGAATGAACCAAAGGTGCAATTTTAAAGAAATATCTGGTGAGTGGCCAATCTCACAGGTGGTGGTGGAGCACTAAGTCACTTTATATTGAACTAACACAAGAGCACGCCAATCACGGCAATTGACAGAAGATTTGAAAGCATATACTTGGGGACTCTGTCACATATGTGATATATATCATTGGATTTTTTATATAGTTTGTTATAAGTTATTGGTCTAATGTGATGATCTTATATAGATGTATGTTGTATATAAAATAAGTTTGCACTTTATAGATAGGGTACACGAATATTTAGATGGGAGCAGCGCATCCACACACACCGCATTTTTAATCCTTTTCTATGAAAAGTTTTTTTGGATGCAGCAGCCAAGATAACCATTATTAAAGTAATAGGAAATATTGGTTTTGCGCCGGTGACACACACATACCAGTTCAACGTGAGAGGAGCGAGACCCGGGGGGCTGGCCATGCATCCGAAACGGCCAGCAGCCCTGCAATTCCCAGAGGGAGGATGAGAAGCACAGTTACGTGGGTGAGCGGAGGTGGAGAAAGCGCGACGGCAGCCCAGACCAGTCAGAGGCGCAGAAGTCCATCAAGGCGGGCATCACACGGGTCTGGCGGTACACCTGAGAGGGCGGGACGAGGGAGACAACACAGACCCACGGCACTCAGAGCAGGTCCTTATGGGGTGCAGACAGCGGTTGTTCAGCGAGCGGAGGTCAGCGACAGATCGGAGGGTGAGCTGTCCGGGTCAGAGAGGGACGAAGAACAGGGGAATACCGCAGCGGTGGATTCGGGAAAGGCGGCTGATGGGCCCAGTCCTGGGCAGCCTGGTGAGTACATTTCCTCTTTATCTGTTTCTGATTTATTAGAAAAGTTGTAAGAACAGGAAAAAAACAGGGGGTCCCCCGGGGGGGAGTGGTTCAGCGGGGGGCGAGAGTGGTTAGGCCCCCTACAGAGCAGCCCAAGGAAGCAGGATTACAGGATTTGCTGGGGGGTTTGCGGGCGTTGGTACAGCGCTTTGAACCTGCGGCGGGTGTCAGCCCGTCCCCAGTTCAGGCGTGGACTACACTGCAGGTACGGCTGCGGCCGCTCTACCGGTGACTGGGTTGGCCGGGAACACGGCGGTTACTTCTGTGACGGGCACGGTGTCGGCAGCGGTCGACCCGCCTACTACATCGGCGGGCGGGCCGGCCAACCCCGGAAGGTCAAGAAAAATCGGTTGAGAAAAAGGCGGAATCTGTTAGGTTGGCGGATTCCGCGAGAAGCGAGGTTTACGTCTGTTTTGAGGGCCCGCTTGGAGCGCATCTCAAGACAGAGGTAAAGGACAAAATTTGGAAAGGCGAATATGTGGAGATATTCACATTGTTGCCATTAGAAAAGTTCAATCTGGATAGACTGAAGCCGGAGTTGACTAAGAAAGAAGATGAGGAAAAATGCAGATATAGGTTGATCCCGCGTACTTTTTCCAACTGGCTGCAGGCATTTGCCATTTTGGCTAGTGTGATTGGGGAAAAGCACCCGGAACACTGCTCGGCTTTGTTCGTATACCTGGAGGCCATTAGCGAGGCACACCGGACGTATGGCGGGATAGTGTGGCTACGGTATGATGAGCAGTTTAGACAACGGATGGCGGTTCGACCGTCTCTACGCTGGGATCATAAGGATCTCAGCCTATGGATGAAGCTTATGACAGCGGCGAGGGCTCCCTCACAGTTTTTTCAGGCAGGGGTCGGAGGTAACACAACTCCAGGACAACCGACCGACAAAAAATGGGGCTTCTGTTGGCAGTTCAACGAGGGCTTATGTAAGTATGGGGCAAATTGCCGATTTAAGCACACGTGCTCCGGCTGCGGGGGTTCGCATGCATTGTCCAAGTGCTTTAGAAGAGGGAAGGGGCGTGGCGGAGAGCCTGCGAGTAAAAGGGATGACGCCGGTGCGGGTGGAAAGGATGCGTCCTTTCCTCAGTAGATACCCCGACCGCAAAGCGGCCCAATTGTTAGATGCAGGATTCGCGTTTGGTTTTAAAATTCCGTGCTCATTAACGGCTGCCCCTCCTATGGCGACGAATTTACGTTCAGCCCTGTTGCATCCAACGGTGGTTTCGGAAATAATTGAGAAAGAGGTAAGTTTTGGCCGCATGTCCGGTCCTTTTACTTAAAGAGCCAAACAAGTTCAGGTTGATTCACCACCTTTCCTTCCCGAAGGGTGGTTCGGTCAATGACTCGATTGCGCCAGAGGAGTGTGCGGTGACGTACACTTCTTTTGACACCGCGATATCTTGGGTGCGTCTTTACGGACAGGGGTCGCAGATGGCGAAAGCGGACATTGAGTCTGCATTCCGGCTTTTGCCGGTTCACCCGGACAGCTTTCGACTGCTGGGCTGTGCATGAAATGGGGCGTACTACGTGGATCGGTGCCTCCCGATGGGATGCTCCATTTCTTGCGCATTATTTGAAACATTCAGCTCATTCTTGGAATGGGTGGTTCGCGACGTATCGGGTATCAACTCGATGGTGCACTATCTTGACGATTTCTTGTGCGTTCGCCCACCGGGTTCCAATATTTGTGCGGTCTTATTGGGAATTTTGCAGCATATAGCAGAGCGTTTCGGGGTTCCACTAGCCCCGGAAAAAACTGAAGGCCCTAAGTCCAGCATTGTGTTCTTGGGAATTGAGGTAGATTCCTTGGGAATGGAATGCCGATTGCCGGTGGACAAATTGGAAAGTCTCAAGGCGGAAGTACGGGAGATCACCGGCAGGCGTAAGGTTGCGGCAGCTACAATCATTATTGGGGAAGCTGAATTTTGCTTGCCGAATAATTCCCATGGGTAGGGTGTTTTGCCTTCGGTTGTCGGCTGCCACGGCCGGGCGTATGACCAGACGTATGGCGGGATAGCGTGGCTACGGTATGATGAGCAGTTTAGACAACGGATGGCGGTTCGACCGTCTCTACGCTGGGATCATAAGGATCTCAGCCTATGGATGAAGCTTATGACAGCGGCGAGGGCTCCATCACAGTTTTTTCAGGCAGGGGTCGGAGGTAACACAGCTCCAGGACAACCGACCGACAAAAAATGGGGCTTCTGTTGGCAGTTCAACGAGGGCTTATGTAAGTATGGGCCAAATTGCCGATTTAAGCACACGTGCTCCGGCTGCAGGGGTTCACATGCATTGTCCAAGTGCTTTAGAAGAGGGAAGGGGCGTGGCGGAGAGCCTGCGAGTAAAAGGGATGACGCCGGTGCGGGTGGAAAGGATGCGTCCTTTCCTCAGTAGATACCCCGACCGCAAAGCGGCCCAATTGTTAGATGCAGGATTCGCGTTTGGTTTTAAAATTCCGTGCTCATTAACGGCTGCCCCTTCTATGGCGACGAATTTACGTTCAGCCCTGTTGCATCCAACGGTGGTTTCGGAAATAATTGAGAAAGAGGTAAGTTTTGGCCGCATGTCCGGTCCTTTTACTTCCGTTCCCCTTCAGGGTTGGTGGTATCCCCATTGGGGGTAGTTCCCAAAAAAGAGCCAAACAAGTTCAGGTTGATTCACCACCTTTCCTTCCCGAAGGGTGGTTCGGTCAATGACTCGATTGCGCCAGAGGAGTGTGCGGTGACGTACACTTCTTTTGACACCGCGATATCTTGGGTGCGTCGTTACGGACAGGGGTCGCAGATGGCGAAAGCGGACATTGAGTCTGCATTCCGGCTTTTGCCGGTTCACCCGGACAGCTTTCGACTGCTGGGCTGTGCATGAAATGGGGCGTACTACGTGGATCGGTGCCTCCCGATGGGATGCTCCATTTCTTGCACATTATTTGAAACATTCAGCTCATTCTTGGAATGGGTGGTTCGCGACGTATCGGGTATCAACTCGATGGTGCACTATCTTGACGATTTCTTGTGCGTTCGACCACCGGGTTCCAATATTTGTGCGGTCTTATTGGGAACTTTGCAGCATATAGCAGAGCGTTTCGGGGTTCCACTAGCCCCGGAAAAAACTGAAGGCCCTAAGTCCAGCATTGTGTTCTTGGGAATTGAGGTAGATTCCTTGGGAATGGAATGCCGATTGCCGGTGGACAAATTGGAAAGTCTCAAGACGGAAGTACGGGGGATCACCGGCAGGCGTAAGGTTGCGGCAGCTACAATCATTATTGGGGAAGCTGAATTTTGCTTGCCGAATAATTCCCATGGGTAGGGTGTTTGCCTTCGGTTGTCGGCTGCCACGGCTGGGGTTCACGCCCCCACTCACTTTGTGAGTTTGAAGAAGGAGCACAGGGACGATTTGTGTATTTGGCATGAATTTCTGCAATCATTTAATGGACGTTCCCTGTGGATGTCAGGTCCCGTTAGTAATTGGGACCTCGAATTATTCACGGACGCGGCAGGCTCAACAGGTTACGGTGCTGTATTTCAAAGACATTGGAGTGCCGCGCGATGGCCCCAGGCTTGGGGGGAAGCTGGGTTTTTAAAAAACCTGGTCCTCCTGGAACTGTTTCCAATTGTGGTAGCAATGGAAATATGGGGGGAAGCATTCCGTAACATGAAGGTGCGGCTCCACTGCGACAACCTGGGGGTTGTCCAGGTGATCAACCGGCTATCGGCCAAGTCAGAGCCGGTGGTCAGGTTGTTGAGATATTTAGTTTTGCGCTGTTTGAAATTGAATGCTTTCATCTACGCTGTACACTTACCGGGGGTTGAGAACACCTTGGCTGATTCTCTGTCTCGTTTCCAGTGGGACAGGTTTCGCGGAGCAGCAGGGGGTTACCTGCCCGGACTGGATGTGGAACATTGCCTTGGGAACGTGGCAGGGTGGATTCAGCGCTCTGTGAGTAAGGCCACGTGGGACGCCTACTCTAAGGTATGGCAGGAGTGGTTAACATGTTTGCACAATTTGGACATCGATCCTGAGGGCCCGGAGGTCACGCAGGTGGTTCTTTATTTCATTAATCTGGGTTTTGAGGGTGAGGTTTCGGCATCGGCCATTGATAAGAAGTTGGCAGGTCTTGCCTTTCTTTTTAAATTGCAAGGGCAACGGGATTATACGAAGGAATTTTGGGTGAAGCAAGCGGTGAAAGGGTACAGGAAAGAGCACAGGAAGAGGGATGGTCGGCGCCCTGTGTCTTTTACGATGCTACAGGGCCTGTTCTTTCACATTTCGTCCATTTGTGTGTCGGAGTACGAAAGTGCCTTATTCCGAGCGGCTTTCGCTCTAGCGTTCTACGGAGCGTTAAGGGTTAGCGAGCTAGTTAGCCTGTCCAAGAGGGCACAAGGGGGGCTGCAGTGGGCGGACTTGGAGTGTTCGAAGGATTCGGTTAGGATCTGGATAACACGGTCAAAAACGGATCAGTTGGGAAAAGGGGTTCAGTTGGAAGTTTTTCGCATTTTAGAATCCACCGTTTGCCCGGTGAGAGCGGTACAATCATTCCAGGACTTACGGCCCAGGTTATCGGGCTCCTTTTTGATGCATGCAAATGGGTTGGCCTTGTCCAAGTTCCAATTTATAGCGGTGTTCAAGAAGTGTTTAGTGGCGGCTGGGTACGACCCCAATAGTTATTCCTCACATTCTTTCCGCATTGGTGCTGCTACAGAGGCCGGGCTTAATGCGGAGGTGGTGAAGCGCATAGGTAGGTGGGATTCTGACAGGTTCAGGCTTTATATTCGCCCTCATTTACTGTAAAAAAAAAAAAAGGGGGGGGGGGGTTGTTTTTTGGGGATTGATTTTTGGGGTTTAGTGATGGTTACAGGTAGGGCGCTTACTGTTTTGTTTGTCATCTTTTGTTTCACAGGTGGAGAGGTGGGCTTGGTTTGGATCCTGGGACACTCCTTCGTCTTCTGGGGGGCCAAACGAGCCGATGTGTGGCCTAAGGGGAGCCAATTGGGCATTCCAAGGCAGGAAGCGCAGGTCAGATGGATCGGGGTACCGGGCATGCTTTGGAGTAGGGTAAGGTCTGAAGTCCACAGGTTCGCCCGTTGGGACAGGGCACCAAAATGTCTTGGTGCTACATGTTGGTGGGAATGACATGGGGTCCAGGTCCATGAGGGAGTTAATACGGGACATTAAATGCGATGTTCTACGGCTACAGGCAGCATTCCCAGGTATGGTCATTGTGTGGTCAGATATGGTTGGCAGGACATCGTGGCGATGGGCTTGGTCAGCTAAAAAGGTGGACAAGGCCAGGGTAAAAGTAAACAAAGAAGTCAGCAGGTTCGTCATACGTAATGGGGAGGTGACGATAAGTCATAGTGAGCTAGAGGTGGACACATGGAGGTACCTTAGGAGTGATGGGGTGCACCTTAATGAAGTTGGCACAGACCTTTGGGCTCTGGGGCTGCAGGAGGGGATAGAGCGGGCTTTGAAGGTGTGGAGGTGCTCGCAAGGGTAAGGTTTTACCCCTTGCGGGCTGTGGCAGTGTTTGGGTCTGTGTGGAGGAGGAGTTGTGTGTTATATTGAGATATAGCATGGTTGGTACCCATATGTAATATGGGATTTATCTGGTACCTTCCGGTTACCCGTGGGTAAACAGGAAGGGGTAAAGTTAGGTCCCTGCGAAGGTTGAGTACTGTCTCGCTGTCCGGGAGTTGCGACTCGAGGCCTATAAAAGTTTATTGAAGTTTATCGCAGTGACCAGTGGTTGTGTTCCCCTTTAAGACCCCAAGTGAATACGAACGGTTATTTAAAATTATTTAAAATGTTATTTATTTAGTTTTATGGTAATTATAATAAAAGGCCGTTAAGGCCATTTACTCCAATACCTTGTTGAGTTGTTTTTGGGAAGGATTGGAGGGTGGAGAACATGGTAAAGGGGTATGCTAGGACTGGTAAGTAAGTCCTTCACATGTCATGCATACCTTGGATGTAACGAGAGGTTATTTGAGTTACTGTTGCCTTTCTATCATCTGTAACCAGTCTGTCCATTTTCCTCTGACATCAACAAGACATTTTCCTCCACACAACTGCCGCTCACTGGAAATTTTCTTTTCCCACCATTCTCTGTAAACCCGAGAGATGGTTGTGCGTGAATCTCAGATCAGCAGTTTATGCCATAATCAGACCAGCCCATGTGGCACCAAAAACCATGCCATCTGTTAAGTCACTTAAATCCCCTTTCTTCCCCATTTTGATGCTCAGTTTGAACTTCTAGTTGTCTTCACCACATCTAGATGCCTAACTGTATTGAGTTGCCACCATGTGATTGGCTGAATTAGCAATTTGTGTACTAATAGTTTGGCCAGTGAGTGTATATCTTGAAGACCATCATAAGGGCACTAATATATATTAAAATGGCGCCAGGCTATAACTATTTATTTATTTATTTTTTTAAGAACTTTTTTTTTCTCTACTACAGTCCACTGTGGTAAATCTAATAGTTTGATTTTGTCCTTTAAATACAGTACCATACTGAGAATCTGAAAATGAGTTGGACCAAAAACAACCTGTATGCAGAAAAGATGCTGATGTATCTGAACAGGATGAAGGACTCATTTCAATGCAAAACATGTCAGTTGTTAAAAAAATCAACTTTTATTGTTCAAAATAGCACAGTAGTGCATCTTTTTAAAAAAAAAAAAAAATACTGGTCACACTGCAGTAGAACCAGAACCTGTACAATCCATTGCAGTCTATTGTGTGGATTATGAAAGCAATGATTCTGATTGCCATGATGAAGCACAACCCTGTGATGGATCATTCTGTGTCAGTAACTTAGTAGATGTGCACATAACAATAAGTTCAGAAAATAGTGAGGGTGACAATGTAAGTGTTTTGCAACAACGGGATCAACTAGCGGCACAAATGGTGACAACAAAGGAGAGTCGTCCTAGTTTGGAAGAATCTACTTCTGAACTGTCTCTTGACATTCAGGTATTGCCTGAACAGGAAGTCGTATTGCCTGAACAGGTCGTATTGCCTGAACAGGAAGTCGTATTGCCTGAACAGGAAGTCGCATTGCCTGAACAGGAAGTCGTATTGCCTGAACAGGAAGTCGTATTGCCTGAACAGGAAATCGCATTGCCTGAACAGGAAGTCGTATTACCTGAACAGGAAGTCGTATTGCCTGAACAGGAAATCATAGAGGAGGAGCTCATTGAGAGTGCACCGGCTGAGGAAGATAAACGCAAAGGTTCTCAGACTTTAGCACAATTAAAAGCAACCAAAAAAAAAAAAGGTCATGCAGCTTTAATGCTGAATGGCTGACAAAATATGCCTTTATAAGAAAGAGTTATCTTGGCGTGGATTATGCCTTTTGTACTCTTTGTTGCAAGGATATTAATATTGGCCATGGTGGAGCACATGACATCAAAATCCATAGCAAGTCTCGGATCCATACAGAAAAGGCTGCACTAGAGGACTCATTGACGGTTAATGGAAGAATAACCACATGGGCCAGTACATCAGGAAACGCCACACTAGATGATCAAGTCAAACGAGCTGAACTGCTGTGGACTGCCTTCTTGAGCAAAACATTTCCTTTCTAACAAGTGACCATGCAACTAAGCTCTTCAAAAAAAATGTTCCCAGGAGAGGTCACGGCTAGATTTGCATGCGGTCAAACCGAGACCACACATCTGTGTAATGGTGTTTTAGCACCAGAAGCAAATAAAATTGTTGCTGATGCATTGTTCAATACAGAAGATGGCTGGTTTGCTATTGCTACTGATGGAAGTAGTGACACAGAGGATAAAATGTTCCTAATTCTTGTCACGCATCATGAAAAGAACTCAATGAATGTTGTTACATCATTGCTGGATATGTTTCCCTGTAACAAGGCAACAGGTGAAAACATATTCAATGCCATCAATGAAGTGATTAATGAGAAAGGCCTTAATTGGAAAAAATGTGTAGCGTACAGCAGTGACAATGCAAGTGTCATGATAGGAAGGCATAACAGTGTGCTTAGCAGAGTAAAATCACAACAACCTTTAGAATTTGATGTGGGTTGTCCGTGTCTTCTTGCACATTTACTAAGTCAACAATCTGTCAAGGTTTTGTCTGTGAATGTGGAAGAACTTGTAATTGACACTTATTATCACTTTGAGAAAGCTTGTGGCCGAAAACAGGATTTGCGAGACTTTATGGTCTTCAACCCGTTGGCTTAGCCAAATGAAATGTGTGGAAAGAATTCTTTCTAAATGGGATGCATTAAAAGGCTACTTTCTAACATATTTTCAAGATGATAACGAAGGAAGAAAGGAAATGAAAGAGAAAAACGTCTGGTTGCAAAGTTTGAAGACAGAATCACAATGATCTATCTCTATTTTATCCATGTTAAATGGTGTTGACAGCTTTAATATACTTCTGCAATCCAAGGAACCGAAAATTCATGTTTTGCATGAATAAATTATAAAGTTGTACAAGCACTTTCTTGTTAAACTTGTAAGATTGGAAATTTTGGCAAACAAGAGTGAAGGTCAGCTGCTGGAGATCGACTTCTCCAACTAATCAATCCAAAGAGATAATAGAAGCCTTTTCATTGGTTTTTCTACCAGACAAGCTCTACGAGCACATGAGGATGACCTGAGCCAAATTCACATTAAGACATTTTTTTCAGATGTGAGATCTTTCTACTGTGCTCCACTCAGATATATGCATCTGAAATTCCCTCTGGATAACCAAGTTCTAAAAGCTTCCAGATATCTTCATCCAAAAAACAGATCAGTTGTTGGATTTGGAGAAATAGCTGATCTGCTTGAGAAGTTTCCAGGAATTATTTCTTCTGAAGAAATCAATACATTGCAATCTGAATATGAATTTTACTAAATAGCTCAAAACGCAGAAATCGGAATTGATGAAGACACAGCTGTTGATAGAATCGATTCTTTCTGGCAGAATATTGATACACTGACTTGGACTTCAGAATTTAAAAAATACTCCCTTCTCTGCAAGCTTTCAAAATGCATCCTGCTCATTCCACATAGCAATGCCTACTGTGAAACTATGTTCAACATGGTGCGAAAAGTACAAACAGAATTACGAAATCAGCTTGGAAAAGACACCAAGGAGGCTTGTTCATCCACCAGTTTGTACTTGGATTTTACTGGAATCCGAATCACGTTGGTTGCACTTTTATCTTCAAAAATTAATTTGTTTTCCAGTGTTTCTTGTCATGAATGGACGCCAAGTGAGCAGCTTGTAAAGAAGGCAAAAAGTATTACATATACAACATTGAAGCAGAGAAGGGATAAAGTTTCTCAGGAGAGCAGGCAATGATGGTATTTTTGCTAAGGAATTGGGTGTTTTATACTATTTGTTGGGCCTTCATTTTGGGTGGTTAGTGGCCTGTTTCTAATTAATACAACCCTAAAGCCAAGCATAAGTCCGGCAAAGTTTTGAACCATAGTCAATTCTTATAAGACACAGAATGAATTGATTTCCATGTCTCAACTTTTTTTTTTTTTTTTTACCCCCCCCCCCCCCCAACACAAGAGCAAATATTTGTTTCAACTGTGAAAATGTACCATTTTTAAGAACAAAACTTTGGTTCTTTTAACGTTGATGGCAGCGACAGTGCCAAGTCCTGGCTGGTCTGTAAGCTATACAATCTGCTTTGATTCAGGATGGGACAGGAGCTAACTGACCGCTCTGGATCACAGCCAGATGAAGCTGCTGTGCTGACACCCCCCCACCCCCCAAAGGGAAAGAGCGCTTCTGCTCCTCCTCCCGTCCTCTCCTGTGTCTGCCCTGCACACATTCCCTAACAGTGTTCGGCCTAAGAGCAAATGTGTGCAGGAGAGGTAAGATGAACCCTACCGATCCACTCCCTCACTTCTTACTCCTGCTTTGGTTGGTATTCTGATGTAAGTGGCCCCCTTACTCTTTCTTCCCTCCCTCCCTTACTCTCCCCCCCTCCCTCCCTTACTCTCCCCCCTCCCTCCCTTACTCTCCCCCCTCCCTCCCTTACTCTTTCCCCCCTCCCTCCCTCTTTCCCCCCCTCCCTTCCTCTTTCCCCCCTCCCTTACTTTTTCACCTCCCTCCCTTCCTCTTTCCCCCCTCCCTTACTTTTTCACCTCCCTCCCTTACTCTTTCCCCCTCCCTCCCTTACTCTATCCCCCTCCCCTTACTCTTTCACCCCCTTTCTCTCTTACTCTTTCCCCCCCTCCCTTACTCCCCCCCCTTACTCTACCCCACTCCCCTTACTCTTTCACCCCCCTCCCTCCCTTACTCTTTCACCTCCCTCTCTTACTCCCCCCCCTTCTTCTCTCTTCTTTCTTCTTCCTCTCCCTCTCCTTCCTTCCTTCCTTTCCCTCTCCCTCTCCTTCCTTCCTTCCTCTCCCTCTCCCTCTCCTTCCTTCCTTCCTCTCCCTCTCCCTCTCCTTCCGTCCTTCCTTCCGTCCTTACTTCCGTCCTTCCTTTCCCTCTCCCTATCCTTCCTTCCTTTCCCTCTCCCTATCCTTCCTTCCTTTCCCTCTCCCTATCCTTCCTTTCCTCTTCTTCTTACTCCCCATTTTCTCAAATTATACTATGGTTTATTCCTCATCCTTCTCTAGTCCCCTTGGAATGCATCTATTTAATCCCCTTCTACCCTCATGCCAGCACAAATCCTCTGTAGAGCTGCCTCTGTGGGATGGCACAAAGACCTTAGGCTTCTAAAACTGGGTTTTGGCCTTGTCCCTCGCACACTGAGAAGTATCCAGATTCTTAATCTTGTGATATGTACGGTAGATGTTGTTTATAAAAATATTTGACATTTTTGATATTGAGGAACATTTTTCAAGATTGACTATTTTTCTTAGCTCAACAACCTTTAGTATTTGGTTACCTGTGTCATTTTGCACTAAAACTGGTTATACATTATACAATTTTCTTATACAATTCATCTTTAGATTTACCAAAACCATATGAGGTGACAGCTAAACACTTTCAATTTGTATGAAAACAGCCAGGCCTTTGCACTACATAATTGAAGGTAAATCTAAATGAAATAGAAACAGAAAATTGTATAATGTATGGCCAGTTTTAGTCAATGATCTGTGAAGGCTTTGGGTGATCTGGCTCAGGTCAGCCTCATGTGCCCTGGCTGTAAAACCATTATAAATACTTCAATGATCGCTTTACATTACTTCATTGGAGAATTCAATCTCCAGGAGCTGACTTTCGCTCTTGTTTGCCAAAATGTCCAATCTTGCAAGCTTGAACATTAAGTCAATGTGCAAGATGACGCTGACATCCCACATCAAATACTAAAGGTTGTTGCAATTTCACTCTGCTAAGCAAACTATTGTGCCTTCCTATCATGACACGTGCAATGTCACCTTCTCAATCACTTTATTGATCGCATTGAATATATTTTTCGAAGTTGCCTTGTTACAAGGGGATGTATCCAGCAATGATGTAACTATTACTGGAGTTCTTTTTCATGATGCGTGACAAGAATTGGGAAGAGTTAATCCGGTGTCACTACTTCCGTCAGTAGTAATAGCAAACCAGCCATCTTCTGTATCAGACAATGCATCAGCAACAATTTTATATGCAGGAAAACCAATGAAAAGACTTCTATTATCTCTTTAGATTGACTTCTCCAATGAAGCAATCTCCAGCACCTCACTTTCACTTTTTTGTTTGCTAAAATGTCCAATCTTACAAGCTTGATAAAGTGAATGTGCAAGATGACACGGACAAATTTCTAGAGGTGGTTGCAATTTCACTGCTAATGATACTATTCCTTCCTATTATGGCAACTGAACTGTCATTGCTGTCCGCTACACTTTATTTTTTTTTTCCCAATTAAGGCCTTTCTCAATCGATTTATTGATTTATTTATTTATTTCAGGTACTTATTATAGCACCGTCAATTTACGCAGCGCTTTACATATACATTATACATTCACATCAGTCCCTACCCCCAAGGAGCTTACACTCTAAGGTCCCTAACTCACATTCATACATACTAGGGACAATTTAGAGAAGATCCAATTAACCTCCCAGCATGTCTTTGGAGTGTGGGAGGAAACCCAGGAAGGCACAGGGAGAACATGCAAACTCCAGGCAGGTAATGTCGTGGTTATTGATAGCGTTGAATATATTTTCGGCAGTTGCCTTGGTACAGGGGAACATAAACCTGCAATGAGGTAACGATATTCTTGATGCGTGAAAAAAATTGGGAAGAGTTTATTCTGTCACTACTTCCATTGGTAGCAACAGCAAACCAGCCATTTTTTTTCCCCTATCGGCACACCACTCCAGTGTAAGAGCCCTTGTGGCTTTCACATTGGAGACAGAGCGGCTCTTTCAGGGCGTTTTGCATGCGCTATTTTTAGCGTTATAGTGCCTGCAAAGTGCCCCAGTGTGAAAGGGGTCTAAGATGAACATTTTTCTGAGCTGAAAAGTTTGATATTTTCTATTGAGAATAAAAAATGGTTGAGATTTGGAAATCATTGCATTCTGCTTTATGTGCACATAACATATCAAGTTTTCCAGATATTGGGTTGTAGTTTTTCAGGTTTGACCATTAATGGACCAAAGTGTTAAACTTTTTGTTGTGCTAAAATTAAAACATTTATCAAATGTTATAACACTCAGTGTGTGGTGGTAAACCACTATGATAGCTTAAGGTTCTTTTCATCTGTAAAATTTTTTGGGCAATTGTTAGATATTCTATACTGCACTTAGCAATTTCTAAAGGCATATTTTGTCAGCCATTCAGCATTTTTTTTATTTTTGGTTGCTTTTAATTGTACTAAAGTATGAGAACCTTTGCGTTATCTTCCTCAGCCGCTGCACTCTCAATGAGCTCCTCAATGATTTCCTGTTCAAGCAATATGATTTCTTGTTCAGACAATATCTGAATGTCAAGAGACAGTTCAGAAGAAGCTAAAGACCCCTTTCACAATGTGCCGCCCCAGGCGTCAGCTGTAAAGCGGCGCTATTTTAAGTGAATTGAGCTGCTTTTTCAGGGCGCTCTGAAGGCGCTATTTTTAACGCTATAGCGCCTGCAGAGCGCCTCAGTGTGAATATAGAATATCTGTGGCATTCTACATGTAGCCATACGGGAGAGTGAAAAGAACAGTGACTTGGACCCCTTTCACACTGAGGCACTATAGCGTTAAAAATGGCGCCAGCAGGGCGCCCTGAAAAAGCTGTTCCATTCACTTCAGTACACTGGAGTGGTGAGCTGGCAGGGCATCAGAAAGTCCTGCCAGCAGCTTCTTTGGAGTGGTGAACTAACTGCTCGTCACCCATTGAAATCAATGGGGCAGCGCTGCTATACCACCGGCAAAACGCCGTTGCCGCAGTGTTTTTCGGGTGGATTTAACCCCTTTTCGGCCGCTAGCGGGGGTTAAAATAGTGACGCTTTACTGCTGGCGCCTGGGGCAGCACAGTGTGAAAGGGGTCTTTAGCTACTCTGTTCTTGATGCCCTGTGTTGCTATAGTACACAATAGCTGTATCTGTAAGGACTGAGCTGCTGAACAGCAAGAATTCCATAAGGCTAAGGCTAGGTTCACACAGATTTCCCTGCATCCAATTTGCATGATGGGAGATTGTGGGAGCGGGTTCACACATCTCCGTGGTGGCTACACAGTGGATTGGACAGGAATCCTGTGCATCTTTGGCTGAGTTTCAGGGATGACTTCAGGCACAAATTCAGCCCCCAATTTGTCCTGGACACTGTGAACAGGGAAGCACCAGACCCCTGCTGCGAGCCGCATGCGCAAGCAGTGTGAACCCAGCCTAAGTCACACAGATATAACTGTTCAGCAGGTCACCAATGTATGGCAGCAGCTATAGAGAACAGCTGCCACCATTGTTTCTACAATCTAAAATTCTTAGCCAGGCACCTTCATACAGAAATACTCTATTTTCTACAGTTGCGCTTCAAAAATATTTCCTATTGTTTAATGTGGAACCATGCCAAATCCAAAATCCCTACATCTATAGACAACAGGGATCAAACACTAAGCTCTCTCTATCCCTGTAAAGAAAATAGGAATAAACATAAGTTTTTTGGAAGCCGGTCTGACCCGCTGCGACCCAATCTCCACATCCGAAGCTCTGCAGAAGACACAAGGTGCTGTGAAATGAATGGGACGTCCCCCTCAGAGTTACTATGGGGGCTTCTATTGTCTCCTCTACACCTTTCTACACAGAGAAGCCACAGCTGACAGCTCCGCGTGGGATCCGCTAAGAGCGGCTCAGATTGCCTTCCAAAAAGGTATATATACTTCTCTTTTCTTTACAGAGATAGAGAGGTTAGTGTTCCATTCCCTGGTGTCTATAGATGCAGGCATTTTACATTTTACATTCACTTCAACTTTAATGCAAATCTCACACTTTTTGAGGCCTGAAGTGACTTATTTATATTTGATTGATTTTATTTTTTGTACTCGGACATGTTAATTCCGGCTGCTTGTATCAAACAGTGTGAAGATAAAAGCACTTGGGGAAAATGTTAGAGCAATTTCCACTACTACTGTCTGTGATGGCTGCTATTTCTTCTGTAGCTGGTAAATAGTTTATTCTCATTTAAGTACATTTTTTTGGCACTGTATCTGCCTTGTGAAAGTTTGTTACTATTTATACATTTTGCACTTTATTGCCCTGTGAGGTGTTGCTACCGTCATCTGAAATGGTTTTTTTTTTCATTTATGACCATTTTGACAATGTTTGTTAAAAATTTAAAATGGACAAAATAAAATATTTTTCAAATATACAAGGTTTGGTTCTTCTGTCTTGGTGTAGTTCTTGGAAGGTATTCTTACTACAATATCCAGTTTTTGGATAGATTAAGCTTTGACAACAACACCCGGAAGCTGGTTGGTTTCTAAGCAGAGCTGCATCAGATTTTGTACCATCCAGTTTGTTACTAAACCCCCTTTAGGAGGTAAAGCATCTCATGGATGGTGTGATAAACAGCACCATGGGCTACGAAAAGAAAGGAGGTCCATTTTCTCTACATCTTTTGTGATGAATATTTTGGAGGAATTATTCCACTGTCCTATTTTTACAATGAGAGATGCACTACCCTACATTCTACGGGCCTCTGTACAATGCCCTATATCTTAGACCTGCTGTACATACTACAGTCCTCTGTAAAATGCCCTATCAACATTTCCTATTTAACATTACCACATTCTCCACTATGTAAGCTATATCAATCCGACGAGCAGCAGAGCCAAGGGACTCAGTTGGGGGCACTTGATGGCAACTGATGGTAAATGAGACTCAGGGATCCCACTGATTCTGCTTTATGGTGAGTTGAACTTTTTTATTTTATATTGCAATGTAATAGAACTAATGCACTTCAATTATCACGGCACCATGGTTGGTATGGTGTCTGGATGACTACATACTTGCCAACAGTCCCAATTTTTTATATATATATAATTTTTTTTTTTCCCCCGGTAAAATCATGATTTTGGGACCCTTGTCCCGATCGGAGCTCGTCCCGATTAATTTCCCAGGATTTTGTCTTTATCCCGGGAAAATTAGGAATGTTTTAGGGAAAAACATTCCCCTCCCCTTGTGTTCAGTGGAGAGGGGAGGAATTGGCTGTCCCCCTCTCCACTGAACACATGAGAAAGCCGGGAACTGCAGCTGTCGCACTGCTGGGGGACACAGATCTCTCTGTAAGGAGGGCTCAGCTGCTGCTGCCAGGGACACTGAAGTAAGGTGGGCTCTGTTGCTTGGGGGTACAGATCGCTCTGTAAGAAGGGCTTCCAGCTGCTGGTGACACTGATGTAAGGAGGGCATTGTTGCTGGGGGACACAGATCTGTAAGGAGAGCTCCGCTGCTAGGGACACCAGATGTAAAGGAGGGGCTCTGCTGCCAGGGACAAAGATTTATATGGAGGGCCTCTGCTTCTAGGGGTACCTGATGTAAAGACGGACTCTGCTGGGGGCACCTGATGCAAGGACAGACTCTGTTGGGGGAACCTGTTGGCAGGCGACGTTGCAGGTGACACACTCAGGGGTCCCACTGAATCTGCATTATGGTGAGTTGAATGATTTCATTCTATATTACAATGTAATAATAGAAATAATGCGCTTCAATTATGCTGACGCCATAACAACCATGGTGCCGGGATGATTGAAGCGCTAACACCAGGTGTTTGGAGTATCTTTAGCTGCTAAGTGTTAAAATCTGGAATACACATCTATTGTGGTGTGGGATCTGCGGCTGCCGTCCCTCCATCCCTTTCCCACTCCATCCCTCATTCATCTCACGCTAACCACACCCCCTTTGAGCCACGTCCATTTAAGCCACGCTCACTATTCATGTAAACCATGCCCATTCTTCGACGCGGCATCTCTACTTTTCTATGTCACACCCACAAACACATGCCCCACCCCCTAATTATAATGTGACTCTGCCTACGGCCAAAAAGGTGTCCCTAAAATTTTTTTTGCAATGTTGGCAACTATGGAGTAGCTGACAGAGGGGGAGTAGCTGACAGAGGGGGGAGTAGCTGACGGGGGGGAGTAGCTGACGGGGGGGGTAGCTGACGGGGGGGAGTAGCTGACAGGGGGGGTAGCTGACAGAGGGGGGGAGTAGCTGACGGGGGGTAGCTGACAGAGAGGGGGTAGCTGACAGAGAGGGAGTAGCTGACAGAGGGGGGAGTAGCTGACAGGGGGGGGTGGCTGACAGAGCGGCAGGCTGACAGAGGGGGGGTAGCTGACAGAGGGTGGTAGCTTACAGAGGGGGGGACCTGACAGAGGGGGGGTAGCTGACAGGGGGGACTTGACAGAGGGGGTAGCTGACGGAGGGGGTAGCTGACGGAGGGGGTAGCTGACGGAGGGGGTAGCTGACAGAGGGGGTAGCTGACAGAGGGGGTAGCTGACAGAGGGGGTAGCTGACAGAGGGGGTAGCTGACAGAGGGGGAAGCTGACAGAGGGGGGGTTACTGACAGAGGGGGGCTAGCTGACGGAGGGGGAGCTGACAGAGGGGGGGTTGCTGACAGAGGGGGGGGTGGCTGACAGAGAGCTGCAGGCTGACAGAGGGGGGTGAGAGGGCAGATGAGAAAGATACCGCAGTGAGGACTCAAGGAGACACAGCAGAGCACACGCCAGGCAAGGAGGCGGAACTCCGGGCGGCCGCGATCACCCACAGTCCAGCCCCACCTCCACATGTGACCAGATCCACCGGGCCAATCACAGACCCTCGTGTCCACCGCCCGCACATAACCTATTTAGCCAATCACAGGCTGAATAGGTACGCCTGCTGCCCATCGCTGAGCTCGGCTCGGGATGTGTCGCTCTAGGTTGAACTGCTGCTATATGTGCCCGGGTTTCAGGTGGCTTGAAAACCGGGCACATGTGTCCAAACCCAGACTGCCTGGGTCAAAATCGGACAGGTGGCAACCCTAAGCAGCCCGCATGAGTAAGAGCACATAGCATGATTGAACAGCACACTGCTCCCAGTGGCCACCGGGAGAACAGACAGTCAGATCTGATGGTGTCAACCCTAAATGTAACTAAATTGTCAGTGAATCCACATCCCTAATAAAATGGAAGAAGTCGCTCAAAAAGAGTCCTCTAATGGGACTTTACGTTGGGACACTGGCTCTGAATATTAGTACAACAGTAGAAAAGATATTCAATAAAAAAATATATATTTATTGTAAAAAAAATATAAAAAGTTGATAACTATGACATATACCAAAACATCTAAAATGGATGCACATGAATGGATGTTGGAATTCAATATGAGACATTAACCAATTCTATTGAAAAAAAGTAATACACAATGTTTTACTCCTTTACGGAGTGACGTGCATCGTTGGGGGTGCCCTCTGTGGAGCTGCTGTGGCTGGTGAGGACTATTGCCCACTCCAGGGACAATAGTGTCTATTCCTTTGGACATATATTCCGCCGAGATTAAACCTATCACCCCTGAAGAGGAGGTTCACCTTCAATTACCTCGAAACGTTGGGTCATTTCTATTGTGTATTACCATTTTTCAATAGAATTGGTTAATGTCTCATATTTAATTCCAACATCCATTTTAGATGTTTTGGTATATGTCATACTTATCAACTTTTTATATTTTTCTACAATAAATATAATTTTTTATTGAATATCTTTTCTACTGTTGTACTAATATTCAATGCCAGTGTCCCAACGTAAAGTCCCATTAGAGGACATACACTCTTTTTGAGCGACTTCTTCCATTGGACCTGTACAGCACCTTGCCAGAGCAAACCTTTGGTATAGCATATATGGGACCAAGGAGCTAGATCCCAGGGTCCAGCCCTCAAAAGAGGAGCATTACAGGCAGCAACCTCGTCTTCTTCCTGGAGACTCGGGTACCATTCACTCTGGCCTTTTTGGCATTTTGAATGGATCCGATATCATGGACCCTTGATCCTGTCAAGGATATTCTTAACGGAACTCTCTTAGCACATCATTAACCATGACCAACACATTAGACACTGGCGAAAAAACTGAGGTACTCTCTGTATGGGAGGGGTTATATAGAGGGGGAAGAAATAAATAAAGTGAACGCGCTAATTGCGCGTTCATGCAATGGTGTACCCAAACGAAATTTGCGTCCTTTTCTTCCCACAAATAGAGCTTTTATTTTTTGCGCTATAAACGGAAAAAGACTGAAAATTTTGAAAAAAAATGATATTTTCTAATTTTTGTTATAAAAAAAATCCAATAAACTAAATTTTAGTCATACATTTAGGCCAAAATGTGTTCGGCCACATGTCTTTGGTAAAAAAAATGTCAATAAGCTTATATTTATTGGTTTGCGCAAAAGTTATAGCGCCTACAAACTAGGGTACATTTTCTGGAATTTACACAGCTTTTAGTTTATGACTGCCTATGTCATTTCTTGAGGTGCTAAAATGGCAGGGCAGTACAAACCCCCACAAATGACCCCATTTTGGAAAGTAGACACCCCAAGGAAATTGCTGAGAGGCATGTTGAACCCATTGAATATTTATTTTTTTGTCCCAAGTGATTGAATAATGACAAAAAAAAAAAAAATTTACAAAAAGTTGTCACTAAATGATATATTGCTCACACAGGCCATGGGCATATGTGGAATTGCACCCCAAAATACATTCAGCTGCTTCTCTTGAGTACGGGGATACCACATGTGTGGGACTTTTTGGGAGCCTAGCCGCCTACGGGGCCCCGAAAACCCAGGACCACCTTCAGGATTTCTAAGGGCATACATTTTTGATTTCACTCCTAACTACCTATCACAGTTTTGAAGGCCATAAAATGCCCAGATGGCACAAACCCCCCCCAAATGACCCCATTTTGGAAAGTATACACCCCAAGCTATTTGATGAGAGGCATGGTGAGTATTTTGCAGCTCTCATTTGTTTTTGAAAATGAAGAAAGACCAGAAAAAAATTTTTTTTTTTTTCTTTTTTCAATTTTCAAAACTTTGTGACAAAAAGTGAGGTCTGCAAAATACTCACTATACCTCTCAGCAAATAGCTTGGGGTGTCTACTTTCCAAAATGGGGTCATTTGGGGGGGTTTGTGCCACCTGGGCATTTCATGGCCTCCGAAACTGTGATAGGCAGTGAAGAGTGAAATCAAAAATTTACGCCCTTAGAAAGCCTGAAGGCGGTGATTGGTTTTCGGGGTCCCGTACGCGGCTAGGCTCCCAAAAAGTCTCACACATGTGGTATCCCCGTACTCAGGAGAAGCAACAGAATGTATTTTGGGGTGTAATTTCACATATTCCCATGGCATGTTTGAGCAATATATCATTTAGTGACAACTTTGTGCAAAAAAAAAAAAAATTTGGCTCTTTCCCGCAACTTGTGTCACAATATAAAATATTCCATGGACTCGACATGCCTCTCAGCAAATAGCTTGGGGTGTCTACTTTCCAAAATGGGGTCATTTGGGGGGTTTGAACTGTCCTGGCATTTTATGCACAACATTTAGAAGCTTATGTCACACATCACCCACTCTTCTAACCACTTGAAGACAAAGCCCTTTCTGACACTTTTTGATTACATGAAAAAAATATTTTTTTGGCAAGAAAATTACTTTGAACCCCCAAACATTATATATTATTTTAAAGCAAATGCCCTACAGATTAAAATGGTGGGTGTTTCATTTTTTTTTTACACAGTAATTGCGCAGCGATTTTTCAAACGCATTTTTTGGGGAAAAAACACACTTTTTTAAATTTTAATGCACTAAAACACACTATATTGCCCAAATGTTTGATGAAATAAAAAAGATGATCTTAGGCCGAGTACATGGATACCAAACATGACATGCTTTAAAATTGCACACAAACGTGCAGTGGCAACAAAATTAATACATTTTTAAAAGCCTTTAAAAGCCTTTACAGGTTACCACTTTAGATTTACAGAGGAGGTCTACTGCAAAAATTACTGCCCTCGATCTGACCTTCGCGGTGACACCTCACATGCATGGTGCAATTGCTGTTTACATTTGACACCAGACCGACGCTTGCGTTCGCCTTAGCGCGAGAGTAGGGGGGACAGGGGTGCTTTTTTTTTTTTTTTTTTTTTTTCTTTATTATTTTTTTGCTTTTTTATCTTATTTTTAAACTGTTCCTTTCATATTTTTTTTAAATCATTTTTATTGTTATCTCAGGGAATGTAAATATCCCCTATGATAGCAATAGGTAGTGACAGGTACTCTTTTTTGAAAAAATTGGGGTCTATTAGACCCTAGATCTCTCCTCTGCCCTCAAAGCATCTGACCACACCAAGATCGGTGTGATAAATTGCTTTCCCAATTTCCCAATAGCGCTGTTTACATCCGGCGAAATCTAAGTCATAAAATGCTCGTAGTTTCTGGTTTCTTAGGCCATAGAGATGTTTGGAGCCACTCTGGTCTCTGATCAGCTCTATGGTCAGCTGGCTGAATCGCCGGCTGCATTCTCAGGTTCCCTGTTGAGACAGGAGAGCCAGAGAAAAACACGGAAGACGGTGGGGGGGGGGGCATTCCCTCCCACTGCTTGTAAAAGCAGTCTAGAGGCTAATTAGCCGCTAGGATTGCTTTTACCTGAAAGCCGACCACTGGCTGAAAAGATTGATACCAAGATGATACCTAAACCTGCAGGCATCATTCTGGTATAACCACTCAAAGTCGTGAATGGCGTACCTGAAGACAAAAAAATGGTTAACAATAAAGCACAGTAAACGGTAAAGTATAAAAAATTGCATACCTGAAAAACAAACATGATAAAACATAATAACAATAAAACATTGCAGAATAGAATACAGTAAAAAAGAGCTGAACAATAGAGAGAGAATAGAGAGAGAGAGAACAATGAAACGACAACTATTTTTTTTGTGTTTTTTGTTTGTTTGTTTTTTACACTTTTTTTGTAACTAACTTTTATAACTGTAACCGGTTCCAGGTTCGGGTCTCTCAAAATGCGATGGCATCTTGGGAGACCCTGTGAAAGTGTGCCTAGTCTGTGCAATGCTGTACCCTACGCTAATACTCAACTAGTGAATGGTAGCGTTCAAACATTCACCAATGCAAAGACCAGGATTGTCAGGACAGGAGGGACAATAATAGCGGGTGTCACGTCTATATCCGCGCTTGCTGCAGACACGACATCTTTTTTGGGGGGGTTTGTTGGGTAGGGGTACTCGGGAGGACATAAAGAATACGCCTCTCATGCAGCCGACTGCACTTGGTTGGGGATGTGAATGGGGGAAGTACGGGCACTGCAGAAGTGGTGGGTTCCCAATTAGGATTGGCGAATGCAGCAGGAAGGGCATTATGGGCACGACGGGCCTGTGTTTGTCTTCTTCTTGGTGGCAGCGGGACACTACTTGTGCTTGCCACCTCACCAGCTTGAACTGCACTTATGGGACTCGCCACGTCACCAAGTGTTACTGCAGTGCTGGTTTGACTACGACCGGGGTGTACTAGGCCGCTGGTGCTTGCCAGTTCACCAAAACGCTACAAAAAAAAGTGACAGTGATCGATCGATACTGCACTTGGGTGGGCTGGGCGGAGGGGCAAAACGCAGGTGCTAGCAGGTATCTGGGCTGATCCCGCTAACACTGCGTTTTTGGGAACCCTAAACTGCTGGGGACGCTAGTATAGATCTGATCGGATCAGATATTGATGCGTTCAGATACTATACCACTAAGGGAGGCGTATGCTGCGTGCGTGGGTGTTAGCGGTACTGGCGCTAATCTGACGCTGCCTGGGGCGACGCATATCACCGCCGGGCGATCAGGGGGCTAAACCTTTATTCGGTAATAAACGGCGGGTGCCCTGACACTATAAAAAATAAACGAACTAACCAGCGTCACCCGTAACGGTTATACGGTGATCAGGGGTGAAAGGGTTAACTAGGGGGCAATCAAGGGGTTAAAACATTTATTAGATAGTATATGGGGGTCCCTGACGCTATAAAATGCTGACGGCGAACCTAAATATTTACGTCCCTAACTAGCGTCACCAGCGACACTAATACAGCGATCAGAAAAATGATCGCTTAGCGACACTGGTGACGGGGGGTGATCAAGGGGTTAAAACTTTATTAGGGGGGGTTAGGGGGGTACCCTAGACCTGCAGGGGGCCTAACACTCACTGTCCTACCACTGCTAACTGTCACAAACTGACACTATGCAGTAATCAGGAAAAATAAAAATAAAAAACCTGCTTGGTGTCAGTTTGTGCCTGGGGGGGGGGTGATTGGGGGGGGGGTAATCGGGGGGGGGGGGGTGATTGGGGGTGTTTAGTGTGCCTGGCATGTTCTACTGTGTTGTGTAGTGTTGGTGCACTTACATGTCTTCTCTCCTCGGCTCTGGAACGGAAACTGCCCAGCCGAGGAGAGATGACATCACATCCTCTGCCTCTGTGTATTATACAGAGGCAGGGGATGTTTCTCATTGGCTGGGAGCGATCGCGAGGGGGGGGCCACGATCGGATGGTCTCCCCCTCGTCTCTCATCGCTCCCAACCAAATGCCAACCGCCGCTGGCACCGGGGGGGGGTCCGATCGGACCCCCCGCCCGTGGGAAGGCAATCACGTACCAGGTACGTGATTTTGCCTGCCCATGCCGCTCTGTTCACGTATATAGGCGTGAGGCGGTCGGCAAGTGGTTAACCTCCCCACCCAAACTCTCTCTCAAACAAATTCAATAGTGATGAGATTACTTGTATAGTGATATAACCACATCCATATGCCAAGTAAATGAAGGGAATAGGTTAATATTCATAATTTCCATTATGGATGAGAAAACACAGGTAAGTATTTGAAAATTCAACTGCAAAATATAAACATCAAAAAAAATTGAAAATATAAATTATTGGGAATAACACAGTGGTGTGTGTTGAGCAACCTATAACCCTGTGAGTAAACCAATTTATAGGATCAAAAAGTCCATCAGGGTGGTGAATACACAAATATAAAAATATTTTAGTATTTAAAGTCCACTATCTCAAGTTCTGGATTGCTTAATAGCTGTATGGGTGCAGACAGTTCTTTTAAGTGTGGTAGATAGTTGAACGTATCCCTGCACACAGGTAGATTCTTTCCTTAAACTGATGACATTGGCTCAAAGGAGTAGACACACAGTGCCCTTACCAGATAAGGTGGACTCACAGGCCCTTGGCGGTGAGTCAAACGGACTATAAAGCCGTATGCTGGTCCTGGGAAGAGTTTCAACTGATGTCACCGAATGGCACGTCTCTGGCCCAATGGAGTTCGGCAGATGTCGTCTAATAGCGTGTCCTTGGCAGGACTCGGCTGGAATTCAGGGTCATTCTCAGTCATCAAATGAAGAAAGAATTTCCTCAGCGACCAATACCATATTGATAAGTAGAAAAAGAAAAAAGCTTCCACATAGTGTAAATCTTTCTCAAACGTAGTGACGTTTATTTAAAAATAAAGGTAATTTTGCAGTCAATACAAAAATTGGGCGGTAAAAACTTGGTTCAAAGTAATATAAAAAATGCCAGATTAAAAAAATTTTGCGCAGTAGGTAATGGTAGGGGTAAAATACATAGAGACCCGATGCGTTTCGTCCTCAAAGACTCATCCTCAAAGACCCCAGCAGAAGTCTTTGAGGACGAAACGTGCCGTGTCTCTATGTATTTTACCCCTACCATTACCTACTGCGCAAATTTTTTTTAATCTGGCATTTTTTATATTACTTTGAACCAAGTTTTTACCGCCCAATTTTTGTATTGACTGCAAAATTACCTTTATTTTTAAATAAACGTCACTACGTTTGAGAAAGATTTACACTATGTGGAAGCTTTTTTCTTTTTCTACTTATCAATATGGTATTGGTCGCTGAGGAAATTCTTTCTTCATTTGATGACTGAGGATGACCCTGAATTCCAGCCGAGTCCTGCCAAGGACACGCTATTAGACGACATCTGCCGAACTCCATTGGGCCAGAGACGTGCCATTCGGTGACATCAGTTGAAACTCTTCCCAGGACCAGCATACGGCTTTATAGTCCGTTTGACTCACCGCCAAGGGCCTGTGAGTCCACCTTATCTGGTAAGGGCACTGTGTGTCTACTCCTTTGAGCCAATGTCATCAGTTTAAGGAAGGAATCTACCTGTGTGCAGGGATACGTTCAACTATCTACCACACTTAAAAGAACTGTCTGCACCCATACAGCTATTAAGCAATCCAGAACTTGAGATAGTGGATTTTAAATACTAAAATATTTTTATATTTGTGTATTCACCACCCTGATGGACTTTTTGATCCTATAAATTGGTTTACTCACAGGGTTATAGGTTGCTCAACACACACCACTGTGTTATTCCCAATAATTTATATTTTCAATTTTTTTTGATGTTTATATTTTGCAGTTGAATTTTCAAATACTTACCTGAGTTTTCTCATCCATAATGGAAATTATGAATTTTAACCTATTCCCTTCATTTACTTGGCATATGGATGTGGTTATATCACTATACAAGTAATCTCATCACTATTGAATTTGTTTGAGAGAGAGTTTGGGTGGGGAGGTTAATATCTCCCTATACACGTTTTTGGATCACTACTGGTGTATTTGACATACACTTTTGGAGGTTACCATCTCTACAGTCACCTCACAATATTAAGATTAATATTTTCTGTACACACTTCAGGATTGTGCACCTTCAGTTATGTAATATTGCTATCACTATCTCCAGATGATATCACTTTTAGCGCCACACTTTATTTATTTCTTCACATATTTACACGGGTCAGGTTGTTGTGTTGGCTGCTTTACTTTGTAGGAGTTGGCGCAAATTTTTTATACACAATTTATATAGAGGGGGACTTCCTGTCTTGAGTGTACCAGTGTCCATTCACCTATAGGTGGCGTATAACCCACATAGTAATTACTATGGTGCTCTGTGTCCCGTGATGTACGATAAAGAAATTGCAATATTTACTTCAATAATACAATAAATATAATATATAAACTATTCTTTCTGAAAGATGGTTATGGGTTCCCTCTATCTATTGCATATATGTATTAACTTGTCTATCCCTATATAATAAGCTAATCTATTAAGACTCTGATAAGCACAATGATGTAAGGTTATCTATAAAAGTAAACACACTGCTTAGTAAAACAATATCTTTCATTTATTTCCCAAGAAAATAAGTATTTTTGATGTTCTGCTGTTATACTATTTGCATATTCCTATCACAATCCTCCTATACATAGTCTCATTGGCTGGGCACAAGATGGCAAAAGAGGGCCATAGCCATGAGGCTCAGGCCAAAGCCAGGATCCAAAAGGAAAAGGGGCTATTTCTATTTTGTGTGTACTTTTTACAATCATTCACCCCCACTTGCCTCCTGTCCAATAAGATATTACCAAGAGGTAGTCCTTGTAATATACTATATTGGCCTCTAGGGGCAGCATTGTCCATGTATCATCTCTATGAGCCCTGGGCTGTCTTCAGTGTTAGCTAGCCCTTATTCTCTTTGAGGCCTGTAATCACACATGTCACACCAGGTGGGCTTGAGCCAAGCCCTTGTTAAACTTGCTCACTTCCAGATGCAGATTCTGATATGCTACAAAGCTTTGATGGTAACTGGTTATATTCCAACTTGGGGACCATCTGCCTGTCTCCTCCAGGGAGTGAAATACCAGAACTATGATATTAAACCACATGTTGCCTTCCAACATTAGGAAAACTGTGCCATGCCATAGGCCACATCTTCTCATGGTGTCACGGCTCCACCCACACCAATAAAGTGGATGTAAACCTCAGACATGAAATCTGAACAAAGCATATCCCTCTATAGTGTGTCTCAGTCCAGAGCACTAAGTGTCATTTCTGTCTGCTGCCTCCTTCCTAACACAAAGTTGCAAAATTATGCTTGGGCATTAACATTTGTTTTACCCTTAGCTGCCATATTCCAATAAACCCCATGCCTGCAGATCCCCACAACCACCAGGCATGGTCACCACCCCCACAACCACCATCAACATGGGGACAAGGTGCTTTGCCACGTAGAACCCCCCATGTTGATGGAATGTGGCCTGGCATGCTCATTCACTCTTCAAGCTCTGCAGCATGTACGCACACTGCCGGTGACCAACTCCCGCTGTGATTGGACACAGCGGAAGTGGCGAACCCAGTGTCCGCTGGAACATGCCGATAGTTCCCGAGAAAGGCAGATCGCCGTTCTGCTAGTAGGGGAGAAAGAGATCGTGTGTTTCTGCTAAGCAGGAACATGGATCTCTATCTTATCATAGCCAAAGCACCTCCCCCACACAATTTTTCACACTCCCAGGGAACACACTTAACCCTTTGATCGCCCCTGATGTTACCCCTTCCCTGCCAGTGTCATTAGCACAGTGACAGTGCATTTTTTTTAGCACTGAACACTCTATCAGTGTCACTGGTTCCTAAAAAGTGTCAGATTTGTCCGCTGCAATGTTGCAGTCCCCCTAAACATCACTGATCGTCGCCATTACTAGTAAAAAAAAAAATCCATAAATATATCCCATAGTTTGTAGACCCCGTAACTTTTGCACAAACCAATCAATATTCGCTTATTGGGATTTTTACCAAAAATATGTAGAAGAATACATATTGGCCTAAGTTGATGAAGAAATGTGATTTTTTTTACATTTTTTATTGGATGTTTTATAGCAGAAAGTAAAAAATACTGTTTGGGGTTTTTTTTCAAAATTGTCACCCTTTTTATTTTGTTTATAGCGTAAAAAAAAAAACTGCAGAGGTGATCAAAAGAAAGTTCTATTTGTGGGAACAAAGGACATCAATGTTATTTGTGTACAGTGTCGCACGACCGCGCAATTGTCCTGGTCATGAGGGGGGGTAAATCTTCCGGGGCTGAACTGACTTTTATTAACCACTTGACAACCGCGCCATAGCAGTTTTACTGTTTGCGTATATATATATATATATATATATATATATATATATATATATATATATACATGATCCTGCACTTCCGAGTAGCAGTGAGTGTGCGCCCGGCAGCGGCTCGCTCCCGATAGGTGGGTACTGTGGACTCGATGTCCACTGGCATCGGCTGATCATTCGGTACACAGGCAGAACGGCAGTCTATGTAAACAAGGCAGATCGCCGTTCCGTCAGTAGGGAAGGCATGGATCCTGTGTTCCGGCAAAGCAGGGACACAAATCCAAGCCTTAAAAATGTAACAAATAATTCTGCGCTGCCTAAAAAAATAGCAGCTAACACAGCAAATTAGATAAGTGCAATAAGAATGAATATCAAATAGCGCTTATATGTGAAGCAAAATACAATAATAAAATTGGAACAAAGGGGAAATAAATCCCAATAATCACTGATGAGAAAACAAAAATAAAAATACAAATCCAAGCCTTCCCTTAGTAAAAGCACCTCCCCCATTACAGTAAAACACCAGCTAGGCACACAGTTAACCCTTCGATCGCCCCTGATGTTAATCCCAGCCAGTGTCATTAGTACAGTGACAGTGCATATTTTTAGTAGACATGTGCACTGCCGAAAAATTTGTTAGTTTTAGTTTTATTCATTTTTATTTTACTTTTCATTTTTTAAAGGTCATTCATTATGATCGAAATTAGTTATTTCAAATATATTAGTAACTTCTGAAAAATTTGAATTAGTTATGTTCCATTCGTATAGATGCAGTATTTTTTAATTTGAAAATTCGGAAATTTGAAAATGTAATAAATCGAAAATCCAAAATAATAACTAATAAACATTAATAATCACTAACTATTAAATTATAGGTATTGAAATTTCCTTTTAAATTTTTTTTATAAATCTGTTTATATAGAACATGAAACATACAGGGACAAAAGAGAAAATAAATAAAAATAATGGATATGTCCCAGCCGGACAACAGCAAGTACCCACGGGGGGGGTCTCTGTAAGGTGATGCATAACAAGGAGAACACACAAATCACATGCCGGTGTCTTGCCGAGAAAGTTCCCCCCCCCCGGCGGATAAGGACCCCCCCGTAAGGCGCAGCGCTAGCGCAGTACGAACGACTAAGGAGCCGCCGAAAATAGCCGAAGCTGAAAACCTTCAATCAGCTGTACATGGCGCCTGCGCCCTAGGTCCAGGGTCAAGCCCCACTATCCAAGTGGGCCTAGAGGGAGAATAAAAAAGTGCAGAGTGAAGCGAGGATGTGCCCGAAGCGTGGCAAGCGAAGCAAGGATGCGAGGGGCCCTCTTACAGGCGCCGTGTACAGCTGATTTGCAACTATTCGGCTTCGGCTATTTCCGCCCCCTCGTACTGCGCAAGCGCTGCGCATGCGCAGTAGAGGGGGTCATTATCCGCCGAGGGGAACTTTCTCGGCAGAACACCGGTCTCGGCTGGACTGAATTATAAATTGGTTTAGACTCTAGTGCTCTAGAAGGACCAGGAGCAGGAGACAGAAATACCTTCTGTTCAGTAACCTGTCAATAAGTGTGGGGCCTCTCAGTAAGGAGGATAAATAGGTGAAGAGAGGACATGGTAAGCTGGGAAGGGGTGATGTAGGATAAGTCACATCTCCTCAATCAGATGATGCTGTAGATCAGGGGTGTCAAACTCAACTTCCTCGTGGGCCGCATCAGCATTATGATTGTCCTCAAAAGGACCGGCCGTATCTGTAAGACTAGATGTCCAGCACATCCCCTTCCCTTACATTAGATGTCAAGAGCCACCCCAC
Organism: Lithobates clamitans; assembly: GCA_037952925.1. Taxonomy (NCBI): domain Eukaryota; kingdom Metazoa; phylum Chordata; class Amphibia; order Anura; family Ranidae; genus Lithobates; species Lithobates clamitans. The sequence continues at coordinate 393,954 of JBBGZY010002334.1, forward strand.
CATCAGAAGTTGAGTCCCCTACTCTCCCTTACATCACAGTGCACCCCCTTTCCTTATTCTACTGCTGGGAAGAAGCTGGATGCATTGCTTGAAAGCAGAAAGTAGGGTTCTGGAGGAGGACCAGAGGAGGGCTGGAGCTCCCCTGCAGCTGCAGGAGAGGTGTGAGGGCCACATGACATGGCCTGGAGGGCCGGATTCGGCCCGCGGGCCTTGTGTTTGACACCTGTGCTGTAGATGGTTCTAATAGCCATTTGGACCATACTTTATCGTATTTCTTAGGGCATCCTGAATGATAATAGGTATCTCTATATTTCGGGGTATTATGGTATTAACATGTAACTTCCATAAGGAGAGGGGGGGTGGAGCCTGTTTCTTCCAACATAAGGTAATCATTTTCCCGGCATAAAACAGGTGTAGACCTATCAGGGTCCTCTCTGCCACTCTAGGTACCCGTTCCTTCACCAGACCCAACAGACAAATTTGTGGTGACGGGGCTACCGAAATACCCAGCAGGTCATTTATTACAGCGAGTACCTGTGCCCAGTACACCTCGATCGCAGGACAGGACCAAAACACATGAATAAAGTCTCCCGGAGAGTAGTCACTTCTCCAGCACTCAGAGGACAGGGAGGGGCACGTTTTGTGTAGCCTATAGGGAGTAATGTATGCCCTATGGGCAATCCTATAATGTGTGATGGTCTCCCAGGGAGACCAGGATTTTAAATGGGAAAATCCCATATGTCATCCCAGTCCTCAGAATCAAGCTCCGGGAACATCCCGCGACCAGCGTTGCCGAAGAGCGGACAGCTTTGGAGAGGAAACAAACATATAGTGTAGCGCTAAATAGCAACTGAATCACCTTAAAGTGGAGGGCCACCCTAAAATAAAAAATAGCATCAAAAATCGTAAAAAAATTAAAAACAAAACATTTGAAAAAAAAAAAATTTTAAACTTACCTGAAACCCTTGTTGCTAGGCAGTCTTCCTAATCTGCCTCTTCCTATTCCGCGGCGTGTCCTGCTCCTCGGTGAGTGGCCCCGTTGCCTTCTGGGAACTGTGTGTGTCCCAGAAAACCACGGGGCCATTCACAGAGCTCCGCGCCGTTCGCGCGTGTACAGTAGGAAACTGGCACTGAAGCCGCAAGGCTCCACTGCCCGTTTCCCTTAGTTAGGATGTCGGCACCAGCAGCCGATCCGATGGACAGATCGGCCTCGGGGGGGCCGTCATCGCGGGCTCGCTGGACAGGTAAGTGTCCTTATTAAAAGTAAGCAGCTACAGTGTTTGTAGCTGCTGACTTTTAAAAAAAAAACAAAAAAAATGTCCGGAACCCCGCTTTAAGGCAAAAAAATATGAATAAAAATAAAAAAATCTGTGAGCATAGATTAATGTGAAATAATTATGGGCTAAACTGATCCAATAATCAAATCAGTCCACATATACAGTATAGTATTCAATGAAATATTCCCTCCAATCTTCAGTAATAGCAGGAAATACGTGGTCATACTGAATCAAAGCAGTACCGAAAAGCATATGAAAGCATACAGATGGAAAGGGTGGGAACTCTTACTGAAATAGATGGACGCACCTACCATACGGCAGCGAGTCTGACAGACATAGTACTGGATATCCAGTAGTGTGTTGATGCCAAGCTGGATGGTGGTGTAGCAACCACGAACTCCGATCCGCCTAGGTTGGATGATGTTTCTAAGGTGAAATTTCCAAACCGATCCACCACCGAACCGGTCCACACTGGCAAAGATCTAAAAATGGTCCACAGCACTCAAGCGTGGGGAAGAGAGGAAAAAGAGAAGCTCCACATGGTGCAGGTCAACCTTGGTTGACTTGGTTTGTTTGAGTGTTAGCAGCTTATTATCTATTTATTTTTTCACTTATTTTGTGGGTCTTAGCGCAGTATTTCCCCCCCCTTCCTCTCACAAGCTCTGGAGAGGAGACTCTGAGGAGATGGGCATACAAGACAGAGGTGGGTTTCTCTGCACACTCGTATCTTGTAATTGTAAGGTCACATTGTACCAATTGTCTCTCTGTAGAGGGGAATTGACTTTTGAAAGCATGGGACAACTGCAGGTAGTGAAATAAATATGAAGTTGGGACATTGAAATGTAATACTAGATGGTCAATAGAGCAAATAGAGTTGTCTGTGGCAACATCCGAGAGCCGTTTGATGTTACACTTGGCCCACACTATAGGATCAGGGAGTGTAAACAGATGTGATAGGTTAAGGTTATTCCACAGGGGGGGGCATTTGGAGAAACTGCAGATCTTGGGTATCGCTCACAGACCAACCCTGCCCTCCATGCTCGAAGGGCTGTGAGCATGGAGAGAGTTATAGCATATGGGGCTGTGGGCCCTCTAAAAAGTAGATTGGACAGTGCTTCCACAGACCCGACCACTGCGGCTTCCACAATTACTGCGGAGTTGGACATATCTGGCACCAGCCGCCAGGCCGCAGTGACCAGCTGGGTTGCAAGAAAGCATTTCTGGCAATCTAGAAACGCCAGCCCCCCTTGCGAGGTGCGGCGCATCAGGGTGGTCAACTTATACCTAGGCTGGCGAGGACCCCAAAGAAAAGGAGGAAAAAATTCTGTTCAGATGCAAAAAGGATTGGGGGGATTGAGGGGAGTTCCGAAAATAGATAATTAAATTTAGGGAGAATCTTCATTTTGATGAGATTTATTCATCTCCAGAACAGGACTTAGGAGGTGTGGGTCTGTGTAGATCAGGAGACAAGATGGCATTAAACAGTTTAACAGGACAATAGGGTGCAATCCTCTCCAGAACAGCATACAATACTTCGGGTTTGAAGGGGGGAGGGACATAAATACCAGATATAATGTACCTGCGCTGCCACTTCGTAAGCACCAGCAGAACATACCTGCCCTGTGGGTCAGAGTGTACCATCTCAACAACACAGGGGAGGGATCTGTGGATCAGAATTGAGACTCCTTTAGCATAAGTAGAGTATGAGGCATGGAATGCCCTCTGTACCCAGGGTCTTTAGGGCCATCAGCTTGCTGCCTGTTAAATGCGTTTCCTGCTGAATCAAAATTTGTGGAGTGTGTAGTTTGACATACTGAAATAAAAGAGCCCTCTTAAACTTGGAATTGAGGCCCCTCACATTCTGGGACATGACAGATACCATATCTCGGTTACGTGATGCCCTTTGTGGGATATTGAACTGCTCTGCAGGAGGCTCCCTACACTGAGACGGATCTACTTTGTGATGCAGAAATAGTGCACAAGTCAAAATATACCTTAAAGAACTCTATCACACATAAAACCTTATCAAAACATTCCCAGCACAACGTGCTTTCCCTACCGGTACCCGGTTCCCCCCAAAAACAAATGGGGGAGACGGGTATCAGTCTGTACCCAAATAAAACAATTAACAGCTTAAAGACTTGACCTGCAAACACAGAGTACTGTGTTGTGAACAGGTCTTGATCTAGCCCAGCTCGTCAGAGCAAACACTGTCAGTGTCATGGTTATGCAATAGAGTTTTCTGTCAGCTTACCTGTCTCCATGTGTTCATCTCTAGAGACCAGCTGCCCCTCACCTGACTGCTTTTGTAACCTCTCCTCTAAGCATGGCCCCACCCCAGGCCCTATCAGGGAACCCTATATTAACCTGTGCACCGCAAGCCAGCAGTGCTGATCAACCATTGTGTGTTAGCCTCTGTGTGTACTTGCTGTGTTTCCTACAGCTGATTCCTGTTACCGACTTTGGCCTGTTCTTAACTATTCCTGTCTGCTCATGACCCTGACCTTTGGCGTGTTCCCGACCATCCCTGTTTGCCTGTGACCCTGAACCTTGTCGTGTACTCTGTTGTCCTTGTCTGCTTGTGGCCCCGACCTTGGCTTGTCCCTTACTTTACTTGTTGTTCCAGCCTGCTGCCTCCTTCCTCTTCTCCTGTAGTTTACCGTGAGCGTGAGCTGTGAGACCCTGGGGGCCGCGACCTGGAGCCAGACTGCAGCGCAGTCCATCCTTACCACTAAAGGCTCTGGTGAACACCTGCTTGCTCTTAGACTCTGTGCCCTGGGGAATCTATGCTCTAGCTCCCAGTGGGATCTGTGTCAGTGATCCAGTAGACCTGCTTCCTGGACCTCTCAGGGTTCAGTCCGCAGCAGTCAGCCGTAGGGTCCACTACCTTGCGGTGCACTCCTGATCTCAACGGTGTGCATCTGGGTGACCTGACAGTCAGTCTCACAAGGTGCACACTCCAGGAAGAGGTATGGGGGGGGGGCACGGACTGTAAAGCGCACAATCCCAACTGCCAACCGCAGTTTGTGGCAGTAAATCTGTGGGATCGGGGGGGGGGGGGAGTGAAGGGGAGAGGGTCTGTGGAGGACCACAAAGAATATGCAGTCAAAGGGAGAATCAGCAATTAGTTTCAGAAGTGAGAATTAAGCTAATGTACAGTAGGTAATGTCAGGTGTCTAATTAGGGTTGGCCCCAAACAGTGGACTCTATGACAGTGGCTGTTATGCTGAATCCTGGCTCTCAGGTCCAAGAACATCAGGCATTTAAGGACAGCATCTTTGCCTGGATCGTAAAGGCTAACAGGCAAGCTTCAGGGTAACAAAGACAGAGTCAGCTGAAAATAAATGCCCAACGGGGCTCATAGGGCCGAAGCCCAAATACTTGCAGTGATCCAGCCAGTGGAGTGCATCTTTTCCAGTGTAACCTCGCATGAGTGGATTAAGGGCCAAGTAACCAGGATGCTGCCGCCGACGGGGTGTCAAAGAATTGGACACGGTCACCATCCACAATCTGAAGCTTACTAGGATAGAGAAGGCTGAACTTGAGGCCCTTTTCTCTGAGCCAATTACGGACCTCTGTAGAGGAGCGTCGCTTCTGCTGAACCTCCAGTAAGTAATCCTGGAAGAGAAGGATCTTAGTGCTCTCATATTTTAAATCCTGCTTCTGCCTGGCCACCGCCAGAATCTGGTCCTGTAATTCAGTAATTTCAAGAGAAAATGGCGTGGTAGAGTCCCTGGAATAGGCGGCGTAGGGGGTACTCTGTGAGCCCTCTCCACCACAAATGTGGAGGGCATGGCAGGTAGATCTAGCAGCTGGATTAGGAAGGATTCAGTGAACTCCGCCAGCTTGGGGCCTTCTGCCCGCTTAGGCAGGCCGAGGATACGGATGTTATTCCATCTGAGTCTGTTCTCTGTATCTATGGCTTTATCCCGAATCGCTTTGACTTTGATTTGTAGGGCACATACCTCTCTAGAATCCGCACTAGTGTTGTCTTCAAGTTGTGAGATGCGATCCTCTGCCTCCGACATCCTAGATCTAAATTTGTCTAGATCATAGCGGATTAGGCTGATGTCTGTGGCCATATAGTCAATCTTTACCAAGAGCGTATCCGTACAGGATTTGACTGCATCGTTGCAGGCTTTAATAGCAGCGAGGAGGCCAGAGGATGCAGACGTGAGACGTCTGACGGGGGGAGGGGCCTAAAGGTGGCGCCGGAGTAGAGGACGGAGGCGGGCAGGACAGAGCGGGTCGGCGTGCAGGGGGCGAGCGGCGAGGTGAGAGACTGATGCCGCTTCGCGCCCTGTGTGTCTGAGAGAACGCGGCTGGCATCCCTGTCACCTCCAGCAATGGAGAGGAGGAACGGATCCCCATGCAGAGAGCGAGCGGAGGAGAGAGACTAGCGAACGGAGCTCCTGAGCGGGCAGAGTGATGGGAGAGCTTGCATAGACTCTTCATGAGACAGCGACCCACAACAGAGCCAGGGTCTAAATGAAAATAAAGTTGATGAACAGCGGCATCTCCCCCTAACCCACCCCGCGCTGGATCTAGATGCGATCAGATCAAGTGGAAACATCACAGCACACTGTAACACAAGGAATTGGTGAGTTAAAGCACAGAAGAAGACCACCTCTCCAGGTATGATTGTATTTGACCTGATTAACTGTTAAATGAAAAATGATATGAACCGGAGAGGTGTGATGTGAAAATAAAGGAGGAGGAAGGAAAGTAAAGGGTCATATAAGAGACTGTCCATTTACCCCGGTAATTAATTGCTTAATCTCTAAAGCATTGTCAGCAAGGAGGAGGGGAGCCTGTAACCGAAGCCATAGAGTTATATAGGCGCTGTTTGGTGCCTGCCGCCCAGAGAGACGGAAACTATATACAGCTAAACAGTGCAAATAGAAAGTGTTATACGGAAAGGGTGGAAGACTGGGTGAAAGGCAGGTATGCGACTGCTGCCTGGGATTGTACATATCTAAAGCAAGTCCGGGTGAAGTATGAGAGGGCGCAATCAGAAAACAGCTGAACCCAAGACTCCCAGGGAGAGCCTTAATACAAGTACAATACAGAAATACCTCAAGGAAGTGAGCGCCAAAAGCCCGGCTGCTGACATGAAACAAACAGGAACAAAAGATAAAAAAAAAAAGTTGAAACAAAAAGGGGGGCAGGGGGAGAAGCCCAGAGAAGATATGGAGCAAGAGGGCGCTGGTGTCATGAGCGATTCAGAGGAGATAAGAAATGCTATACCCTCTATAAGTAAAGCAGAGATGACAGAAATGTTCACTAAGCTAGAAAATGTTATCAAATCAGAAATTTTGAGTGTGCGGTCAGACATGAGTCATCTCCTACGTAGAGTGGAAGAAATAGAAGAAACTACAGATTCCCAGGTGAAAGAGATACAGGATTTAAAAAGAGCAAGTGAAGAAAATACAAGATGATAATCGTTTATTAAATTTACAAACTGGAAGAACAAGAAAATCAAAGTAGAAGACAAAATCTGCATATAAGAGACCTCCCTGAACAACAAAATCAGGACTTGAGAAATAAGCTGCAGAAAATTTTCAATCCGATCCTGGGAAGAAGGGATGATGAGTTCCTGAGGATTGACAGGGTCCACAGGATCAGAAAACCCCCAAATATGAGGCAAGATATCCCAAGAGATGTAATAAAGTTTCACTCATATGAAGACAAGGAGAAGATATGGACCAATCTCAGAGGGGCTCCCCCCCCAAGCTTTGATAACAAAGAGTTAAAAAAACTTCTCAGACTTATCAGCAGGAACATTAGCAAGAAGAAGGCAACTAAAACCCCTGTTGGATCAACTGAAAAAGGCTAACCTGAAGTATAGTTGGGGGTCTCCAACATCCCTGCTAGTGACAAAAGAAGGTAGAACATATAAAATGAGGTATCCAGAGGAAATGCGGGACGTCTGTGGAAACCTGGGGATTATCCCACCCAAAGTACTTATATGAGCAAAAATGGAATGGAGATATGAAGACAAGGACAAGGGGAAGAGAAGGATAGAGGACTTTTTTTTTTCCTCTTCTCTTCTCTCTCTCTCTCTCTCTTTCTCCTTCTCTCTGCCCCCCACTTTTTGGGTGCGGACGGAGAGACAGATTGAAGACTGTAACTTTGTGACTTTGTGTTTTTGATATGAGGGGGGGGGATGGGGTAAAGGGATATGGGGTAATGGCTATATAAAAGGCCCAGGGCTGGAGGGGATATGGAGGAGATCTACGACCCGACTGGAATGCGCACCAAGGTCCCGCTAGCCCACTTCCCCTGCCGTATGGGGCGGCAGGGAGGTGGGCACCGGCGGCCATCGGAGGAGAGTCACCCCTGGGAAAGTAACTCGGGATATGAGATCTAGTTGGTTTCATATGTTCGGGCTGACGGCTGGCAGGGCCGGGAGGGGAAGGAGGGGGAGGTGTGGGAGGGGGGGGGGATGGGGGGGGATGTAATCGCAGAGTGGGAGTACACAGAGGTTGTCAGAGAAAGGGAGATGAAATACAGATATGCTTGAGTTAAATTTACTGTCCTACAATGTTAAGGGTCTGAACTCCCCAGGAAAAAGACACAAGATCCTCAGGGAGCTACAGCACTACAGAGCGGACGTAGTATTCCTACAGGAAACACACTTGATGCAGGGATCAAATATTAAACTATATTCTCCACGAATGTCCACCTGGTTTTACAGTGATACACCAATAAGTAGATCTAAGGGCGTGGCAATAGGGTTTTCTGGCTCCGCAAAATTCTCAGAATTGGGGAGATTGACAGACCCAGAGGGCCGATTTTTATTTCTCAAGGGTATGCTAGATAGGAAAAAGCTTACATTGGCAAATGTTTATTGCCCTAATAAAAACCCGACTATATTTTTATAGTAATATATTTAAGGGGATGCTTTCCAAACTGGCGGAATTTAGGGAGGGAGAGGTGGTGATGGCGGGAGACTTCAACTTCTGTCTGGACCCCGAACATGATAGTACGTCCCAGGCACAGGGGACAAGTAAGGCTCAATTAAAGCGGTTGTATACCCGCTGTCATTTTTTTTTTTTTTTTACACCTGCAAGGGAAAAGGCATAATGAGCTAGTATGCACCGCATACTAGCTCATTATGAGATACTTACCTTAGAACGAGGCGCCGGCATCTCACCTGGTCCACGCCGAGGGAGCCGACATCTCCCCTCGGCGTGTCTTCCGGGTATCGCGGCTCCGGCGCTGTGAGTGGCCGGAGCCGCGATGTCGTCACTCCCGCGCATGCGCGCGGGAGACTTCTGCCCGGCATGCCGGGCTGTCAGCGGAGAGTCCCCTGTGCGCATGCGCCGCTGCAGTTAGCGGCTCATTGCGAGGGGAATATCTCCTAAACCTTACAGGTTTAGGAGATATTTTTTTTACCTACAGGTAAGCCTTATTATAGGCTTACCTGTAGGTAAAAGTTACAAATTAAGGTATACAACCGCTTTAAGTATGATTAAAAAACAGTTAAAGGAAAACCACTTAATAGATGTGTGGAGGATGCAACACTTAAAAACCAATGACTATACCTTTTTCTCCCCTGTGCACGGGACGTACTCAAGGCTGGATTACATAATGCTGGATCACAGTTTGATGGATTCTGTCGAGGAGTCTAGAATAGAGGTCACTTCCCTATCAGACCATGCGCCAGTTACATTAAGGATTAGGCTTACAGAAACTCAAAAACAGTCGTATTCTTGGAAATTAAATGAAAATTTATTTTTGGATCCCAAAGTGCTAGAAAAGATTAAGGATGAAATAGAATTCTTTTTCAGAACCAATGATACAGGAGGAATTTCACCGGCGGTGCTGTGGGAGGCGCACAAAGCGTATATAAGAGGGGTGCTGATATCCATAGGGGCCGGGCTGAAAAGAAAAAGAAGAGAGGAGAGGGAAAAACTCATTGAGGAAATACAGAAATTAGAACAGGGCCACAAAAAATCAAAAGGCCTATGTCAGGACAGCTATCGACAGTTAGTTGCAAAAAGAGAAGAGTTGAGAGACAGCATGGAACAAGACACAAAAAGGGCCCTTAATAAATTATTAAAGGATAGATACGTCTGGGGTAATAAAATAAGTAAACATCTGGCAAGGATACTGAGGAAGAAAAGAGAGAGGAACTATATTATGAAAATACAAAATAAAAAAGGAGAAATAGTAGGCTCAAGTAAGGGAATAGCGGAAGAATTCAGAAAGTACTATAAAGATCTATACTCCATCAAACAAAAGGGACTAGAAAAAAGTACAAAGGAGGAGAAGATGGAAGAATTCCTAAAGGAAGCAGAGGTGGTAAAGATATCCGAAGAGGAGAGAGATCTCCTCGACAGACCAATAGAAGAGGCAGAAATCCTTGCGGCCCTTAAGAGTAGTCCCAAGGGGAAAAGCCCTGGCCCTGACGGATTTACCTCATTATATCTGGTAAAATTTAAACAAATTTTAATACCTAGACTAAGACATTATTGGAATAAACTGGGTACAGACTGTAAAATGGGGGGGATGGGGATGCACTATTGGCGGCCATAACTTTAATCCACAAAGAAGACAAAAATAGGGAGCTGTGTTCGAGCTACAGACCCATTTCATTGTTAAATGCCGATGTAAAGTTATTCGCCAAAGTCCTGGCAGGGAGATTAGGAGATAAAATGACCACCCTGGTTCATCAAAACCAGGTGGGGTTTGTACCGGGAAGACAGAGTAGGGACAATGGAGTGAGGTCTGTGCTCCTGGTAGAATCCATCAAACGAGGTGGGTCCCCAGTTCTATTCCTGTCATTGGACGCAGAAAAAGCGTTTGACAGGGTAGACTGGGGGTGGATGCTCAAAACCTTAGAAACAATGGGGATGGGCCAGAGATTTATCTCTTGGGTGAAAATACTATACACCATTCCAACGGCATTTGTGAAGACTAATGGAGTGACCCTTGAGGCCTTTCCGGATGGATAATGGTACTAGGCAGGGGTGTCCACTGTCCCCCCTCCTGTTCGTCCTAACCCTAGAACCTCTACTATCTGCCATCCGTAGAGATCCAGACTGCAGTGGGGTGAAGATAGGTTCAGAGGAACACAAATTAGCGGCCTTTGCAGATGACGTGTTGTTTTTTATTACAAATCCTAGGATTACGATCCCGAACATTCTGAAGAACCTGAAAAGATTTGGGGAGATCTCAAATTTTAAAATTAATCTCGGGAAGTCGGAGGTTCTTAATTTGAATGTGAGAAAAGAGGAGGAGGAGAGCCTTGCAGGGTCTTTCCCCTTCCCTTGGAGGAAGACGATTAGTTACCTGGGGGTCAAGCTATCGAACAACCTGAAGGAATTGTATTTGAATAACTATATCCCCCTGTTAGACGAAATTAGACGAGAGGTTGGAGGTTTGGCCCACTGCCCCCTTTCATGGCTCGGATGCATTAATGCGGTGAAAATGGCTATAATGCCCAAAATCCTGTACAAGTTCCAGATGCTTCCTATCCCCCTCCCCCAGGTGTATTATAGGGCTTTAAAGGGCCTAATAGGGAGGTTTGTCTGGGGTGGCAAAAAGCCCCGAATTGCCAGTTCGGTCCTGAGCAGGAGGAAAGAGAAAGGAGGATTGTCGCTGCCTGATCTTTATAAATATTACAAAGCGGTGGTATTGACACGAGTTATAGAATGGTCAAAGGGGGGTCTAGAAAGGAGGTGGGTAAATATAGAACACAGTATGAGTAGTAAAGATCTAAGACACATAATGTGGAACCCAACCAAATATAGAGCACTAGACACAGAGATTCCGACACTAACACATAATGCTTTGAAGGTGTGGGATCAGGTTCATATGCAAAATAAGTGGACGTACAACTCACCTTTGATATTTATTAAAGAAAATAATTTTTTTGCACCAGGGAAGAGGGAGGTGGGAGGGAACTGGATTAAAAGGGATAGTTTACAAATAAGAGATGTAATTAGAGAGGGGAAAATATGCACTTATTCTGAATTAAAAGAGAAGCCTGAGAATTTTTCCATCGATCCATGGAGGTACCTTCAGCTGTCTATATTTATTGGGAAACTGCCGAAACCCCTCAGAGGGGTGGAAGAATACAGGCCCCTGGAGCAGCTCTGTGAGGGGGCGCGGCAGAGGGGTCTGGTTTCACAAATCTATAAAATTTTAAGTGAGAGAGAGGAGCTGGAGGTGCCTCAGTATATTAAGGCTTGGGAAAGGGAATTAGGGTTACGGTGTAGTAATATCACATTATTGAAAATTTTGAAGATGTTACACAAATCAGCAGTAGACAGTAAGAGGACTGAGATAAATTACAAATGTCTGGCAAGGTGGTATGCCACCCCAGACAAACTTAATAAGTTTGATCCGGCGAAATCAGATGAATGTTGGAGGAAGTGTGCGGCTGTGGGGACGATGGCACACATTTGGTGGGAGTGTGCCGCCATCAAAACCTTCTGGAAAAAAATATTGGAATTGATCAAAACTATTATGGGTAAAACTGTGGTAGAAGACCCATGGATATGTCTGTTTCATGGTACAGAGGAGCCCATCAAGCAATATCAAAATTCGGCAGTTCCCATACTGTTGGACTTGGCCAAGAGACAGATCGCAAGGAACTGGTTAGAACCAGATAGTCCAAATATTCAAGATTGGCTCTTCTGTATAAACGAGATATACATCATGGAGGGAGTGGACGGAGGGGGACTGTATCTGGATGAGGGGGTTAACCGGGGTGATAAATGGGCAGGATGGCGGATTTATAAAAGTTCATGGAGCTACCTGGAGGAGGTGACAAGGTGGGACTGACTAAGAGGGGATCCCGGACAGCCCAGGCAGAACAGGTGTACTCTAAATCTGCAGAGGAGAGGGGGGTAGGGTCTGGGTGGAGAGAAGGGGGGGGAATTAGATTGGGGTTTGCAATGGAATGTTGATATTAAAAGTGAGATTGTAGTCTCTCTGTTGGAGGAGAGCTACATATTGTTGTAATTTTGAAAAAAAAAAAAATAGCAGTGAGGATGTCTGCTGTGGTGGGATTAGCCGCCTCAGATGGTCCGGCAGGAGTTTGGGTAGCTGCCGACATGGTGCGTGCAGGAAGCCTCGTGGCCAATATGGCTGCTGGAGGAGAGGAGTAGCGAGAGGTATTCGCGGGTTTACAGGAGGATCTCAGCCTGCCTGATGACAGCAGAGGGACCCGCGGGATGCCCGATGCCTTCTTGGGGCCCAGCATGTCTTATGGGAGCTTCCAGTGGAAGAAAATAGAGTCCAAATGAAAGGCAGGATGATAACAGGAGCGGAGCTCAGGCACTACACATCCTCTTGGTCTCACATCCCAGCCACGCCCCCGGAATTTCCTTTCAAATTTGGCTATTTATGAACGTAACATATACAAAATTAAGAATTATCCGAAATAACGAATGCCGCATCTAAATTAAGTGAAACTTAACTAATTAATAATAATAAATAATAAGAAGAAGAATAAAAAGTTTTTATTATTATTATTATTATTATTAATTCATTATGTTCCATTCGTTTAGATGTGGCATTCGTTATTTCGGATAATTCGGAACTTCGGATAAATTCATATTCATTACAGAAAAATTTGAAAGAAAATTCCAATACCTAAAATTTAATAGTTAGAAATACTTATTATTATTAGTTAGTTATTATTTTCGAATTTTCAGATTTCCGAAATTTCGGATTTTCATTGTAATTTTCGGATTTTCGTTCTTTTTGAATTTTCAGATCTTCAATCTTATTTCGGATTTTCGAATTTTACAATTTTTGGAGAAATTGGTTAAATGGGCTTTCGTTAATTCGAATATTTCTGAATTGACGAATTTGTCGAATTTAGGCGAAAAACGAATTCTGAACTAAACGCATTGCTCACGTCGAATTGTTAGCACTGATCACTGTATTAGTGTCACTGGTTCCCACAAAGTGTCAGTTTTGAGTCGCTATGTATACAATCTGATCTCCCTAAAAATACTGTTTCCCTCCTTTATAAGTTTTTCCTAACCAAGATCTTTTCTGATAAACCTTTTTATTTTGTGGAATGGCAATGGAAGCTAGGAGTTAAAGAATCAACCCACTCTGTCCCCTGTATACCACTAGTTTCCATCACAGGACAGAGTATACAGCCCCAGCATCACAGTACAGAGTATACAGCCCCAGCAATCACATGACAGAGTATACAGCCCCAGCATCACAGGACAGAGTATACAGCCCCAGCATCACAGGACAGAATATACAGCCCCAGCACCACAGGACAGATTATACAGCCCCAGCACCACAGGACAGAGTATACAGCCCCAGCACCACAGGACAGAGTATACAGCCCCAGCATCACAGGACAGAGTATACAGCCCCAGCACCACAGGACAGTATATACAGCCCCAGCACCACAGGACAGAATATACAGCCCCAGCACCACAAGACAGAGTACACAGCCCCAGCACCACAGGACAGAGTATACAGCCCCAGCACCACAGGACAGAGTATACAGCCCCAGCATCACAGGACAGAGTATACAGCCCCAGCATCACAGGACAGAGTATACAGCCCCAGCATCACAGGACAGAGTATACAGCCCCAGCACCACATGACAGAATATACAGCCCCAGCATCACAGGACAGAGTATACAGTCCCAGCACCACAGGATAGAGTATACAGCCCTAGCACCACAGGACAGAGTATACAGCCCCAGCATCACAGGACAGAGTATACAGCCCCAGCACCACAGGACAGAATATACAGCCCCAGCATTACAGGACAGAATATACAGCCCCAGCACCACAGGACAGAGTATACAGCCCCAGCATCAAATGACAGGGTATACAGTCCCAGCACCACAGGACAGAGTATACAGTCCCAGCACCACAGGATAAAGTATACAGCCCTAGCACCACAGGACAGAGTATACAGCCCCAGCACCACAGGACAGAATATACAGCCCCAGCATTACAGGACAGAATATACAACCCCAGCACCACAGGACAGAGTATACAGCCCCGGCACCACAGAGCAGAGTATACAGCCCCAGCACCACAGGACAGAGTATACAGCTCAGCATCACAGGACAGAGTATACAGCTCCAGCACCGCAGGACAGAGTATATAGCCCCAGCACCACAGGATAGAGTATACAGCCCTAGCACCACAGGACAGAGTATACAGCCCCAGCACCACAGGACAGAGTATACAGCTCAGAATCACAGCACAGAGTATACAGCCCCAGCACCACAAGACAGAGTATACAGCCCCAGCATCAAATGACAGGGTATACAGCTCAGCATCACAGGACAGAGTATACAACCCCAGCACCACAGGACAGAGTATACAGCCCTGGCACCACAGAGCAGTGTATACAGCCCCAGCACCACAGGACAGAGTATACAGCTCAGCATCACAGGACAGAGTATACAGCCCCAGCACCACAGGACAGAGTATACAGCCCCAGCACCACAGGACAGAGTATACAGCCCCAGCACCACAGGATAGAGTATACAGCCCTAGCACCACAGGACAGAGTATACAGCCCCAGCACCACAGGACAGATTATACAGCTCAGCATCACAGCACAGAGTATACAGCCCCAGCACCACAAGACAGAGTATACAGCCCCAGCATCAAATGACAGGGTATACAGCTCAGCATCACAGGACAGAGTATACAACCCCAGCACCACAGGACAGAGTATACAGCCCCAGCACCACAGAGCAGAGTATACAGCCCCAGCACCACAGGACAGAGTATACAGCTCAGCATCACAGGACAGAGTATACAGCCCCGGCACCACAGGACAGAGTATACAGCCCCGGCACCACAGGACAGAGTATACAGCCCCAGCACCACAGGACAGAGTATACAGCCCCAGCACCACAGGATAGAGTATACAGCCCTGGCACCACAGGACAGAGTATACAGCCCCAGCACCACAGGACGGAGTATACAGCTCAGCATCACAGCACAGAGTATACAGCCCCAGCACCACAAGACAGAGTACACAGCCCCAGCACCACAGGACAGAGTATACAGCCCCAGCACCACAGGACAGAGTATAGAGCTCCAGCACCACAGAACAGAGTATACAGCCCCAGCATCACAGGACAGAGTATACAGCCTCAGCATCACAGGACAGAGTATACAGCCCCAGCATCACAGGGCAGAGTATGTCACCCCAGCATCACAGGGCAGAGTATACAGCCCCAGCACCACAGGACAGAATATACACCCCCCATTACCACAGGACAGAGTATACAGCCCCAGCAACACAGGACAGAATATACAGCCCCAGCACCACAGGACAGAATATACAGCCCAAGCACCACAGGACAGAGTATACAGCCCCAGCATCAAATGACAGGGTATACAGCTCAGCATCACAGGACAGAGTATACAACCCCAGCACCACAGGACAGAGTATACAGCCCCGGCACCACAGAAAAGAGTATACAGCCCCAGCACCACAGGACAGAGTATACAGTCCCAGCACCACAGGACAGAGTATGCAGCCCCAGCACCACAGGACAGAGTATACAGCCCCAGCACCACAGGACAGAGTATACAGCTCAGGATCACAGGACAGAGTATGCAGCTCAGCATCACAGGACAGAGTATACAGCTCAGCATCACAGGACAGAGTATACAGCCCCAGCACCACAGGACAGAGTATACAGCCCCAGCATCACAGGGCAGAGTATGTCACCCCAGCATCACAGCACAGAGTATACAGTTCAGCATCACAGGACAGAGCTGCAAAGCAACCTTCAAAAGAACATTGTATAAACAATAGGCAACTACAGACAAAAGGAATATAAAAAAAAATAAAAAAAGCACATTTAACTATAAGGCATTATACCTTAACAGCTCTGTGAAAATACCCTCAGGAGTAGAAGCATTGCAGAATATAACCAAGTAAGAATCACATGGTGGTCAAAAAAAATATAGTCCAAGATAGGGATTACCCTGTCACTGGCCAGAAACTGGAAGTGACGCCGTGGCTCAGAGGGAAAGCACCGCCCATGTCCTACAGCGATGTCAATTAAAAACTAGACAACAACAAGAATGACACTAAGATGGGAGTGTTCAGGCACATTGCATTGTGCCACAATGCAGGATAAAACCAGGCAAATGAAGTGTCTCATCTGCAATCACGTGATTCCTTAGACGTCACGCTTCCCCCGGCGCCCGAACACAGTGCAGTTAAAGGACCTTTTTCTTGGTTTTTGTTTTGTGACTAGCTTTGAGTGGTGGCGCCCGTGTGCCCTCTATGGACGGGCTGCCACTGCTTGGATATTGCATAAAATATTTTCAAATACATCTGACTAATGTTGGTGATGCCTATCTCATGTAGGTACCATGCAACATACATGGTGGAGTTGTCCTACTTTTCACCCATATTGGGATAACATTTCTGAAATATATAGTGCTTTTGCTCAAGAGACAGTGCGCAAAATTCCCCAAATTGCACTATTATCCATGTTTCTAGACTCTTTTAAAAATGAAGAATGGGGTTTTCCATCTCTTTTTAGTGGCTGCCAGGGCGAAAATTCCGAGATACTGGAAATCCCAGCGCATTCCTTTAATAACAGAATGGAGTTAAATAAGTTATGAGGATGAAGGAATTATCGGCGCAATTACACGACCGATATTCTAATTTGCAGGACAAATCCCCCGGAATATCCTTAATGAAAACCCAGATTTTGCAACTTTGTTATCCTAAAACTTCCCCACCTGACTCCAAAATCCTTATTATTTTTATATCATAAATATCTCATCGATAGGCACATTATTCTTATTTTTGCTTTTGCTTTTCCCCATATTAGTCATAGTTTTTAATGTTTAGTAATCTAAAATATATTCGCAATTCTATCCCAATATTTTTTAGGGTAATTTAATGTCAAGATCTGTATGTATATTATCAAAAATACTTAAAGCGGAGTTCCACCCAAAAGTGGAAGCTCTGCTTATCTGCTCCCCCCCCCCCCTTCCAGTGCCACATTTGCCACCTTTCAGGAGGGAGGGGAGAACAGGTACCTTTTTTTGACAGGTAACCTTACCCACTTCCGGGAGAGGGCGCTGTCACTCTGAAGTTTGGCCCCCCTCCTCCTTCCTTCGCCACCGGGCCAATTAGAAAGCTGAAAGGCTTCACTGCCGGCTTCCCTCACGACAAATGGCGGCGGCAGCACCTGACAGCCATTCCGAAAATTGGCCTGGGTGACAACATTGCGGGCTCCCTGGACAGGTAAGTGTCCATATATTAAAAGTCAGCAGCTGCAGGATTTGTACAGTTATTGTAGCTGCTGACTTTGATTTTATTTTCCCCAGATGGAATACCTCTTTAAGGCTCTTATGAGCCCAATTGCATACTTTTATGCCTTTATGCTGTGAATTGTGTTGGGGATTTTTATCATTTTTGTAATGATAATTTCAATAAAGATAGATCAATAATAAAAAATAAAAAAAAAGTTTCAGTTAATGTCCAATCCAATGGTTTGTAGATGTGATAACTTTTGCGCAAACCAATCAATATACACTTATTGGGATTTTTTTACCAAAAATATGTAGCAGAATACTATAATATACTATATATATAATACTATATTGGAATAAATATTTGATGTTTTGTAGCAGAAAGTAAAAAATATAATTTTTTTTTCAAAATTGTCGGTCTTTTTTTGTTTATAGCACAAAAAAAAAACGCAGAGGTGATCAAATACCACCAAAAGAAAGCTCTTTTTGTGGGAAAAAAGGACGTCAATTTTGTTTGGGTACAGCGCCACACAACCGTGCAATTGTCAGCTAAAGCAACGCAGTGTGGTAGTGCCAAAAAAGGGCAAATAGTTAAATGTCCCCTCTCAGTTTTGCTTATAATTGAACAAATTGCTGTTATATTGTATTTTCTATGCTTCTATTAGGTGAGCTGGTTTTGTAGTTCTGATGATGTATATGATATCAGCCTGTAATGGTATCATGCATCCTTGACTTGGTTTGGGTTGTATAAAATCGTACAGATGTGACAGTACTTACCTCCCTCCTCCTTGTAGTGTATGAGGATCCCCTCCAGTCCTCAGTACTTACCTCCCTCCTCCTTGTAGTGTATGAGGATCTCCTCCAGTCCTCAGTACTTACCTCCCTCCTCCTTGTAGTGTATGAGGATCTCCTCCAGCCCTCAGTACTTACCTCCCTCCTCCTTGTAGTGTATGAGGATCTCCTCCAGTCCTCAGTACTTACCTCCCTCCTCCTTGTAGTGTATGAGGATCACCCTCCAGTCCTCAGTACTTACCTCCCTCCTCCTTGTAGTGTATGAGGATCACCCTCCAGTCCTCAGTACTTACCTCCCTCCTCCTTGTAGTGTATGAGGATCTCCTCCAGTCCTCAGTACTTACCTCCCTCCTCCTTGTAGTGTATGAGGATCTCCTCCAGTCCTCAGTACTCACTTGCTACTGTTTCTAATGTATAATAATACCCAGTCCTTTTTTTTCAGGGGGAACTTGTTGGAACTCAGTTCCACCACCTCTGGCTCTGACCCTTGGGGGGGGGGGCTGCTCACCACAATCACTTGTAAACACAGAAGTCCGGTGACAGCTCTGCACTCTGTGTGTAACCCCCCTGAACTCTGCACTCTGTAATGCAATCTTGGTATTTAATGCCCCTTTAAGACCCTCCTAATGTTCATGAAATTTGACGGACCACACCCACTATTTGATGTGATTTGGAGGGTGTGTGTAGAGGGAGGGGTTTTGGGGGGTCGTGGTTGAGTTCCAGCACCTATTGTTTGAGAAAAAAGCCCTGCTAATACCCCTTGATACAAGTACCTACCTTCCTCCTCCTTGAAGTGTATGAGGATGAATCCCCGGCTGCAGTCGGTGTCTCGGATCTCACATTCTCCTCCGGTAAATTCGCTCCTCTTCTGGAAATACAGCAGAAGTTTATTTTTTAGTTTCTTCAGCCTCTGGGGGCCGTCACCCCACTGGAGGGAGACGGGGTACGGGTACTGGGGGTCCCCCATCCTCTGGCAGTGACGGTTCCTTCTTCCAGGGTGAAGGTATATATAGAGAGACGTATGTTGTGTCCTCTGGGTGTGGGGAGGGAATGGCTCGGAGATTATTTAGTTTCAGTTTCAGCTCTCCACCTATTCCGGGAAAGCCCACCACACTTGACTCTGATCACAGACACTGCATGATGGATACATAGTAATTCACCAATCATAAGAAATGTATATAAACCCAAAATCTCTTTTCAGTATGTCTGCTCTCATATTGCACTTTATACAGTTTTCTTCCAATACATCCGGAAAGTATTCACAGCGCTTCACTTTCTCCACATTTTGTTATGTTACAGCCTTATTCCAAAATCGATTCTATTCATTATTTTCCTCAAAATTCTACAAACAATCCCCCATAATGACAATGTGAGAGACGTTTGTTTGAAATCTTTGCAAATTTATTAAAAATAAAAAAGAAAATATATCCCATGTACATTATGGCCCGTACACACGATATGAAAATCGGACGAAAAATACAGCTTTCGAAGCGATCGTACGATAATCGGATCGTTAGACAGTTCACCCAATATTATTAGATCGGACAAACACGAAAAATTTTCTCGTACCATACCAGATCGAACGATTTTTGTTTAATCAGTACAGTTGTCATCCGAAAATACAATCAAAATACACGTGATATTGCAATTCAACATGAATATCAGATTTCTGGATTTTGTACACATGTCATTACTCCCAAGAGAAGCCAGGCTCCCATGGTTTTTGAAAGAATGAGAGTTTCACACTTCGAGGAGGACAGGATGCGGCCCCCCCAGGCAGGGCCGGACTGGCCTACCGGGATACCGGGAATTATCCCGGTAGGCTGGCTGCACTGTAGTACCGCTGGGGCCGCTCTCACTCACTGCCTGTGTCAGCATCGCCGCTGCTGCACTATGCCAGCTGTGTGTCACTCACTGACTCACTCTCTGTGTGTGTCTCCGCTCTCTGGGGGGGGGCGCTCACTGCCTGTGTCCTGACTGAGTGACGCTGAGTGAGCCCTGAGCCGCCGCTGCTGCACTATGCCATGGCTGCCTCCCTGTGTGTCACTCGTCACTGTCTCCTCCGTTTGCGCCGCCCACCACACTCATCATCATGGCTCAGCCTCGCTCTGTCTGTGTGCCTGAGGTGGAGGAGCAGGAGGAGAACGCCGTGCTGCTGCTTCATTTTGCCTCGTCCCGTGCGGCGCCAGCCAGCACCGCCCACTATCTGCACGAGGAGAGGATTTCAGTGAATGGCCGGCAGAATCAAGGTCTCTCTCTCTCTCTCTCTCTCTCTCTCGTTTTGTTCAAGTGCCAGATAACTTTGAAAAGCTGTATACAATCAAACGCTGCCACTGTGCCCATAGATTGCCAACACTGTGCCGTACCCATCAATTGCCACCACTGTACCATCAAACACAGCCGCCCACTGTACCCATAAATTGCCACCACTGTGCCCATTAAACGCAGCCACTGTACCATCAAATGCAGCCACTGTACCCATCAATTGCAGCCACTGTGCCCATCAAACGCAGCCACTGTACCATCAAACGCAGCCACTGTACCCATAAATTGCCACCAATGTGCCCATTAAACGCAGCCACTGTACCATCAAACGCAGCCACTGTACCCATCAATTGCCACCACTGTGCCCATTAAACGCAGCCACTGTACCATCAAGTGCAGCCACTGTACCCATCAATTGCAGCCACTGTGCCCATCAAACGCAGCCACTGTACCATCAAACGCAGCCACTGTACCCATAAATTGCCACCACTGTGCCCATTAAACGCAGCCACTGTACCATCAAACGCAGCCACTGTACCCATCAATTGCCACCACTGTGCCCATTAAACGCAGCCACTGTACCATCAAACGCAGCCACTGTACCATCAACACAGCTGCCCACTGTACCCATAAATTGCCACCACTGTGCCCATTAAACGCTTCCACTGTACCATCAAACGCAGCCACTGTACCATCAAACGCAGCCACTGTACCCATCAATTGCAGCCACTGTGCCCATCAAACGCAGCCACTGTACCATCAAACGCAGCCACTGTACCCATAAATTGCCACCACTGTGCCCATCAAACGCAGCCACTGTACCCATAAATTGCCACCACTGTGCCCATCAAACGCAGCCACTGTACCATCAAAGGCAGCCACTGTACCATCAAATGCAGCCACTGTACCCATAAATTGCCACCACTGTGCCCATTAAACGCAGCCACTGTACCATCAAACGCAGCCACTGTACCATCAACACAGCTGCCCACTGTACCCATAAATTGCCACCACTGTGCCCATCAAACGCAGCCACTGTACCCATCAATTGCCACCACTGTGCCCATTAAACGCAGCCACTGTACTATCAAACGCAGCCACTGTACCCATCAATTGCAGCCACTGTACCCATCAATTGCAGCCACTGTGCCCATCAAACGCAGCCACTGTGCCCATCAAACGCAGCCACTGTGCCCATCAAACGCAGCCACTGTGCCCATCAAACGCAGCCACTGTACCCATCAAACGCAGTTTTGAACATGTTTACGTCTTCCATACTTTGAAGTAAAGTTCTTTGATTATTCCTTATTCTGGCAATATATATCACCATAGCAATAAGTGGATTGTTCTTGATGATTGTTCCACTTTTACCACGTTTAACTGTAATTTGCTTTTATATATATATATATATAAAGCCCTATGTGCTTTTATATGTGTCTTATCTATATATAATGCACTCTTTAAATGTGCTTTAAAATGCATGGTTTTCCATTTTATGAACAAGAAAATAATGACGTTATGCTGTTGAGCTGGTATAATGATGCTATGGGGCTGGTATGACATTTTTTCCAGGGCTGGTTTTCATTCCCAGTCCGGCCCTGCCCCCAGGTTGGAATGGAGCCCGTTAGGCTTCTAGCTGCGCATGACAGCTCCGATCTGTCTATGAGAATTTCCTGATTAGCTGCTATGCAAGCGAACTTCAAAGAGAGCCTAACTGACAGGGATGATAAATGAGTTGGGATACAGGAAATCAAGAATCCAGGATGATGGCAGTTCATGGACAAACACTGCCCCCCAGAGGCCAATTATGGTAAGACGGTCCATACGATAGCCTGTTGAGGAAACCCCCCAGAGACACTGTGATTCGTCCAAAGGCAAAGTTGGGCAGGCAATGGGAGGGGGTCTGGATAAGGTGTGTTTGTGAAAAAGGAATGATTGCAGGCAGAGCTCCCTCTTGCAACACCTGGAGACCAGCCGATAGGATGTGCTAAGTGTCAGTCTTGTATTGTGTTCTGATTGTAAGCCTTGTAATATTGCAATTTCTTCTAATACCTTTATGTTAGTTTTTTTCCAATTGTGCTGTTTTAGTACATTCCTACGTTATTGGGAAATAAATGTAACTTGTTTACTAAGCAGAGGTGTTTGTTATATCATTGTGCTTATCAGACTCTTACAGATTAGTAACTATAGGGATTAGACAAATCAATACATGTATGCAATAGTTATATAGGATATATTAGATTGTATAATATTGCACCGATTACATCACATGACATCACTTCCAATTTTTTTTATTCTGTCATTCGAGAATTTTCGTCACTTTAGTAACCTCTCCATTTTCGATATGCGACTAGCATGCAAAACAATCCGGACGACCCGTCGTCCGATTTTCCGATCGTGTGTACAGGGCTTAGGTATCACAGGCTCCTCCCATGTACACAGGCTCCTCCCCATGTACATAAGTATCACAGGCTCCTCCCATGTACATAAGTATCACAGACTTCTCCCATGTACATAAGTATCACAACCTTTGCTCAATACTTTGGTGAAGCACCTTTGGCACCAATTACACCCTCAAGTCTTTTTGAATATGATGCTACAAGCTTGGCACTCCTATTTTTGGGCAGTTTCTCACATTCTTCTTTGCAGGACCTCTCAAGCTTCATCAGGTTGGATGAGGAGCGTCGGTGCACAGCCATTTTCAGATCTCCCCAGAAATGTTCAATCGGGTTCAAGTCTGGGCTCTGGCTGGACCACTCGAGGACATCCACATAGTTTTCCCATAGCCACTCCATTGTTACCTTGGCTGTGTGCTTAGCAGACATCTCAAGTCTCCCGCAGGAGACTCCGCATATGGCTGTGGTCTCCCAGACACCCGCGAGCGCTGGGCGAACTCCCGGGTGCCGCAATCTGCAGGCTGTAGCAAGCAGCTGCTTCCAGAGGATCGGTTCCCCCTGGCAGGTCGTGGCAAGGAGAGGCGGCTCCCACAGGTCCATCTGGCTGGCTGCTGGTGCAAAGTAACTGGGCAGGGAGAAGTAACAGGCAGATCCCTCCCCTTCTCTTGAGCAAGAGGCTGGCGCCCTGTGGATTCTCCCGAGCGGATCGAGATGATGGGAACGGCGGGGGCGTGGCTGACTCCCACAAACATCGGTGTCCTCCTTGACCGGAAATGCAAAGGACTGCACTGGGAGGAGGATCCGAGATGGCAGCCCGGGAATCTTCACCTGTATTCATGTGGTGAGCGACTGAAGTTTTCCCCTGCAGGAATTCTTTCTGTCCTTAAACCCACTGTCCCCACCACCTACAGCCCCCGCACCCACTGTCCCCACCACCTACAGCCCCCCGTACCCATTGTCCCCCACCATCCACAGTCCCCAGCACCCACTGTCCCCCCAACACCTACAGCCCCCAGCACCCACTGTCCCCCACCACCTACAGACCCCAGCACCCACTGTCCCCCACCACCTACAGCCCCCAGCACCCACTGTACCCCACCACCTACAGCCCCCAGCACCCACTGTCCCCTATTACCTACAGTCCCCAGCACCCACTGCTCCCCACCACCTACAGCCCCCAGCACCCACTGTCCCCCCACCACCTACAGCCCCCAGCTCCCACTGTCCCCCACCACCTACAGACCCCAGCACCCACTGTCCCCCACCACCTACAGCCCCCAGCACCCACTGTACCCCACCACCTACAGCCCCCAGCACACACTGTCCCCACCACCTACAGACCCCAGCACCCACTGTCCCCCACCACCTACAGACCCCAGCACCCACTGTCCCCCACCACCTACAGCCCCCAGCACCCACTGTACCCCACCACCTACAGCCCCCAGCACCCACTGTCCCCTATTACCTACAGTCCCCAGCACCCACTGTTCCCCACCACCTACAGCCCCCAGCACCCACTGTCCCCCCACCACCTACAGCCCCCAGCTCCCACTGTCCCCCACCACCTACAGACCCCAGCACCCACTGTCCCCCACCACCTACAGCCCCCAGCACCCACTGTACCCCACCACCTACAGCCCCCAGCACACACTGTCCCCACCACCTACAGACCCCAGCACCCACTGTCCCCCACCACCTACAGACCCCAGCACCCACTGTCCCCCACCACCTACAGCCCCCAGCACCCATTATTCCCCAGCACCTACAGCACCCACTGTCCCCTACCACCTACAGTCCCCAGCACCCACTGTCCCCCACCACCCACAGTCCCCAGCACCCACTGGACCCCACCACCTACAGCCCCCAGCACCCACTGCCCCCCACCACCTACAGCCCCAGCACCCACTGTCCCCCACCACATACAGCCCCCAGCACCCACTGCCCCCCACCACCTACATCCCCCAGCATCCACTGTCCCCCACCACCTGCAGCCCCCAGCAACCACTGTCCCTCACCACCTACAGGCCCCAGCAACCACTGTCCCCCACCACAAACAGCCTTCAGCACCCACTGACCCCCACCACCTACAGCCCTCAGCACCCACTGTCCCCCACCACCTACAGCCCCCAGCACTCACTGTCCCTCACCACCTACAGCCCTCAGCACCCACTGTCCCGCACCACCTACAGTCCCCACCACCCACTGTCCCCCACCACCTACAGCCCCCAGCACCCACTGTCCCCACCACCTACCGCCCCCAGCACATAAAGCCCTCATCATATACTGCCCTCACTAATGGAGCTAATATTAGCAAGGAACTGAGAATGTATCCTTGTACAGGCTGCACCTGCCGATATGCGGGGGGGGGGGGGGCGCAAGTAGCTGGTCTTGCCTAGCTCCGGCCCTGGTAGGAATAAACTTCTCTACTTTCGGGTGCCGCTGCTCAGTGATCTCCTGTGCAACAAGTACATGACAGTCCCGGCCTCTTCTATATCAATCCGCCGGGCAGACCGGGACTGTCATGTACTTGTCACACAGGAGATCACTGCACAGTGGCACCTGAAAGTGGAGAAAGAGTCCGCTTGACTGGGGAAAGTTTTTTTTTTAATTGCTACAGCCTGCAGATCGCAGCACCCGGTCTTCTCTCTACCCCCGCCCATCCACTTCCTTCTGGGGAATTTTCTGTTTGGGATGGATCACCGGCACCAGCAGCTCAGCTCCAGCAGAGAGAACAGGTGCAGTGGTGAGAAAGGAGTGTGGTGCAAGCGTGTAGTTAGGATTGGTGGTAAGTGCGCACAGGTGTGGTGGTGACTGGCAGAGCACAGAGAAAAAATGGTGGAAGTGAGATGGTGGGGGGGGGGGAATTGGGCTGCAGGTGTGGTGAGTGGGGAAAGAAGGTGGTGTGCAGGCTTGGTGAGTGGTGGAAGAAAGTGCTGTAGCAGGATGGCTCAGCAGCAGCCAGACCCCTGACCCCAGGACCAGCAGCCAGGCCCCAGAACCAACAGCACAGCTCCACCAGCCAGGTCCCAAGGGCCAGACCCCCAGACCCTAGGACCAGCAGCCAGTTCCCTGACCCCAGCAGCCAGTTCCCTGACCCCAGCAGCCAGTTTCCTGACCCCATCAGCCAGGCCCCAGGACAAGCAGCCGGACCCCTGGCCCCAGCAGTTAGACCCCTGGCCCTAGCAGTCAGACGCTTAGCCCCAGTAGCCAGGCCCTAGCACCCAGACCCCAGGACCAGCAGCCCAACCCCAGCAGCTGTGTGATCAGGCTTCATTTCATGGGCACTGGTGTAGCTGAATTTAATTGGCACAGATCAGGCTGCATTTAATTGGCACTGGTAAAGCTGCATTTTATTGGGGGGGGGGGGTTCGGCGCGAAGCATCACCTCCCTGAAATGAGTTTACCACCTCCCTGAAATGAGTTTTTGCAGGTTGAGATGTCTGGCTTAGGGTTCTGTTGTAAGATGAACCTTCGCCCCAGTCTGAGGTCCAGCGCGCTCTGGTGAAGGTTTTCATCAAGGATGTCTCTGTACATTGCTGCATTCATCTTTCCCTCCATCCTGACTAGTCTGCCAGTTCCTGCCGTTATAAAACATCCCCACAGCATGATGCTGCCACCACCATGCTTCACAGTAGGGATGGAATTGGCCAGTTGATGAGCGGTGCCTGGTTTCCACCAGCCATGATACATGCCATTCAGACCAAAGAGTTCAGTAGTGCTGCAGAGATGGTTGTTCTTCTGGAAGGTTCTCCTCTCTCCACAGAGAAACGCTGGAGCTCTGTCAGAGTGACCATTGGGTTCCTGGTCAACTCCCTGACTAAGGCCCTTCTCCCCCGATCACTCAGTTTGGCCGGGCGACCCACTCTAGGAAGAGTCCTGGTGGGTCCAAACTCATTCCATTTACAGATGATGGAGGCCACTGTGCTCATTGGGACCTTCAATGCTGCAGAAATGTTTCTGTTCCCCCTCCCCAGATCTGTGCCTCCATACAATCCTGTCTCAGAGGTCTACAGACAATTCTATGGACTTCATGGCTTGGTTTGTGCTCCGACATGCACTGTTACCTGTGGGACCTTCTATAGACAGGTGTGTGCCTTTCAAAATCATGTCCAACTTGATTTGAAGAACACAAATGAGCGCAACTTCTTTCCTAGTACATTTTAGTCGACTAAAAACCCTCAGATGATGTAATGAGTGACAAAACGCATCAGGGTGGAGCCACGCGATGTATGCAGACCCATCAGTCAACCCAGGGAAAGACAGCTTCGCTCCCCATGGAAGGTATACATTGCGGGCAGTAGGAGATGCTGCGGAACCTGTGGTTTTCGTCTGATTACGGTTTTAGTGAACACCGCTTATTGATTTGCACATTCTTGTAAGTGTACATCTGGAAGGGGGGCTCCTTCCCCCCTCTTTTTTGTCTTTTATAATAAAATGTATTTAAATGAGATTACACTATGTCCGATCCCTCTCTTTCATTACTTATGTAATTGAATGATCCGAGTGAGGTCCTGGTCCGGACAAGGGAGAGAGAACACCGGTTTGGACGTCTGACGTTTTGGATGACATACACGCTCAGATCCATTTCTCATCTGGTAATAGTTTGCCTAAGAGGGGGTTTCCTCATACACCCCCCCTCTTTCTATTCGAGCCTGTGTGGTGTCTGGACTCCTTTTCCTTCTGGTAACAGCTACCCTTTCTGAAAAGACTACTTTTAAAGACTCCTTAAAAGGAGTTTTACTTCCAAAAGGACTTTTGATCCGTTTTTCATTTAATGAATGTGTTGGTCATATCAATATTAATATTATCTTATGGACTTTTAGTTGATCTTATAGATTTGATGAATTTTTATCATTTGATCACTTATGGTTTATGAACTCATTTTTTACAAGCGCTGCCCGAGTCCATCGGACTTCTTTGTTATGACTAAGCACTGTTGAGAGTGTGAAATGCGTCAGTTTTTTTATCCTGTACCCTGCTGTGGTTTGTACTTTTGTTATTTTGCACAATAAAGGTGTTTTTATTGGAGAGCGGCTGTCCAGACCTTCCCTCTTCTAAGTGACCAGATTTTTAAAATGTTTAAAATATTTCTGGTGGTGGCCTGGGCCTAGGGCAAAACACAGCATTGCTACCTGCACTTATGAATGTCACTTTTTTTTTATTTAGATATCACATTGATTGTGTCATTTTAAGTTTCTAGGTGATTAAAACGGAGTTCCACCCAAATTTTGAACAATATCTGTATGTATTCTCTTCCTTGACTAGATGCTGACATGCCGTTAAAAAAAATTTAAATCGCCGTAATTACCTTTTATTTTTCTATACTTCTTTGCACTTCCTGGTTCTCCTCCCATAGGAGTAGGCGTGTTTCTAGCCTCTCCCAGACTCCTGGGAGCTAGTCTCAGGCTTCCCAGGATGCCACTGAGCATGTGCGGGAACGAGCAGTGAATGCTGGGAGCACAGCATTTACCACATCCAGGAAATAAATGCTTGTGGGCTTCAAATGCCCACAATGAAGATGGAAACCGCCTGCAGCGAATAATATAAGTTATTCTTTCCGACGAAATCTGACACAGGCAGACATATTACACACAATATGTGAGTATGTAATGCTGAGAAGAAAAGTTTGTGAATGAACTCAAAAACAAAAAAAAACGATAGATAGGTGGACCCCCGCTTTAACTTCATATTTATTTCATGAATTTTGCATTATGTTCACTATTTTGATTTAAAAAATATTTTGGGCGCTACACTTTATATCCATACGATATTCAGGTTTGCTATACTACCTTTTGTGTTAGCTGCCTTTGATACTATTTATTTAACACAGCACAGAACCCCAGCACCCCCTAGATCCAGCTGACCTCAATCGAAACCCACAGCAATTACCCGGACTCACTTAAAGCAGAGTTCCACCCAAAAGTGGAAGCCCCGCTTATCTGTCTCCCCCCCACCTCCAGTGCCACATTTGGCACCTTTCGGGGGGGGGGGCAGGTACCTGTTTTTGGCAAATCTGTTTCCAGTGCTGGGCAATAGATAACCGGCCAGCAATAAGTATGTGTGTAATGATGGGGTGGAATTTGGAGGGCCATTCAGAGAGGCCTAGTCCGAAGAAAGCCACTTGTGGGGATAACTCAATGTTAATGTTAGTAACATCGTGTATAAGTATAGAAATGTCCGTCCAGTAAGCACCAATAGACGGGCATGCCCTCCATATATGAAAAATATGTCCATCAAAGTTACAATTTCTCCAACATTTACTGGAGTGGGTCGGGAACATTCGAGCCAATTTCACAGGGGTATAGTACCACCTGTACAAAACTTTCATTGGGGTTTCCCAGTGGGAAATGTTTTTAGAGTACATGGTGGATGAGCGTAGTGCTCGGTACCAAATAGTGGGGTGGATCTTGAATTGTAGTTTGGATTCCCAGTATTTTATAGTTGGGGTGTGTTCCTCCAAGTTTGGTTTTGTTAGTAGGCTGTAAAGATAGGATATGCCACGCGTTTTGTTGTTGGATGAGGAAAGGAACTGTAGGATGTCCTTAGTCCACGTGTTGTGTGAGGTTGAGATGGTGTTGAATATATGACGGAGCCTCAGGTATACATAGAAGTCCTTTTTGGAGACCAATTCTGAAGTGGAAGGTCAGGGGATAAGAACGATAAGGCTGATAATGGGAGTTAGTGAAGGGCTTCCACATGTATTCCTCCCGCGGATTGTAGAACCGATCTCTTTGTGGATAGTGTAGCATTAACTGTGGGGAGGAAGGAGCGTGGAGGATGGTAACCCAGCCATATAGCCGCTAATAAAAGTGCAGGTGTTTGGACAAAATTATTTGCTTCGATAAGAGTCCAAGGCTGTGCTGAGGACATGTCCCATAGCTTTTTGGTTTGATCCAATATTATTGCTTTGTAGTACATACGGAGGTCTGGTACACAGAGGCCCGCATAGGCCTTGGGCGTGTTGAGTAGAGAGGCTTTGATGCGTGGCTTGCGTGCCCCCCAGATGAAGTGATTAATGATCCGTTGAAGCATGGCTATGTCTGATTGTAGGATCGGTATTGGCAGAGTCCTAAAGCGATATAGTACGTGTGGCAGGAGAAACATCTTGGAGAGGGCTATTCGACCTGCCCAGGTAGTGTTTGTAGATAGAAGTGATTTAACAATATCTTGCAATTTCTGGATCAGTAGAGATATGTTAGTACGGAGAAGTAGGGTAGAAGGGGAAGTCAGCTGGATCCCTAAGTAGGTCATGGAAGAGCTTCTTTAAGTTGTGGAGACAGGGAGACTCCTAGCATGGCTGATTTAGAGTGATTCAATTTATACATGGACACCTTACTAAACTGTTGTGGGAGATCACACAATGGGGGGAGGGAATGTAATGGGTCGGTGAGCCAGATGATTATATCATTGGCGTAGAGGCCAATCTTGTGTTGGGTTTAGTCAACAGTCAGGCCCGCAATATTTGGATGTGCTCGAATTGCTTGTGCCAGTGGTTCTATCACTAGCGCAAATATTAAGGGGGATAGGGGGCAACCCTAGCGAGTTCTGTTGGTGATAGGGAAGGGGTTGGATACCATACCTGAAGTAAGAACTATTGTGCTCGGTGTAGAGTAGAGACCCAGGATGGCTTGGCGGAATGGGCCATGGATACCAAATTTCTAAAGGACTGAGTCTAAGTACACCCAGTTAACCCTGTCAAACACCTTCTCTGCATCAAGAGAGATCAGCAGAGAAGGCGTTCAGTGGTGCTCAGCCCAGTGCAAAAAGGTCTATAAATCTTCGGGTGCCATCTGAGGCTTGTCGGGAGGGGATGAAGCCTTCTTCATCCAGGTGGACTAGGTTAGGTATATATGTCGCAAGGCGGGTAGCTAATAATTTAGATATAGATATCTATAGATCTTGAGATCTGTGTTGAGTAAGGATATGGCGCGGTCATTGGCTGGATCATGGGAGGATTTTCCAGGTTTGTGGTTGGTGGTTATCACTGCTTCAAGGGATTTAGATGGAATTTCTCCTGTTGACAGGAATCTATTAAAAGAGTTACATAGGTGGGGTACTAGTTGATCCGCGTATGCCTTATAATATTTGTTAATGAAGCCATCTGGGCCCGGGGCATTGTGGGAGGGAAGATCTTTGATAGCTTGTTGAATCTCTCTATGTGAGAATGGCTGGGCAATTGATTTGAGTTGAGGTGGAGAGAGTGAAGGTAGTTGAAGAGGGTCAAGAAATTCTTGTATAAGTTGCAGAGTGGGATGGGGTTCAGAGATTGATAGTGAGAGATTATATAATTTTAAAATAAAAGGCGCTAAATCCGTTCGCTATATCTTTTGGATTTGTTAGCTTATGTTAGTTATCATTTAAGAGGAATGGGATATTATTTTGCGCTGCTCTTCATCTATATTGTTGGGCCAAGAGTTTCCCTGCTTTACTCCCCTGGGAGTACCAGCTGACGCGAAGGCGCTTAAGGTAGAAGTCATGGCCCTTCGAAGGTAGGAGCTGAGGTAATTACTCAACTTACTTAGTTCCGCCGTGGTAGTTGGGTTGGGATTTTGTTTATTCAGGGATTCAAGTGTTCAAATATTGTGGAGAAGGGAATTTACTGTGTGGGTTCTCTTTATCTTTTCCTGGGCACCCAGCTGTAGACAAGTTCCTCGTAAGACAGGTTTGTGGGCATTCCAGAGTTTACTTGAGTTAGAAATGGAGCCAGTGTTGGGGGAAAAAAAGATGATATCTCGGATTGAACCTATTTTTGTGTCTCCGGGACACTCAGAATCGAGGCGTTCAAACTCCATAGGGTGTGTCTGGGGGTAGTGGGGGACATAGAGATAGTGATAGATACTGGGGCGTGGTCCGACCACGTGATAAGCCCTATTGTGGACTTAGTCATTTTTTGAAGCAGAATTTTGGAGGTTAAGAACAGGTCGTTCCTAGAATATGACCTTTGAGTGTTTGAATAGAAACAATAATCCCTCTCAGTACCCTGCTGACACCTCCAGGGGTCATAAAGATCTTCTAGGGAAAGCATGGAAGAGAGGGCTGTGGATTTTCTGCGCTTTGTATTAGATGAGTCCATCTGGGAGTCTATGACTTCATTAAAGTTCCCACAGATTATAATTTGATCTTTAGGGTAATGTTGGTTCTTTTGCAACATGGATTTGTAGAACGATTTCTGGTGGGTGTTGGGAGCATAAATGTTCACGATTATGAGGGGTTGGTTATTGAATGTGACTGATAGGATTAGGTACCTGCCAGAGGGGTCCTGGTCAAGATGAGTAAGATTAAAAGAGACAGATCATACTGCTATCATGGCTCCTCTTGCTTTCTTGTTGGATCGTGATTGAAAACAGTGGGGGAATAATTTGTGGGGACATTGGGATGTTTTATGTTCAGCAAAATTTGTTTCTTGGACGCACAGTACATCTGCCTTTAGTGAGATAGCTTCTTGCCATAGAAGTGAGTATTTAAAAGGGCTGTTGAGGCCCTTGGCGTTGAGGGAGACTATTGTGAGTGACATGGTCCCTTAGGGAGTGTATTTGATTGCAGGTGCTGTGACGGTACTGAGATAGTTAGTCTCCTATTACAAAGAAGGAATATGGGGGGGGGGGACAGAGTTTTTCAGAAACAGTGATATACACTATAATGTGTGTGGGCAGATCAGGGCCTACAATGGTTAGGAGGACGTGATCTGCGCACACGGAGCAGCACAAAATCTACCAATCAGTTAACAAAACAATCTAAACAGTATAATGCTTACAGTTCTATAGTTATGAACTTTAACAAGAGAATGTGCTTAGCACATCAAAGAAAAACAGTGGAGCGTGGAAGGGGTAACATAAGTGCTTCCACTCCTCCACTAACCTGTTAACTTGAATAAAGAAAGTGTTATCCAGCCATAAGTATGGATTTTCCTGCCATTAGCCACAGTGTGGGAGGGCTTCCCGCAGTTAAGTCGGAGCACATGGTCCCCAAGGATTGGCAATTTTGGGGGGTTGCTTCACATTGGGGGTCGGTGAGGGTGCTTGTTAGATAATACCCCAATTGTTAAGCTGTTTCATGCCATCCTTAGGTGTCAGGATGGAGACTTGTAGGTTGCGGTATGTTACCAGCAGCTTTGTGGGGTAGCCCCACTTGTAGGTTATCTTGTGTTCGCTTAGTACAGAGGTCACCGGAGCAAAGGCTTTGCGTGCTTGAGACGTGGCTGCAGAGATGTAATTGTATAGGGAGAGCTAATTAAAGGGTTCCGGCAGGGAGCGCACGGACCTTGCACGCATGATATCCTCCTTCACGTGGAAGAAGTGCACTCTGGGGAGGATATCTCTGGGGACAGAGGCTGGTAGATGTTGTGGTTTGTGGATCCTATGCGCGCGATCAATGAGCATATCCTTTACTGTTAATGTTGGGACAAGCTTGCGAAAGAGCTGATGTAGATATGGTATTATTTCAGGGGTGGCCAAGGATTCAGAGACCCCCTTTATCTTGATATTATTTTGCCGCGAGCGGTCTTCGTGGTCTGTGACTTTTAAGCAGAGCATTTGGATAGTGGCAGCTTGATCATCCTGTTGATCGACAATGGCGTTATGGGCCCTTGTGGCGTCAGACAGATGCTGCTCAATCTGGTCTGTGCGTTGTTCTAATGAGTTAACCTTGTCTTGCATCTGGTTAATGGAGATTTTTAATTCCCTGTGAAGGTCAGCTTGCAGGGACAGTAGCATGGCTTTTAGGGAGTGTTCAGAGGCTGGGTTAGCAGTTGTGGGATATGCTGCAAGGGATTGTGAGGCATGTGGATCTGCTGTGGGACTACAGGTCCCAGCACCATATTGCTTCCTGCTGGGAGGCTGTTTGTCAGGGGAGCGTGCAGGTGTTCAGAAAGCCTCTTACCTCTGTCTCCTGGAGAGAGGGATTGCTCTGGGGTCTGCTCCATGTTATCCTCCAGTTCAGGAAGTGCAGGGGGAGCCGGCGTGTGCTGATCCGGCGGCCGCTCTGGGTCTCCACCTTCCCGGCCGGCGCCATGTTGGTGTCCTTGCTGTACGGGCTGCATGTAGTATTCCAGCAGCCTGCGGGGTGCCTTGAGCTGCTGTCGTTTGCGGGACATAACCTGGGGGGTGCCCTGTATGTGTCCCTCCATTCCGGAGGGCAAGCGTTGCTCTGGAAAAGGCTGTATGTGCCCGTTTGCTGTGTGGAGGAGCGGAGCAGCAGATTCAGGCGGCCATCTCCATTAGCGGCCAGGCCACGCCCCCTATTAGGACATTTTTATGTTGCAGTTTAGCCACCCAGGTTTAACCTTCACTCTTCTATATTTATTTCCCAATGGAATGCACTGATATTGATAGATACCTTTGTTTCATATGTTCCTAAAACATTCCCAATTTTCCTTGGTGTTTAATATTTCTAGGATGTGGTCCCAATTGATGTCTTGTAGTATTGAGCACAGTTCAGAAAAGTTTGCTCTTTTGAAATTTAGATTTCTTGTGCTACCCTCATGTCTCCTCTTCCTATGATTTACACTAAATGTGATCATCCTATGATCGCTAGATCCCAAGTTGTCCCGTATTTCCACATCTGAGATCAGACATGGATCATTCCTAATTAACAAATCTAGCAATGCATTCTTTCTGGTTGTAGAATCCACCAATTGGGACATGAAGTCAGGGCCGGTGCTACCACTAGGCAAACTAGGCGGCCGCCTAGGGCGCCTGGCCGCTGGTTTCCCTACTCCGAGCTTTTTTAGTTTTTTGAGGCTGTATTATAAATACTTCTGTAATAAATGTTATAACCTCTAGTGGATGCTGCTGGGATAAAGTGCGCACATCTAGGGGGATGCAGGGGATGCCTCTGCTGTATTTAATTTAGGTAGCCACTCTGTAGTGTCATTATAGAGGCACAGCACTGGAGGACATGTCCTCATGGAACAGGAGCAAACATCCCCTGTGAGCTTCTATGATCAGTGCTCTCTACTGCAGCCACATGCTTCCTCTAGCGCCGGCTCCTGTCACAAAGGCAAAGTGAGGTTTCGTCTGGGGTGTCAAAAATCCTTTCCCCAGCCCTGCATGACGTTGTCCTGTAAGACATTCACGAAATGACGGGCCTTTAATGAGTAAACTGTCCTCTCTGCCCAGTCGATATTGCGATAACTAAAGTCCCCCATTATGATGACATTTCCTTTCCTCGCTGCCATTTCTAACTGTGATAGAAGGTCCCGCTCCTCCTCCTCCTTCAGGTTGGGGGGGCTATAACATAACCCCACTTTGCAGGGCCTATCCTGGGTGGGTGCACTGTGAGCTGGGGCAGAGGGAGAGTGCCCAGGGCCAGCCCTACCATGGGTCCCGCTCTGCTTATTGGGCTGCCTCGGAGGGGAAGGGGGGGGCGAGCGACGCTGGATTACAAAGAGCGAGGATCTCCCGCTTACCCGGCAGCAGCTGTCATATGAAGTCCCGCCTCCTGGACCAGCTCCTATGATAGACAGCACACTGGTGACATCTATCATAGAAGCCGGTCTAGAAGGCGGGACTTCGTATGACAGTAGCCACACCGGGTAAGCAGGAGATCTCCGCTCTGTGTAATCCAGCGGCTCTTCTCTCTCTCTAATCCCCATGCACTGAACAGACTGCATTGATGGGCACTGGTGAGTCTGGGCTGATGATAACTGGTTAGGGTGCCCATGTGTCCCGGATTGCCCGGGACATTCCCGCAATCAGCAGGTCTGTCCCGAGTCCCGGGCACCTCCATTCCGGGACAATACATTGTCCCGGAATGAATATGATGCAGCCGTTCGCGTTTTCCATTGACTGCCGAATGTCAATGATGTCATCCGGCCGGGCCAGCCCAGTGGTGTAGCGTGGGGGTGGGCAGCCCAAGTGACTTCTTCCAGGCTCCAGCATACACCTCCAATGAGGCAGACACTTCTCAATCTCAGCACCCAGGTTTCCCCCCGCCCAGGGACTCCAGTGGTCCAGCCTGCCCTGTCCCCCATGATTCCTCAGGTGCGTGCCGCCCACAGGCAGCCCGTGTGTGTGAGGGGGAGGGGCGGTGCTCGATGCAGACGAGCGTATGGCGGCTGCTGGAGGAGTTCCTGGCCTGCGGGGGATACTGAGGTCTGAGGAGCGACTAGGGGATATACATCTATGGATGATCTTCATGGAGGCCTGGGGTGGTGAGTGAAATCCACCGATCTACCTTATGTTTGTGTGGGGGAGTAGTCAGTAGTGTGAGTTGTGCAGGGAAGTCAGTGTAGTGGGCAGGTGGGTCATGGTAGAGGTCAGGTAGGTTATAGGGGTCAGGTAGGTCATTTAAGGGGTCAGGTAGGTCAGTGTAGGAATCAGGTAGGCAATTGGATCAAGGGACTTACCCAGCAAGAGCACAGGGTGGCAAGTGCCACTGCATCTGGTGGCAGGATATGGTGGCAAGTGACACCCTGCATCTGGTGGCAGGATATGGTGGCAAGTGACACCCTGCATCTGGTGGCAGGAGACGGTGGCAAGTGACGCCACTGTCTCCTGCCACCAGATGCAGGGTGTCACTTGCCACCATCTCCTGCCACCAGATGCAAGGTGTCACTTGCCACCATATCCTGCCACCAGATGCAGGGTGTCACTTGCCCCCATAGCCTGCCACCAGATGCAGCGTCACTTGCCACCGTCTCCTGCCACCAGATGCAGGGTGTCACTTGCCACCATATCCTGCCACCAGATGCAGCGTCACTTGCCACCATCTCCTGCCACCACATGCAGGGGGTCACTTGCCACCATATCCTGCCACCGGATGCAGGGTGTCACTTGCCCCCATAGCCTGCCACCAGATGCAGGGTGTCACTTTCCCCCGTAGCCTGCCACCAGATGCAGCGTCACTTGCCACCGTCTCCTGCCACCAGATGCAGGGTGTCACTTGCCACCATCTCCTGCCACCAGATGCAGGGTGTCACTTGCCACCATCTCCTGCCACCAGATGCAGGGTGTCACTTGCCCCCGTAGTCTGCCACCAGATGCAGCGTCACTTGCCACCATCTCCTGCCACCAGATGCAGGGTGTCACTTGCCACCATATCCTGCCACCAGATGCAGGGTGTCACTTGCCACCATATCCTGCCACCAGATGCAGCGTCACTTGTCACCGTCTCCTGCCACCAGATGCAGGGTAAGTGACACCCTGCATCTGGTGGCAGGAGACGGTGGCAAGTGACGCTGCATCTGGTGGCAGGCTACGGGGGCAAGTGACACCCTGCATCTGGTGGCAGGATATGGTGTCAAGTGACACCCTGCATCTGGTGGCAGGAGACGTGGCAAGTGACACCCTGCATCTGGTGGCAGGATATGGTGGCCAGTGACACCCTGCATCTGGTAGCAGGAGACGTGGCAAGTGACACCCTGCATCTGGTGGCAGGAGACGTGGCAAGTGACACACTGCATTTTGTGGCAAGTGACAAGCTCAGGGTTCCCAATGATTCGGCATTATGGTGAGTTGAACTATTTCATTATATATTACAATGTAGTAATAGAAATAATATGATTTTATCCTCCTGGCACCATATCAAGCATGGTGCTGGGATGATATAAGGGCTAAAACCAGCCATTCACCTGACAAATTACTCGCTCCTGAAATCCCCGTCAACCCCGAGACTACATTCAACGTAAACGCCCCCCGGTCCTTAGCAAAATTGTCCCTGAATGGCAGTTTGGAAATGTGGTCACCCTAGAACTGGTGAGGCTGCATTGATGGGCACTGCTGAGGCTACACTGATGGGCATTGGTGAGGCTGCTTTGGATGGGCACTGGTGATGGTGAGCTGATTTGGTGGTTCAATGGGCCACTTGACTGGACTTGCCCCCCAGGTCTAAGGCTGCCAGTCCTCTCCTAGTCACAGTACATGTTGGCATTCATGGTTCCCTCAATGATCTGTAGCTCCCCAGTGCCGGCAGCACTCATGCAGCCCCAGACCATGACACTCCCACCACCATGCTTGACTGTAGACAAGACACACTTGTCTTTGTCCTCCTCACCTGGTTGCCCCCACACACGCTTGTCACCATCTGAACCAAATATGTTTATCTTGGTCTCATCAGACCACAGGACATGGTTCCAGTAATCCATGTCCTTAGTCTGCTTGTCTTCAGCAAACTGTTTGTGGACTTTCTTGTTCATCATCTTTAGAAGAGGCTTCCTTCTGGGACGACAGCCATGCAGACCAATTTGATGCAGTGTGCGGCGTATGGTCTGAGCACTGACAGGCTGACCCCCCACCCCTACAACCTCTGCAGCAATGCTGGCAGCTCTCATAGGTCTATTTCCCAAAGACAACCTCTGGATATGACGCTGAGCACGTGACCTCAACTCCTTTGGTGGACCATGGCGAGGCCTGTTCTGAGTGGAACCTGTCCTGTTATACCGCTGTATGGTCTTGGCCACCGTGCTGCAGCTCAGTTTCAGGGTCTTGGCAATCTTCTTATAGCCTAGGCCATCTTTATGTAGAGCAACTATTCTTTTTTTTAGATCCACAGAGAGTTTTTTGCCATGAGGTGCCATGTTGAAGTTCCAGTGACCAGTATGAGAGAGTGAGAGCGATAACACCAAATTTAACACACCTGCTCCCCATTCACACCTGAGACCTTGTAACACTAACGAGTCAGTTTTGTATTATTGTTAGTTTGGTCTGGGTGTGTGTGTGCATGTACTGTATGTATGCATATATGTGTATGATTGTGTAGTTAGATAATTGGTAATTAGCATATTATATTTGAATTATTAATTATTGTATGACTTTATAGTGGTGGGATATTGATTTGTTTATTATTTATAACTACTTGGTGCCTGTGCTATAGCTGAAAGATGGCAATGGCATGGGCCTAAAATGCCGGGAGGGTGTACATGGACGTTCTCCCATCCTAATGCTGCCCGTGCGTGTCCTTGGCTGATCCAGTGGTGGCTGGTGGGTTTTTTTTGGGGGGGCGGCAAACAACCACCCCCCCCACGCTATCAGTCGGCCGGTCGGGTCAACTGTATACCCACCTCCGCCCCAATCAGGTGGTCATCCAGCCCGGCACTTACCCCATCTAGAATGGGCAACACTCCTATGGGTAGTGGCTTCCATCGTGTCCCCTCCTCCTCTGCATTACTGCAGCTTCCGTCGTGCGTCTCCTCCCTCCTCCTCCTAGGCATCCAATAGGATCACCTGTCCTTTCAGCCAATCGGGTGACGGGTCTCAAGACCCGCTTCCTGATTGGCCGGGAGGAGGATCAGTGTGACAATAGCGAAAATTCATTCGCTATTGTCACACAACTGGGTGGGCTCAGGGCGCAGTGCTCTGCACCCCGAGCCCACCCTTTTTTTGAAGCCAATTAGAGCCTCAGACTCTAATCACATGCTTCCGAAAAAATGAAAACCCCCTTTGAAATCCATGTGCTCCGCATTGTAGATTAGGGGGCTGGATGCATGGATAAGGGGGGCAGCGCCCATGCGCCCCTAATAAATGGGCCGCCACTGGGCTGATCACTGATCGGGGTAAAGGGTCAATCATAGTGGACCCTTTACTACGTGATCAGCTGTCAGCATGAAGAGAAGAAGAAAGATGTTAATTGGCTTCTGTTAGAGGGACATCGTTCCCCTTAGTGCCCACCAGTGCCACCCATCAGTGCCCATCACTGCCTGTCACTTATCAGGGCTGCCTATCAGTGAAGAAGAAAAATTACCTGTATGCAAAATTTTATAACAAAATATTGTTTTTGTTTTTTTTTTAACATTTTAGTCTTTTTTTGTTTAGAAAAAAATAAAAAACCCCAGAGGTGATTAAATACCACCAAAAGAAATCTCTATTTGTCTCAAAAAAATGATAAAATATCATATGGGTACAGTGTTACATGACGGCGTAATTTCTTCGGTCAGTTTTTCAGGCAGACCTGATAGGACCCTCCATTCTCCTTTATGGATGTGTCCGTTTACACCTGCCTACCTCCGGTCCAAAAATAGGAAGGCGTCCGCCCCCCTCCGTCTGGCCGGATTGGAGGGCAGTCAGATGTAAACGGACAGCATAGGCGGAGCGGACTCGGACCTGTCAGTCACCCGCTCCGCTCAGCGGAGGATCCACAGACAGATATCCTGCTGAGAAAACCTGGATCAGACCCGTGTGAAGAGTGCAGCTAAGCAGCCACTCTCTGCTCCTTTACTGACGAGTCCCTGTGTGCTTCTTTCCTCTGGAATTATTTATCAGTGTTTTATGGCTGCTGTAGACAAGTGATGACGCCACACTCTGACAATATTATATTCTAATCAGCAGGGCCACCATCAGGGGGCATGCAGGGGGGGCTCGGACAGCACACAGGGGGGATCGGTGGGTGCAGTGGAAGGAGAAGAGGCAGAGAGGAGAGAGTCGGAGGAGGTGCGCTGTGTTGTGCTCTTCCCTCCTGTCCAGAAACATACTGTCATACAGAACATAATAATAATACACAATACACAATTTACCTTTTGGATTTAGCATGAATTTTGTAAGTTATTTTTGTGTCCTCTAATGATGATTTTCATGTATTTTTAGTAAAACCATTGATATTTTTGCAGGGGGGGGGGGGGGGACCTGACAGGTAGGCTGTACGGGGCCCCAAGATGTCTAACAGCCCTGCCAATAAGACCAAGTGACACAAATACAGATATTTTCAGGAGTCTCTGTCCTGGAGATTTGTGTGATCCCCGGACACAGTTATAGATCATCACTGGAAGACAATGTGATATTCGGGGTAGGCCTAGATGTCATTAAATATCACAAACATTGAGC
Source organism: Lithobates clamitans (assembly GCA_037952925.1). NCBI lineage: Eukaryota > Metazoa > Chordata > Amphibia > Anura > Ranidae > Lithobates > Lithobates clamitans. The sequence goes on from JBBGZY010002334.1 coordinate 434,676, forward strand.
CCGGTTTCACACATGTGCGGTGCGAATTGAAGCTGCGGTTTCACTGTGCATAGAAAAATCAGTTGTTCAGCGGTTTGTCAGCGTTTTAGGTGCGGATCAGCTGCGAACTCGGAAGTAACCAGTGAGTGTCTAATGATAGATGCGAATTTAGAGCAGGCCAATCACTTGTTATCTATTTGTGAGGCTGCTTATAAAAAGCTTGATTTTTCCGGACACTTCCTGGTTGTCCAGGAGTCTGTATTGTGTATTGTGTGGGTTATTTTTGTTCGCAAAATGTGTACTGCTCTGCCAATGATAATGCCAATAGTTGTTGCTGTAACAGCAGCAATCTTGCTTGAAGTAGAGAAGAGGAGAAGGAGGAGGAGAAGAAGATACTGGGTGCATCCCATACTAGAAAATAGGGATGAGAGAGGCCAGTTCATGATCCTGTATGAAGACCTCCGTGGGCATGAAGAAAAATTTTTTAATTACACGCGCAAGTCAATAACTAGGTGAGTAATTTTTTTGACAAACAATAATTTTAAAAACATATTTCCATAGTAGGGGAGTTTTGAAAAAGACACTGGTCCATCAAGTCTAACCTATTATCAGAGCATGCAGCCTAAAAGGCCATGAAAAGGGGGGGAGTGAGCACCCCCTTCCTGGACCAAACCAGGCCATATGCCCTTAACATGTGTAGTGTGTTTTGTGCCCCCCCACCCCCCAAAAAACACCTTGCCCCCAAGTTGATGAGGACAAGGTGCTTTGTGTGGGGGGATTCCCAAACATTTTGTTGTCCAGTTTGTGACCAGACAATTGTTATTGTTAAATTCAGCTGCCAGTGGCTAAACATTTGTCCAAATGATGACACAACTGCAAATGACGTTATATCTTCTTTGTTATGCCACTTCTTTAACATACATTTTTATTTTGATAAAGGATACAGGCCTTCTTACAAATAAGAATGTTCTTAAACACTTACCTTATTATTTAGAAAAGTGTATGTAAAAATTGGTTTCATACACTAATCTAATAAAAGACTCATTTTTGAATTAGTTATGACGAATTACTTGGAATAATCTCCCCTCGCTTGGAGCGTCAGAACACGTGCTACAGACCAAGTATCCAGCCTGCTGAAAGATTACTGATCACATTAAGGTACTTTTCACCACTGATGTCCTTTGTCATGTGAATGTAGGAGAATGCAATATTTTTTATTTAGAAATTTTCAAACATGTGTCATTCTAAATATATAACCCGACAAAAGTTGGCGTAGTAAATATTTTTTCAAGTATACTTAAATAAATAAAATAAAAATTTGGCACATGTAGCCAACATAAATTAACATTCAACAAAAACAAAAAATATACATGTCTCTCAAGTAGGCCTGTTGAACATATTTTTACAAACATGTGTCCTCTTGGTTCTCAACCTTGGACAGACCTCAGAAATCACAGATTGTGATATGTTTTTTTAAAAGGGGCCTCAGTGGAGTAGTAACTGGCGGAAGCCTGGTCATCAAGGGCAGTGCTGGGATCTGGTGTAGCCTCGCCATGTTGACTTGCCACATACATACCAGGATTTGTGGGAGGGGGGGGCCTGATTGAAGGAATTGGGGATGGGATGGGATAGGGAATGTTACTGTGTCTAACTTCATATATGGAGGTTGGCTTTTCAAAGCTAGAAGGATAGGATGGGGGATTATAGGGGTAAGGTTGGTGTTGTTCTGGGTAGTGGACGTATCGGGGGTAGTTCAGGAGTGGTCTTGGTGGTGGCACATATGGCACTTGAAATGAAGCTTCCTCACGTGGCTCTGAGAAGGAGTGCAGCACTTGTTCGATAGTGCTTCGCATTTCAAAGTAGCGCTCAGGTTTGACTTTCTTTATTAGAGGGACAAAACTGAGCGCCAGTATAGTATCCGGACATAAAAAAGCATCCACCTTTTCAGACATGTTTTTCAACATTTCAAGTAGGCGCTCACTTATGTCAGGTTGCGATAAAGGTGGTCGCCTCCGTGGCACTTTGGCTGGCAGAGCAATGTGTGCAGGAGCAGAGGAGGGCCCAGGGATAGCCTCTGCCACTACAGATTGCTCATCTGGGTTGGTTTCCCACAGATTCGAGGAGCTTTGGATTTGTGACAAATCCTCTGGGCCTTCTTCCAAACTAATCTGGGCTTGGGTTTCCGGTTGTGCCTCCAGTTGGTCATCCATCACATCTTGTTCCTCCCAACTAGCTTCTGTCCTGTTAAGAAAATAAAGAGTGTAACTTAACTAGGCATAATCAAAGTTAAGAGGTTTGCAGATACATAGATGATATAGATGAAAACTTACTCCCTCATCTCCGCAATGGGTTGCAGAAAATCTAAGTCCTTGGCAAACATATAGGGTACCCTAGGCGCTGCCCCCGAGCCACTCCTTGCTTCTTTGAGATGGCGTGTATATTTGCGGTAAGCATCACGCATGCTGCGCCACCTTGTCTGTAAGTAATGCACTGAAAAAAATAAAAATAAAATTCATTTTATTTATGTCTGCTTTTAGGTACCTAGCAACAGGAAATTCGTTTGGAAGTTTGCACTTTGAATTTAAGGTTGGAAAATCAACTATTAGTGGCATTGTTCATGAAACCTGTCTAGTCATATGGGAAGAACTGAAGGATTTGGTTATGAAGAAGCCAAACAAACAAGAATGGTTGCAGGTAGCGGAGCTATTCTGGCAGCGTTAAAACTTTCCCAACTGTCTGGGAGCCATTGATGGGAAGCACATCCGCATCCTCAAGCCTCCAGCTAGTGGTAGCCAATATTTTAATTATAAGAAATATTTTTCGTTGGTATTAATGGCAGTGGCAGACGCAAATTATAAATGTCTTTATATTGATGTGGGTTCTTATGGCAGCAGCTCGGATTCTAGTGTATTTTCACATTTCTCATTTGGCTGCATGCTGCGTGAGAATACACTAGACTTGCCCAGTCATTCACCCCTGCCCGGAACAACAGATCCTTCCCTCCCACGTGTATTTGTAGGAGATGAAGCGTTTGCACTTGCACAGCACATGCTCAGGTCTTTTTCTAGTTGCTCTTTGACAACAGAAAAAAGAGTGTTCAATTATAGGCTCACTAGGGCACGACGAGTAGTTGAATGTGCATTTGGGATACTATGCAATAAGTGGAGATTCATGCATACATCAATAAATCTGAGTATTGACCATGCTATCAGTGCTGTTAAAGCAGCCTGTGCACTGCACAACTATGTGCGTGAACGTGACGGATATCTATTTGAGGATTCCCTGAGCCATAACATGGAGGCGGCACAGTGGAATGTTACTAGGGGCACCACTAGTGGTACACATATTCGTGGTGAATTTCAAAGTTTCTTTATGTCGCCAGCTGGGGAGGTGCCTTGGCAGATGAATTCTATCTAATCAGAAAAAGTGTGTATTGGTTTGCATTATATTATCAGGGCCTTGACAAAGTTAAGTGTGCTGTAACAAATAATGCTTTTTTCATAATTTTGGTTTAGTTAAATAAAAATAATGTTGTTGACATTTGCATTGTATATTCTTTTGCTAGCGTAAGCGAATCTTAGCTTAGTAGTTAGTTTAGGTACCCCTCCGTCGCTGTCTGACGCCGTTATGTGCACAGTGTTGAGGACATGTGGCCTGGTATGGATTTGTGAGCAAACACACGCTGTTGTTTATTATATTATTAGAATAAAAATGGCCAACATAACTAAACAATAGGACAGCATCTACAGGTAGTGAAAGGGAATAAAAAACTTACATTTGGCAGCCTGAACTTGGGATGAGCACATGCTCCACTCTGGCAAGATGATTCTGGCAATTTCCAGCCATGCATGTTTTTTCACAACGTTGTCCTTATATTTAGGATGCCGGGTGTCATAAATCATCGGTTTATCCCTCACAAGTCTGATCAGCTCCTCACAATCCACGGATTCCTTCGCCTTTGCTGAAACTTTTCTACCCCTTTTGGCCATGCTTGCTCCGGTCACCACACCAAAACAGACAGGAGAGGAACTGGAAGAGGGGGAGGTGTAGGAGGAGGGGAGATCATTTCTGTTCACAACGCAACACAGCTGCGAATCAGGTGCGTGCCCATAGAAGATAATGGCCTGCTAATTCGCACCGCAATGACCAGAAAACGCACACGTTTTTTGTGCAATGCGCAGTGCAAATGCATCGCACATATGTGAACCAGCCTCATTCAAATGAACCTAGTTTAAAATGTCCTGCGAATTGGATGCATTGTAAGCCGCATCTAATTCGCATAGGTGTGAACCCGGGCTCAAGGATTCTGAACGTCATCCATCATGCTGTCATACAGGTTGGTGGGGTTGGCTGTATTTTTGGCTGGAGGTGTTACCATCCCATTGTGTCCAACGTAGTAGAGTCCGGTGAGAACGTGGGCCAGGTACATGAGTCTCTCTCCATCTCCATCAGGTTTGGAGAATGTGTCATCAGTAACGTTATTTGCATCTACTGCGAAATAAGTTCTATTTCCATTAGCAGCCGCTCTTTAAAAAGAAAGAAAAGTGAAGCATTAATATCACTTAAAGGAAGAATTCCAGAGAAGAGGTGCAGCAGGACAGAAGGTGCGAATGGAGACTGGAATCCCACTGTGGTTCACAGCATTAAAAATTCAGAATGTTCCATTTTCATGTAGAACATTGGTGGGGAAGAATTGTAAACAATAGATTTCAGTCTAGTATAGCGTCGGTCCTGTGTTGGGAAATGCAGCTCTATGGACTTGGTGTGAATTGGCCTTAGGTTACACCTCACAACACACAGGACATGATAAGGAGGTCTTACTGTACTACACTCTGTGTTAACTCCCGGTATTAGAGAGATAATAAAGCCCAGCTTAGTTATGGATGGAGTGTGGGGATAATGATAACCTCTGTCTGGTTTTAATACCTGATAGGGTAACAAGGTTGTGAGGTCCCGCACTCTTTTATAGGTAGGTATACCAGTTGGGTGTGGGAAACCTTGTAGGATCCAGGCAGTACTCAAGTGGCCAAAGGCTGAGTCATTGGGGTAGAGTCTTTAAAAGGAAAAATAAGAGAGAGCCACTAGATTTTTAAAAGTCCAGATAGAGTTCATTAGAAAAAAAAAACTCCACCATGTTTTGGGGGTTTAAAGAACCCCTTTATCAAGGCTTTAGACTTTTAGCTGAAGTGAATCTGAATTCAAAATAAAATCAATAAAATATAAATATGCTCCAATCACTGGTAACAGGATTTTATCTTGGAGCCAGATTCCCTTTAGCTAAAAGTCTTGATAAAGGAGTCTTTACACTGCTAAAATGCGTTGGAGTTTTCTTAAAACTCTACAACTCATAAACTCTAGCTGGGCTATTAGAGGTCTCATGGTGCTCTTTTCTCCTTCCTCAATTCAAAGGTTTTTATTACTGTCTGCACCACTGCAAATTTCCCACCATTCCCTGGTTTGGTGAAAACCTATGTGTCCGAGGAGTGATAGGGTGTCACCATGCCTGGAAGTGAGACAAAGTCTCCCCAGCAGGGGCACAGATAGAGACAAAACCTGGTGGAGATATATGTTATGGAATGTATATGAAAGAGTCAGCTATGGTGCCCAGCATGAAGTCAGCTACTGAGTTACCTAGGTTTAAAAAAAGACACAAGTCCACTGAGTTCAACCAATAGACAAAAATAAATAAATGAAGATCCTGCACCCTCAGAACCTGCAGAAAATCCACAGAAAGGCCTTATACAGCTTGATCCAATTTTCTGCAACAGGGAAAATACTTTCTGCTCCCCTTAGGCTCTCTGCGACTCTTTGAATCATCAATCTAACATCTTATTTCTTATTGATATTAACAGTCACTTACATGGGCCTCCACAGAATAGGGCAAGGGGGGCAATTGCCCCCCCCCCCCCCCCGGAATCGTAAGAAGGTGTTGAAGAGTGAAGACAGTTGCCCTGTTTAACGCAATGGCCGCCGCGGATGCCTCCGCAGCAGCCATGGATTTTTTTTTCTACGTCTGCTGGCCTGAGGCTGCTCTCAGTCTGTTCTGACTTATCACAGATTGATACAGACATCCGTCCCTCCCTCCCTCACCCCCGCCGGATCATCGGATTGGCTCTGACTGCAGCTCGGGCCTCTGCTCAACATCTCAGCTGTTCTGGAACGTGATTGGTTGCCTCAGCCTGCCTGTGTAAAGTCGCTATGCCAATCCGGCCGGCGCTGCGCCTGCTCCTCCCACAGGTGCGTTGCTGTGGCCAAGAGAGAATACGCTGCCAGTGCTATCACATCACTGAAGAACCACAGGTAATAGCACTGCAGTGCCACTGTGCCGGTTAGGAGGAGAATGGATATATATTGCTTGGAAAGTTGGACAGCTGAGCTATTGGTGGAAAAATATATTTGTGTGTGTTATAATATCTTCTTCACTTTGTATGGAAGTTACTTTGTCTCTCGGGCATACCAGTCCATGATGCCCATATAAATATAGCCTAGAGGATGTACATCTTTCTATGTTGCAATGTATTGCAATACATCTGTTGTGGTTAGGCATGAGCCGAACACGCCCCGGTTCGGTTCACATCCAGAACCTATGAACGGACCGAAAGTTTGCGCGAACATTCGAACAACGTTAAAGTCTATGGGACTTGAACGTGAGAAATCAAAAGTGAAAGTTTTGAAGGCTAATATGCAAGTTATTGTCCTAAAAAGTGTTTGGGGACCCGGGTCCTGCCCCAGGGGACATGTATCAATGCAAAAAAAAGTTTTAAAAATGGCCGTTTTTTCAGGAGCAGTGATTTTAATGATGCTTAAAGTGAAAAAATAAAAGTAAAATATTCCTTTAAATATCATACCTGGGGGGTGTCTATAGTATGCCTGTAAAGGGGCGCGTGTTTCCCGGGCTTAGAACAGTCTGACAGCAAAATGACATTTCTAAAGTAATAAAAGTCATTTAAAACTGCTTGTGGCTGTAATGTAATGTCGGGTCCCGGCAATATGGGTGAAAATCAGTGAGACAAACGGCATGGGTCCCCCCCCAGCCCATTACCAGACCCTTTGGGTCTTGTATGGATATTAAGGGGAACCCCGCACCCAAATTAAAAAAGAAAAGGCGTGGGGCCCCCAGGCCCTATATACTCTGAACAGCAGTATAGAGGCGATCCAAACAAGACAGGGACTGTAGGTTTGTTCTTAAGTTGAATATGTTTGTAATTTGGAACTGGTACATTTTGTAAGTGTAGCTCCAGCCAAAAAAATCTATTTTTAAGCTTTTTGGATAACATAGGGAAGGGCTATTATCATATACTATACGGCCTGCCCTATATACTCTGCAGAAGTTTGTGCCTTAGGTGTTGGTGGTACCAGAACACTGTAAGCCCTCACACTTACTCTTGGTGGGCGCTGGAAACGGGTCCTGCTGTGAAATATTATATCAAGAATTGTAATTACATGCCCCTGTTGAACAGGGTCAGAAAAATTGGGCCTTTGGTGGTGGTGTGGTGGTGGTGCCACAACACTGTAACCCCTCACAGATTCTGTTGAGCGCAGGAATAAGCCCTGCTGTGAAATATTAGATCAAAAATTGTAATTACGTGCCCCTGTTGAACAGGGGCAGAAAAATTGGGCATTAGGCACTGGTGCTGGTGCCACAACACTGCAACCCCTCACAGATACTTTAGTTGAGTGCAGCAACGTGCCCTGCTGCGAAATATTAAAGAAAAAATTGTAATTGTAAAAATTGTTAAACAGGGGCAGAAAAATTGGGCCTTAGGCGGCGGTGGTGGTGGTGCCACAACACTGCAACCCCTCACAGATACTCTAGTTGAGCGCAGGAACGAGCCCTGCTGCAAAATATTACAGCAAAAATTGTAATTAAGTGCGCCTGTTAAACAGGGGCAGAAAAATTGGGCCTTAGGCACTGGTGCTGGTGCCACAACACTGCAACCCCTCACAGATACTCTAGTTGAGCGCAGGATCGAGCCCTGCTGCAAAATATTACAGCAAAATATTTAATTACACACCCCTGTTAAACAGGGGCAACAAAATTGGGCTTTAGGCACTGGTGGTGGTGCCCAGAGCCAAAAATGTTCTTAGAAGCTATCAACATGAACATTGAGGAGGAATAGGATAGTCACTCAGCATAACAGGATAGTCACTCAGCATCAGCATAGGTCTTCAAGGGATCTCACATTCATAAAAAAATTAATCGGTTACATCAGCATCAGGTGCTTGGTAGCTGGTGATCCAAGACTGATTCATTTTTATGAAGGTGAGCCGATCAACCAAGTCTGTGGACAGGTGCACTCTGTGATCGGTTACAAAGCCTCCAGCAGCACTGAATGTGCATTCAGAAAAAATGCTGGATGCAGGACAGGCCAGTAGCTCAATTGCATATTGAGCAAGCTCTGGCCTCAAGACCCAGTGACCCAGTGGACGTTCTGTTGGAAAGGTCTCCAAGTCTGATCTTGCCCCTAGATATTCCTGCACCATGTAATTCAGATGCTGGCGATGGTTGCTGGAACCAATCAGACCTTCGCGCTGAGGACTGAAGAATTGTCTGAAGGCATAGGTCAGCCGGTCACCTTCTCCACCGCTCTTTCTGTGACTGAACAAAGCCTCAGCAACACGTTGTCCAGCACCAGGAAATTGTAACCTCCCAGTCTCTGGGAATGTGTTGCACAAACCTTTCTGCAAGGCCTCCTGAAGATGTTTTATCCTCTGCTCCCTCTGCGAAGGCTGGATACGTTCTGCAACCTTACCCTTGTAACGTGGATCAAGAAGGGTTGCCAGCCATTAATGATCCCTCTCCTTGATACCACGAATCCTAGGGTCCTTTCGCAGGCTTTGCAGTGTAAGGCAAGATCAGACTTGGAGACCTTTCCAACAGAACATCCACTGGGTTACTGGGTCTTGAGGATGGACCACAGCAACGGTGCGATCTGCTGCACACGTGTCAAGAAAGGCTCACAACAAAGAACTTTTCAAAATATGCAGGGAGTCAGCAGCGCCCTGCTCCTGCTTAGCTCTGCGGTGTGGTGCAATAAGGTGGCTGCCCTTAAGCTGCCCCCTGGAGGGCATCCTGCCTCGTTGGAGATGTGCCTCCTCCTCCTCTCTTCTATCAGGCACCCAAGTAGAGTCAGTGACCTCATCATCCCCTCCCTCCTCGTCACTGGAGCAAACTTGGCAGTATGCTGCAGCTGGGGGAACATGACTGCAGAAAAAAGAACAAGCGTGCCCCACGGCCACGTGCTGAGGATACACCGTGTCCATGACCAGCACTGTTGACTGTAGACACAGAGCCTGCCTATCTTTTAGTGGCCTGTGAGTGTCTGTCTCTCCTTGGTGGCCTTCCGGACATGCTGTAAATTTTGTTTAGCAAAACCACACTACACTGTATTGTGTACTGTGTACACCACCAGAAAAGTAGTAGCAACTGCACTAGGGGTGTACGGTATTGTGTACACCAGCAGAAGTGTAATAACAACTATGGGTGCACTGTATTGTGTACTGTGTATACCACCAGAAAAGTAGTAGCAACTGCACTAGGGGTGCATGGTATTGTGTACACCACCAAAAGTCTAATAGCAACTATGGGTGCACTGTGTTGTGTACTGTGTACACCACCAGAAAAGTAGTAGCAACTGCACTATGGGTGCACAGTACTGTGTACACCACCAGAAATGTAATAACAACTATGGGTGCACTGTATTGTGTACTGTGTACATCACCAGAAAAGTAGTAGCAACTATGGGTGCACTGTATTGTGTATACCACCAGAAAAGTAGTAGCAACTGCACTATGGGTGCACGGCACTGTGTACTGTGTACACCGCCTGAAGTATATTAGAAAAAGTACACCAGGAATGGCCTGCAGTCAGATCTATCTACACTGGATGCAGAGTATATATATATATATATATATATATATATATATATATATATATATATATATATATATATATATATATATATATATATGAGACTGACTGTATATACAGTATATATTAAATGCACTGCAGCTAACTAAATAACCTGCCTCTCTGCTCAATCTAGATATCTAGACCACACTCTCTCTCCGTCCACACCAACAACACACTACACAGGGCCACCGTGCAGGCAGCCTTATATAGTGTGCGGCGTGGACTTAGTCCCCCTGAGCCATAATTGTCCAAAGGCACCTTGCCTTTGGCCAATTATGGCTCTCTTAGCTGAGGGTGCTGGGATTGGCCAAAGCATGCAGGTCATGGTGCATGCTTTGGCCAATCATCATACAGCAATTCACTGAGATCTCGCAGTGTATTATGGGGCGTTACGCAGCACTCTAATTTGCCGCGAATGTTCGTTTTTCGACACAACAAACACCCGGTGTTCGAGTAGAACTCATGTTCAACCCGAACATAAAGCTCATCCCTATATACTACTCTAGCCTGTCCATATACCACCCTAGCTTGTCCATATACCACTCTAGCCTGTCAAGATACTACCCTAGCCTGGCTGTATACTACCCTAGTCTGTCTATATACTAATCTAACCTGTCTATTAACTACCCTAGTCTGTCCATATACTACCCTAGCCTGTCCATAAACTACCCTAGCCTGTCCATATACCAACCTAGCCTGTCCATATACCACCCTAGCCTGTCCATATGCCAGCCTAGTCTGTCTATATACTACCCTAGCCCGCCCCTATACTGCCCTAGCCCTCCTCTTGGAATTGAACATAATAATGGTATGTCATATAATTTTGCATATAGACAGAATGCTGTTGCATGCAAATCTGACTTCCTGATACATTTCATTTTAGTTTTAATTATCATGATATAAAATAATGGATGTGGGGGCCTTTTGGTGGGCGTGATTTTTTTTTTGGGAGGTGGGGGGCGCATTTTATTCTTGGACCCAGGGAGCACAATGTCTTGTGCCAGTCCTGTGGAGACCCGTAGCCTAGCCGCACGGTACGAGACAGAAAGTAAGCAGTTAAATGAGAGGATGCATGAGGTCTGCACAGTGTGCTCAGTGGGACCCCATTCTGATGCTGGGAGTGAGGTAGAGGTGATACACTGGAGAGTAGGGATGAGCTTTATGTTCGGGTCGAACATTGGCTGTTCGCCGAATAGCCAACAATTTGGGGTGTTCGCGGCAAATTCGAAAGCCGCGGAACACAATTTAAAAGTCTATGGAAGAAAGTGCTAATTTTAAAGGTTAATAGGCAAGTTATTGTCATAAAAAGTGTTTGGGGACTCGGGTCCTGCCCCAGGGGACATGGATCAATGCAAAAAAAAGTTTTAAAAACCGCAGTTTTTTGGATTTTTTTTGAATTTTGGAATATTTCACTTTTATTGTTTCACTTTAAGCATTATTAAAATCACTGCTCCCGAAAAAACAGCCATTTTTAAAACTTCTTTTTGCATTGATCCATGTCCCCTGGGGCAGGACCTGGGTCCCCAAATACTTTTTATGACAATAACTTGCATATAAGCCTTTAAAATTAGCACTTTTGATTATTCATGTTCGTGTCCCATAGACTTTAATGATGTTCGAACAAATTTTTTGCCTGTTCGCATGTTCTGCTGCCAACCTGAACCAGGGGGTGTTCGCCTGATCCCTACTGGAGAGGTGTAGAGGGAATGGGCGCAGCGGTGCCCCTCCTAAATGTAACAAGTTACAGCGGGGTATGTAGTGAAATGGGATCTCTGTGCATTTAATTACAACACACACACAGCCTCTGTCCGTGTCGGAGAGGTGAAGAAGGTAGATATACACACAACGTTGGGTTAGCCAACTGCCATCGGGGGACTAGTCTAGATGGACATCCCCCATCATCCACCGGAGAACAGTGTCACATGCAAGGGCGGATCCATGGGGGGCAACGGGGCAATTGCCCCCCCCCCCAAAAAATAGTGAAAATATTATTGACTCCCGAGTCTCTCACATCAGCAAAAGGCCAGCAGCGGCACAGAGAGAGAGACCCTTTTCTCTTCATGCCACACTGGAGCCTGGAAAAGATTGTCCCAACCGCTACTGAGGAGGAGCAGAGCGAGGAGCAGCATTCAGAGCCTTCTTCTTCCTCCTCCGCGCCTAGTGTGAGAGTGTTGGCTCCACCCACCTCCTCCCTCCATGATCTTTTCCAAGTCTCCAGCGCAGCGTGAACGTCAAGACACTCAGGAGGAGGAAGGCATGAAGCAGTGGCCATGTGTCCTGCTCATCTCTATTGCTCCTTGGAAGCCCCTCCCCCCGACAGAGCACCAAAGTATAGGAATTAAAGTAAGTACAAAAAATAATGATTGTGTAAAATCACAGAATACATGTATGCCATTATTTTTGAAGAAAAAAAAACTGCCCTTTTAGTATTGACATTTTCATCTTTTTCAATCTTAACTACTTCAGCCCCGGAAGATTTGCCCCCTTAACCACTTAAGAACCAGCCTCGTTTTGGATTTTAGGTGTTTACATATTTAAAACAGGGTTTTTTTTGCTAGAAAATTACTTAGAACCCCCCAAACATTATATATTGTTTTTTTCTAACACCCTAGAGAATAAAATGGCGGTCAATGCAATACTTTTTTTGCACCGTATTTTCGCAGCGGTCTTATAAGAGCACTTTTTTTGGAAAAAATTCACTTTTTTGAATAAAAAAATAAGACAACAGTAAAGTTAGCCCAATTTTTTTTATATTGTGAAAAATAATGTTACGCCAAGTAAATTGATACCCAACATGTCACGTTTCAAAATTGCGCCCGCTTGTGGAATGGCGTCAAACTTTTCTCCTTAAAAATCACCATAGGCGACGTTTAAAAAAGATCAACAGGTTGCATGTTTTGGGTTGCAAAGGAGGTCTATGGCTAGAATTATTGCTCTCACTCTACCGGTCGCGGCGATACCTCACATGTGTGGTTTGACCACCGTTTTCATATGCGGGCGCTGCTCACGTATGCGTTTGCTTCTGGAATGGGCTCTGCTGGGGACACTGATGTAAGGACTGGGCTCTGGCTGGGGACACTGATGTTAGGACGGGGCTCTGCTGGGGACACTGATGGAAGGACTGAGCTCTGCTGGGGATACTGATGTAAGGACTGGGCTCTGGCTGAGGACACTGATGTAAGGACCGGGGCTCTGCTGTGGACACTGATGTAAGGACTGGGCTCTGGCTGGGGACACTAATGTAAGGACCGGGCTCTGCTGGGGACACTGATGTAAGGACGGGGCTTTGCTGGGGACACTGATGTAAGGACTGGGATCTGGCTGGGGACACTGATGTAAGGACTGGGCTCTGCTGGAGACAATGATGTAAGGACTGGGACTCCACTGGGGACACTGATGTAAGGACTGGGCTCTGCTGGAGACAATGATGTAAGGACTGGGACTCCGCTGGGGACACTGATGTAAGGACTGGGCTCTGCTGGAGACAATGATGTAAGGACTGAGGCTCCGCTGGGGACACTGATGCAAGGACTGGGCTCTGCTGTTGACACAGATGTAAGGACTGTGCTCTGGCTGGGGACACTGAAGTAAGGACCGGGACTCCGCTGGGGACACTAATGTAAGGATTGGGCTCTGTTGGAGACAATAATGTAAGGACTAGGGCTCCGCTGAGGACACTGATGTAAGGACTGGGCTCTGCTGGAGACAATGATGTAAGGACTGGGGCTCCGCTGGGGACACTGATGTAAGGACTGGGCTCTGCTGGAGACAATGATGTAAGGACTGGGGCTCCGCTGGGGACACTGATGTAAGGACTGGGCTCCGCTGTTGACACAGATGTTAGAACTGGGCTCTGGCTGGGGACACTGATGTAAGGACTGGGCTCTGCTGGGGACATTGATGTAAGGACCGGGCTCCGCTGGGGACACTGATGTAATGACTGGGCTCTGCTGGTGACACTGATGGAAGGACTGAGCTCTGCTGGGGATACTGATGTAAGGACTGGGCTCTGGCTGAGGACACTGATGTAAGGACCGGGGCTCTGCTGTGGACACTGATGTAAGGACTGGGCTCTGGCTGGGGACACTGATGTAAGGATCGGGCTCTGCTGGGGACACTGATGTAAGGACGGGGCTTTGCTGGGGACACTGATGTAAGGACTGGGCTCTGGCTGGGGACACTGATGTAAGGATGGGGGCTCTGCTGGGGTCACTGATGTAAGGACTTGGCTCTGCTGGGGACACTGATGTAAGTACTGGGCTCCGCTGGAGACAATAATGTAAGGACTAGGGCTCCGCTAAGGACACTGATGTAAGGACTGGGCTCTGCTGGAGACAATGATGTAAGGACTGGGGCTCCGCTGGGGACACTGATGTAAGGACTGGGCTCTGCTGGAGACAATGATGTAAGAGTGGGGCTCTGGCTGGGGACACTGATGTAAGGACGGGACTCTGCTGGGGACACTGATGTAAGGACTGGGCTCTGGCTGCGGACACTGATGTAAGGATGGGGCTCTGTTGGGGACACTGATGTAAAGACTGGGCTCTGCTGGGGACACTGATGTAAGGGCTGGGGCTCTGCTGTGGACACTGATGTAAGGACTGGGCTCTGGCTGAGGACACTGATGTAAGGGCCGGGGTTCCGCTGTGGACACTGATGTAAGGACTGGGCTCTGGCTGGGGACACTGATATAGGGACCAGGCTTTGCTGGGGACACTAATGTAAGGACTGGGATCTGGCTGGGGACACTGATGTAATGACTGGGCTCTGCTGGGGACACTGATGTAAGGATTGAGATCTGGCTGGGGATACTGATGTAAGGACTGGGCTCTGCTGGGGACACTGATGTAAGGAGTGGGCTGTGGCTGGGGACATTTATGTTAGGACTGGGCTCTGCTGGGGACACGGATGTAAGGACTGGGCTCTGCTGGAGACAATGATGTAAGGACTGGGACTCCACTGGGGACACTGATGTAAGGACTGGGCTCTGCTGGAGACAATGATGTAAGGACTGGGACTCCGCTGGGGACACTGATGTAAGGACTGGGCTCTGCTGGAGACAATGATGTAAGGACTGAGGCTCCGCTGGGGACACTGATGTAAGGACTGGGCTCTGCTGTGGACACTGATGTAAGGACTGGGCTCTGCTGTTGACACAGATGTAAGGACTGTGCTCTGGCTGGGGACACTGATGTAAGGACCGGGGCTCCGCTGGGGACACTGATGTAAGGATTGGGCTCTACTGGAGACAATAATGTAAGGACTAGGGCTCCGCTGAGGACACAGATGTAAGGACTGTGCTCTGGCTGGGGACACTGATGTAAGGACCGGGGCTCCGCTGGGGACACTGATGTAAGGATTGGGCTCTACTGGAGACAATAATGTAAGGACTAGGGCTCCTCTGAGGACACTGATGTAAGGACTGGGCTCTGCTGGAGACAATGATGTAAGGACTGGGGCTCCGCTGGGGACACTGATGTAAGGACTGGGCTCTGCTGAAGACAATGATGTAAGGACTGGGGCTCCGCTGGGGACACTGATGTAAGGACTGGGCTCCGCTGTTGACACAGATGTTAGAACTGGGCTCTGGCTGGGGACACTGATGTAAGGACTGGGCTCTGCTGGGGACATTGATGTAAGGACCGGGCTCCGCTGGGGACACTGATGTAATGACTGGGCTCTGCTGGGGACACTGATGTAAGGATTGAGATCTGGCTGGGGACACTGATGTAAGGACTGGGCTCTGCTGGGGACACTGATGTAAGGAGTGGGTTCTGGCTGGGGACATTGGTGTAAGGACTGGGCTCCACTGGGGACACTGATGTAAGGACTTGGCTCTGCTGGGGACACTGATGTAAGTACTGGGCTCCGCTGGAGACAATAATGTAAGGACTAGAGCTCCGTTAAGGACACTGATGTAAGGACTGGGCTCTGCTGGAGACAATGATGTAAGGACTGGGGCTCCGCTGGGGACACTGATGTAAGGACTGGGCTCTGCTGGGGACAATGATGTAAGAGTGGGGCTCTGGCTGGGGACACTGATGTAAGGACGGGACTCTGCTGGGGACACCTATGTAAGGACTGGGCTCTGGCTGGGGACGCTGATGTAAGGGCTGGGGCTCTGCTGTGGACACTAATGTAAGGACTGGGCTCTGGCTGAGGACACTGATGTAAGGGCTGGGGTTCCGCTGTGGACACTGATGTAAGGACTGGGCTCTGGCTGGGGACACTGATGTAGGGACCGGGCTTTGCTGGGGACACTAATGTAAGGACTGGGATCTGGCTGGGGACACTGATGTAATGACTGGGCTCTGCTGGGGACACTGATGTAAGGATTGAGATCTGGCTGGGGATACTGATGTAAGGACTGGGCTCTGCTGGGGACACTGATGTAAGGAGTGGGCTGTGGCTGGGGACATTTATGTTAGGACTGGGCTCTGCTGGGGACACGGATGTAAGGACTGGGCTCTGCTAGAGACAATGATGTAAGGACTGGGACTCCACTGGGGACACTGATGTAAGGACTGGGCTCTGCTGGAGACAATGATGTAAGGACTGGGACTCCGCTGGGGACACTGATGTAAGGACTGGGCTCTGCTGGGGACACGGATGTAAGGACTGGGCTCTGCTGGAGACAATGATGTAAGGACTGGGACTCCACTGGGGACACTGATGTAAGGACTGGGCTCTGCTGGAGACAATGATGTAAGGACTGGGACTCCGCTGGGGACACTGATGTAAGGACTGGGCTCTGCTGGAGACAATGATGTAAGGACTGAGGCTCCGCTGGGGACACTGATGTAAGGACTGGGCTCTGCTGTGGACACTGATGTAAGGACTGGGCTCTGCTGGAGACAATGATGTAAGGACTGAGGCTCCGCTGGGGACACTGATGTAAGGACTGGGCTCTGCTGTTGACACAGATGTAAGGACTGTGCTCTGGCTGGGGACACTGATGTAAGGACCGGGGCTCCGCTGGGGACACTGATGTAAGGATTGGGCTCTACTGGAGACAATAATGTAAGGACTAGGGCTCCGCTGAGGACACAGATGTAAGGACTGTGCTCTGGCTGGGGACACTGATGTAAGGACCGGGGCTCCGCTGGGGACACTGATGTAAGGATTGGGCTCTACTGGAGACAATAATGTAAGGACTAGGGCTCCGCTGAGGACACTGATGTAAGGACTGGGCTCTGCTGGAGACAATGATGTAAGGACTGGGGCTCCGCTGGGGACACTGATGTAAGGACTGGGCTCTGCTGGAGACAATGATGTAAGGACTGGGGCTCCGCTGGGGACACTGATGTAAGGACTGGGCTCCGCTGTTGACACAGATGTTAGAACTGGGCTCTGGCTGGGGACACTGATGTAAGGACTGGGCTCTGCTGGGGACATTGATGTAAGGACCGGGCTCCGCTGGGGACACTGATGTAAGGATTGAGATCTGGCTGGGGACACTGATGTAAGGACTGGGCTCTGCTGGGGACACTGATGTAAGGAGTGGGTTCTGGCTGGGGACATTGGTGTAAGGACTGGGCTCCACTGGGGACACTGATGTAAGGACTTGGCTCTGCTGGGGACTAGGGATGAGCTTCGAGTTCGAGTCGAACTCATGTTCTACTCGAACATTGGCTGTTCGCAAGTTCGCCGAACAGCGAACAATTTGGGGTGTTCGCGGCAAATTCGAATGCCGCGGAACACCCTTTAAAAGTCTATGGGAGAAATCAAAAGTGCTAATTTTAAAGGCTTATATGCAAGTTATTGTCATAAAAAGTGTTTGGGGACCCGGGTCCTGCCCCAGGGGACATGGATCAATGCAAAAAAAAGTTTTAAAAACGGACGTTTTTTCAGGAGCAGTGATTTTATTAATGCTTAAAGTCAAACAATAAAAGTGTAATATCCCTTTAAATTTCGTACCTGGGGGGTGTCTATAGTATGCCTGTAAAGGGGCGCATGTTTCCCGTGTTTAGAACAGTCTGACAGCAAAATGACATTTGGAAGGAAAAAACTCATTTAAAACTACCCGCGGCTATTGCATTGCCGACAATACACATAGAAGTTCATTGATAAAAACGGCATGGGAATTCCCCACAGGGGAACCCCGAACCAAAATAAAAAAAAAAAAAATGATGTGGGGGTCCCCCTAAATTCCATACAAGGCCCTTCAGGTCTGGTATGGATATTAAGGGGAACCCCAGCCAAAATTTAAAAAAAAAATTGACGTGGGGTTCCCCCTAAATTCCATACCAGACCCTTCAGGTCTGGTATGGATTTTAAGGGGAACCCCGCGCCAAAAAAAAAAAAAAAAAACGGCGTGGGGTCCCCCTAAAAATCCATACCAGACCCTTATCCGAGCACGCAACCTGGCAGGCCGCAGGAAAAGAGGGGGGGACGAGAGTGCGGCCCCCCCCCCCTCCTGAACCGTACCAGGCCACATGCCCTCAACATTGGGAGGGTGTTTTGGGGTAGCCCCCCAAAACACCTTGTCCCCATGTTGATGAGGACAAGGGCCTCATCCTCACAACCGTGGCCGGTGGTTGTGAGGGTCTGCGGGCGGGGGGCTTATCGGAATCTGGAAGCCCCCTTTAACAAGGGGACCCCCAGATCCCGGCCCCCCCCCCTGTGTGAAATGGTAAGGGGGTACTTACCCCTACCATTTCACTAAAAAACTGTCAAAAATGTTAAAAATGACAAGAGACAGTTTTTGACAATTCCTTTATTTAAATGCTTCTTCTTTCTTCCTTCATCTTCTTCTTCTTCTGGTTCTTCTGGCTCTTCTGGTTCTTCCTCCGGCGTTCTCGTCCAGCATCTTCTCCGCAGCGTCTTCTATCTTCTTCTCCTCGGGCCGCTCCGCACCCATGGCATGAGGGGGGAGGCTCCCGCTCTTCTCTTCATCTTCTTCATCTTCTTCTTCATCTTCATCTTCTTCTTCTTCTTCCTTCTTCTCTTCTTCCTGTCTTCTCCGGGCCGCTCCGCAGCCATGCTGGCATGGTGGGAGGCTCCCGCTGTGTGACGGCGTCTCTTCGTCTGACGGTTCTTAAATAACGGGGGGCGGGGCCACCCGGTGACCCCGCCCCCCTCTGACGCACGGTGACTTGAGGGACTTCCCTGTGACGTCACGGGGAATGCCACAGGGAAGTCCCGTCATGTCACCGTGCGTCAGAGGGGGGCGGGGTCACCGGGTGGCCCCGCCCCCCGTTATTTAAGAACAGTCAGACGAAGAGACGCCGTCACACAGCGGGAGCCTCCCTCCATGCCACAGCATGGATTGCGGAGCGGCCCGGAGAAGACATGAAGAAGAGAAGAAGAGAAGAAGGAAGAAGAAGAAGAAGAAAAAGAAGAAGAAGAAGAAGATGAAGAAGAGAAGAAGATGAAGAGAAGAGCGGGAGCCTCCCCCCTCATGCCATGGGTGCGGAGCGGCCCGAGGAGAAGAAGATAGAAGACGCCGCGGAGAAGATGCTGGACGAGAACGCCGGAGGAAGAACCAGAAGAGCCAGAAGAACCAGAAGAAGAAGAAGATGAAGGAAGAAAGAAGAAGCATTTAAATAAAGGAATTGTCAAAAACTGTCTCTTGTCATTTTTAACATTTTTGACAGTTTTTTAGTGAAATGGTAGGGGTAAGTACCCCCTTACCATTTCACACAGGGGGGGGGGCCGGGATCTGGGGGTCCCCTTGTTAAAGGGGGCTTCCAGATTCCGATAAGCCCCCCGCCCGCAGACCCCCACAACCACCGGCCACGGTTGTGAGGATGAGGCCCTTGTCCTCATCAACATGGGGACAAGGTGTTTTGGGGGGCTACCCCAAAGCACCCTCCCAATGTTGAGGGCATGTGGCCTGGTACGGTTCAGGAGGGGGGGGGGCCGCACTCTCGTCCCCCCCTCTTTTCCTGCGGCCTGCCAGGTTGCGTGCTCGGATAAGGGTCTGGTATGGATTGTTAGGGGGACCCCACGCCGTTTTTTTTTTTTTTTTTTTGGCGCGGGGTTCCCCTTAAAATCCATACCAGACCTGAAGGGTCTGGTATGGAATTTAGGGGGAACCCCACGTCAATTTTTTTTTTAAATTTTGGCTAGGGTTCCCCTTAATATCCATACCAGACCTGAAGGGCCTTGTATGGAATTTAGGGGGACTCCCACATCATTTTTTTTTTTTAATTTTGGTTCGGGGTTGCCCTGTGGGGAATTCCAATGCCGTTTTTATCAATGAACTTCTATGTGTATTGTCGGCAATGCAATAGCCGCGGTAGTTTTAAATGTGTTTTTTCCTTCAAAATGTCACTTTGCTGTCAGACTGTTCTAAACACGGGAAACATGCGCCCCTTTACAGGCATACTATAGACACCCCCCAGGTATGAAATTTAAAGGGATATTACACTTTTATTGTTTGACTTTAAGCATTATTAAAATCACTGCTCCTGAAAAAACGGCCGTTTTTAAAACTTTTTTTTGCATTGATTCATGTCCCCTGGGGGAGGACCCGGGTCCCCAAACACTTTTTATGACAATAACTTGCATATTAGCCTTTAAAATTAGCACTTTTGATTATTCATGTTCGTGTCCCATAGACTTTAACGGCGTTCGCGTGTTCGAACAAATTTTTTTCCTGTTCGCATGTTCTGGTGCGAACCGAACAGGGGGGTGTTCGGCTCATCCCTACTGGGGACACTGATGTAAGTACTGGGCTCCGCTGGAGACAATAATGTAAGGACTAGAGCTCCGTTAAGGACACTGATGTAAGGACTGGGCTCTGCTGGAGACAATGATGTAAGGACTGGGGCTCCGCTGGGGACACTGATGTAAGGACTGGGCTCTGCTGGGGACAATGATGTAAGAGTGGGGCTCTGGCTGGGAACACTGATGTAAGGACCGGACTCTGCTGGGGACACCTATGTAAGGACTGGGCTCTGGCTGGGGACACTGATGTAAGGACTGGGCTCTGCTGGAGACAATGATGTAAGGACTGGGGCTCCGCTGGGGACACTGATGTAAGGACTGGGCTCCGCTGTTGACACAGATGTTAGAACTGGGCTCTGGCTGGGGACACTGATGTAAGGACTGGGCTCTGCTGGGGACATTGATGTAAGGACCGGGCTCCGCTGGGGACACTGATGTAATGACTGGGCTCTGCTGGGGACACTGATGTAAGGATTGAGATCTGGCTGGGGACACTGATGTAAGGACTGGGCTCTGCTGGGGACACTGATGTAAGGAGTGGGTTCTGGCTGGGGACATTGGTGTAAGGACTGGGCTCCACTGGGGACACTGATGTAAGGACTTGGCTCTGCTGGGGACTAGGGATGAGCTTCGAGTTCGAGTCGAACTCATGTTCTACTCGAACATTGGCTGTTCGCAAGTTCGCCGAACAGCGAACAATTTGGGGTGTTCGCGGCAAATTCGAATGCCGCGGAACACCCTTTAAAAGTCTATGGGAGAAATCAAAAGTGCTAATTTTAAAGGCTTATATGCAAGTTATTGTCATAAAAAGTGTTTGGGGACCCGGGTCCTGCCCCAGGGGACATGGATCAATGCAAAAAAAAGTTTTAAAAACGGACGTTTTTTCAGGAGCAGTGATTTTATTAATGCTTAAAGTCAAACAATAAAAGTGTAATATCCCTTTAAATTTCGTACCTGGGGGGTGTCTATAGTATGCCTGTAAAGGGGCGCATGTTTCCCGTGTTTAGAACAGTCTGACAGCAAAATGACATTTGGAAGGAAAAAACTCATTTAAAACTACCCGCGGCTATTGCATTGCCGACAATACACATAGAAGTTCATTGATAAAAACGGCATGGGAATTCCCCACAGGGGAACCCCGAACCAAAATAAAAAAAAAAAAAATGATGTGGGGGTCCCCCTAAATTCCATACAAGGCCCTTCAGGTCTGGTATGGATATTAAGGGGAACCCCAGCCAAAATTTAAAAAAAAAATTGACGTGGGGTTCCCCCTAAATTCCATACCAGACCCTTCAGGTCTGGTATGGATTTTAAGGGGAACCCCGCGCCAAAAAAAAAAAAAAAAAACGGCGTGGGGTCCCCCTAAAAATCCATACCAGACCCTTATCCGAGCACGCAACCTGGCAGGCCGCAGGAAAAGAGGGGGGGACGAGAGTGCGGCCCCCCCCCCTCCTGAACCGTACCAGGCCACATGCCCTCAACATTGGGAGGGTGTTTTGGGGTAGCCCCCCAAAACACCTTGTCCCCATGTTGATGAGGACAAGGGCCTCATCCTCACAACCGTGGCCGGTGGTTGTGAGGGTCTGCGGGCGGGGGGCTTATCGGAATCTGGAAGCCCCCTTTAACAAGGGGACCCCCAGATCCCGGCCCCCCCCCTGTGTGAAATGGTAAGGGGGTACTTACCCCTACCATTTCACTAAAAAACTGTCAAAAATGTTAAAAATGACAAGAGACAGTTTTTGACAATTCCTTTATTTAAATGCTTCTTCTTTCTTCCTTCATCTTCTTCTTCTTCTGGTTCTTCTGGCTCTTCTGGTTCTTCCTCCGGCGTTCTCGTCCAGCATCTTCTCCGCAGCGTCTTCTATCTTCTTCTCCTCGGGCCGCTCCGCACCCATGGCATGAGGGGGGAGGCTCCCGCTCTTCTCTTCATCTTCTTCATCTTCTTCTTCATCTTCATCTTCTTCTTCTTCTTCCTTCTTCTCTTCTTCCTGTCTTCTCCGGGCCGCTCCGCAGCCATGCTGGCATGGTGGGAGGCTCCCGCTGTGTGACGGCGTCTCTTCGTCTGACGGTTCTTAAATAACGGGGGGCGGGGCCACCCGGTGACCCCGCCCCCCTCTGACGCACGGTGACTTGAGGGACTTCCCTGTGACGTCACGGGGAATGCCACAGGGAAGTCCCGTCATGTCACCGTGCGTCAGAGGGGGGCGGGGTCACCGGGTGGCCCCGCCCCCCGTTATTTAAGAACAGTCAGACGAAGAGACGCCGTCACACAGCGGGAGCCTCCCTCCATGCCACAGCATGGATTGCGGAGCGGCCCGGAGAAGACATGAAGAAGAGAAGAAGAGAAGAAGGAAGAAGAAGAAGAAGAAAAAGAAGAAGAAGAAGAAGATGAAGAAGAGAAGAAGATGAAGAGAAGAGCGGGAGCCTCCCCCCTCATGCCATGGGTGCGGAGCGGCCCGAGGAGAAGAAGATAGAAGACGCCGCGGAGAAGATGCTGGACGAGAACGCCGGAGGAAGAACCAGAAGAGCCAGAAGAACCAGAAGAAGAAGAAGATGAAGGAAGAAAGAAGAAGCATTTAAATAAAGGAATTGTCAAAAACTGTCTCTTGTCATTTTTAACATTTTTGACAGTTTTTTAGTGAAATGGTAGGGGTAAGTACCCCCTTACCATTTCACACAGGGGGGGGGCCGGGATCTGGGGGTCCCCTTGTTAAAGGGGGCTTCCAGATTCCGATAAGCCCCCCGCCCGCAGACCCCCACAACCACCGGCCACGGTTGTGAGGATGAGGCCCTTGTCCTCATCAACATGGGGACAAGGTGTTTTGGGGGGCTACCCCAAAGCACCCTCCCAATGTTGAGGGCATGTGGCCTGGTACGGTTCAGGAGGGGGGGGGGCCGCACTCTCGTCCCCCCCTCTTTTCCTGCGGCCTGCCAGGTTGCGTGCTCGGATAAGGGTCTGGTATGGATTGTTAGGGGGACCCCACGCCGTTTTTTTTTTTTTTTTTTTGGCGCGGGGTTCCCCTTAAAATCCATACCAGACCTGAAGGGTCTGGTATGGAATTTAGGGGGAACCCCACGTCAATTTTTTTTTTAAATTTTGGCTAGGGTTCCCCTTAATATCCATACCAGACCTGAAGGGCCTTGTATGGAATTTAGGGGGACTCCCACATCATTTTTTTTTTTAAATTTTGGTTCGGGGTTGCCCTGTGGGGAATTCCAATGCCGTTTTTATCAATGAACTTCTATGTGTATTGTCGGCAATGCAATAGCCGCGGTAGTTTTAAATGTGTTTTTTCCTTCAAAATGTCACTTTGCTGTCAGACTGTTCTAAACACGGGAAACATGCGCCCCTTTACAGGCATACTATAGACACCCCCCAGGTATGAAATTTAAAGGGATATTACACTTTTATTGTTTGACTTTAAGCATTATTAAAATCACTGCTCCTGAAAAAACGGCCGTTTTTAAAACTTTTTTTTGCATTGATTCATGTCCCCTGGGGGAGGACCCGGGTCCCCAAACACTTTTTATGACAATAACTTGCATATTAGCCTTTAAAATTAGCACTTTTGATTATTCATGTTCGTGTCCCATAGACTTTAACGGCGTTCGCGTGTTCGAACAAATTTTTTTCCTGTTCGCATGTTCTGGTGCGAACCGAACAGGGGGGTGTTCGGCTCATCCCTACTGGGGACACTGATGTAAGTACTGGGCTCCGCTGGAGACAATAATGTAAGGACTAGAGCTCCGTTAAGGACACTGATGTAAGGACTGGGCTCTGCTGGAGACAATGATGTAAGGACTGGGGCTCCGCTGGGGACACTGATGTAAGGACTGGGCTCTGCTGGGGACAATGATGTAAGAGTGGGGCTCTGGCTGGGAACACTGATGTAAGGACCGGACTCTGCTGGGGACACCTATGTAAGGACTGGGCTCTGGCTGGGGACACTGATGTAAGGGCTGGGGCTCTGCTGTGGACACTAATGTAAGGACTGGGCTCTGGCTGAGGACACTGATGTAAGGGCTGGGGTTCCGCTGTGGACACTGATGTAAGGACTGGGCTCTGGCTGGGGACACTGATGTAGGGACCGGGCTTTGCTGGGGACACTAATGTAAGGACTGGGATCTGGCTGGGGACACTGATGTAATGACTGGGCTCTGCTGGGGACACTGATGTAAGGATTGAGATCTGGCTGGGGATACTGATGTAAGGACTGGGCTCTGCTGGGGACACTGATGTATGGAGTGGGCTGTGGCTGGGGACATTTATGTTAGGACTGGGCTCTGCTGGGGACACTGATGTAAGGACTGGGCTCTGCTGGGGACACTGATTTAGGGGCGGGGCTCTGGCTGGGGACACTGATGTAAGGACCTGGCTTGGCTGGGGGCACTGATGTAAGGACGGGGCTCTATTGGGGACACTGATGTAAGGACTGGGCTCTGCTGGGGACACTGATGTAAGGACTGGACTCTGCTGGGGACACTGATGTAAGGATTGGGCTCTGGCTGGGGACACTGATGTAAGGACTGGGCTCTGCTGGGGATACTGATGTAAAGACCAGGCTCTGCTGGGGACACTGATGTCAGGACTGGGCTCTGCTGGGACACTGATGTAAGGACCGGGGCTCCGTTGGGGACACTGATGTAAGGATTGGGCTTCGCTGGGGACACTGATGTAAGGACTGGGCCCCGCTTGGGACACTGATGTAAGGACCGGGTCTCAGCTGGGGACACTGATGTAAGGACTGGGCTCCGCTCAGGACACTGATGTAAGGATTGGGCTCTGCTGGGGACACTGAGGTAAGGACTGGGCTCTGCTGGGGACAGTGATTTAAGAAATGGGCTCTGGCTGTGGACACTGATGTAAGGACTGGGCTCTGCTGGGGACACTGATGTAAGGATTGGGCTCTTGCTGGGGACACTGATGTAGGGACTGGGCTCTGCTGGGGATACTGATGTAAAGACCAGGCTCTGCTGGGGACACTGATGTAAGGACTGGGCTCTGCTGGGACACTGATGTAAGGACCGGGGCTCCGTTGGGGACACTGATGTAAGCATCGGGCTTCGCTGGGGACACTGATGTAAGGACTGGGCCCCACTTGGGACACTGATGTAAGGACTGGGTCTCAGCTGGGGACACTGATGTAAGGACTGGGCTCCACTCAGGACACTGATGTAAGGATTGGGCTTTGCTGGGGACACTGAGGTAAGGACTGGGCTCTGCTGGGGACAGTGATTTAAGAAATGGGCTCTGGCTGTGAACACTGATGTAAGGACTGGGCTCTGCTGGGGACATTGATGTAAGGACCGGGCTCCGCTGGGGACACTGATGTAAAGACTGGGCTCTGCTGGGGACACTGATGTAAGGATTGAGATCTGGCTGGGGACACTGATGTAAGGACTGGGCTGTGGCTGGGGACATTTATGTTAGGACTGGGCTCTGCTGTGGACACTGATTTATGGGCGGGGCTCTGGCTGGGGACACTGATGTAAGGACCGGGCTCCGCTGGGGACACTGATGTAAGGACTGGGCTCCGCTGGGGACACTGATGTAAGGTCTGAGATCTGGCTGGGGACACTGATGTAAGGACGGGGCTCTATTGGGGACACTGATGTAAGGACTGGGCTCTGCTGGAGACAATGATGTAAGAGCGGGGCTCTGGCTGGGGACACTGATGTAAGGACGGGACTCTGCTGGGGACACTGATGTAAGGACTGGGCTCTGGCTGGGGACACTGATGTAAGGATGGAGCTCTGCTGGGGACACTGATGTAAGGACTGGGCTCTGCTGGGGACACTGATGTAAGGACCGGGGTTCCACTGTGGACACTGATGTAAGGACTGGGCTCTGGCTGGGGACACTGATGTAAGGACCGGCTTTGCTGGGGACACTAATGTAAGGACTGGGATCTGGCTGCGGACACTGATGTAATGACTGGGCTCTGCTGGGGACACTGATGTAAGGATTGAGATCTGGCTGGGGATACTGATGTAAGGACTGGGCTCTGCTGGGGACACTGATGTAAGGAGTGGGCTGTGGCTGGGGACATTTATGTTAGGACTGGACTCTGCTGGAGACACTGATGTAAGGACTGGGCTCTGCTGGGGACACTGATTTAAGGGCGGGGCTCTGGCTGGGCACACTGATGTAAGGACCGGGCTCGGCTGGGGACACTGATGTAAGGACGGGGCTCTATTGGGGACACTGATGTAAGGACTGGGCTCTGGTTGGGGACACTGATGTAAGGACGGGGCTCTGCTGGGGACACTGATGTAAGCACTGGGGCTCTGCTGGGGACAATGATGTAAGGATGGGACTCTGGCTGGGGACATTGATGTAAGGACTGCGCTCTGCTGGGGACACTGATGTAAGGATTGGGCTCTGGCTGGGGACACTGATGTAAGGACCGGGGCTCCGTTGGGGACACTGGTAAAAGGATCGGGCTCCGCTGGGGACACTGATGTAAGGACCGGGTCTCCGCTGGGGACACTGATGTAAGGACTGGGCTCCACTCAGGACACTGATGTAAGGTCTGGGCTCTGCTGGGGACACTGAGATAAGGACTGGGCTCTGCTGGGGACAGTGATTTAAGAAATGGGCTCTGGCTGTGGACACTGATGTAAGGACTGGGCTCCGCTGTTGACACAGATGTTAGAACTGGGCTCTGGCTGGGGACACTGATGTAAGGACTGGGCTCTGCTGGGGACATTGATGGAAGGACCGGGCTCCGCTGGGGACACTGATGTAAAGACTGGGCTCTGCTGGGGACACTGATGTAAGGATTGAGATCTGGCTGGGAACACTAATGTAAGGACTGGGCTCTGCTGGGGACCCTGATGTAAGGAGTGGGCTCTGGCTGGGGACATTGGTGTAAGGACTGGGCTCCACTGGGGACACTGATGTATGGACTTGGCTCTGCTGGGGACACTGATGTAAGTACTGGGCTCCGCTAGGGACACTAATGTAAGAGCGGGGCTCTGGCTGGGGACAATGATGTAAGGATGGGACTCTGCTGGGGACACTGATGTAAGGACTGGGCTCTGGCTTGAGACACTGATGTAAGGACAGGGCTCTGCTGGGGACACTGATGTAAGGACTGGGCTCTGCTGGGGACACTGATGTAAGGACTGGGGCTCCGCTGTGGACACTGATGTAAGGACTGGGCTCTGGCTGAGGACACTGATGTAAGGCCCGGGGTTCCGCTGTGGACACTGATGTAAGGACTGGGCTCTGGCTGGGGGCACTGATGTAAGGACCGGGCTTTGCTGGGGACACTAATGTAAGGACTGGGATCTGGCTGGGGACACTGATGTAATGACTGGGCTCTGCTGGGGACTCTGATGTAAGGATTGAGATCTAGCTGGGGATACTGATGTAAGGAGTGGGCTCTGCTGGGGACACTGATTTAAGGGCGGGGCTCTGGCTGGAGACACTGATGTAAGGACTGGGCTCTGCTGGGGACACTAATTTAAGGGCGGGGCTCTGGCTGGGGACACTGATGTAAGGACCGGGCTCCGCTGGGGACACTGATGTAAGGACTGGGCTCCGCTGGGGACACTGATGTAAGGACTGGGCTCTGGTGGGGACACTGATGTAAGGAGTGGGCTCCGCTGGGGACATTTATGTTAGGACTGGGCTCTGCTGAGGACACTGATGTAAGGATGGGCTCTGCTGGGGATACTGATGTAAGGACCGGGCTTTGCTGGGGACACTAATGTAAGGACTGGGATCTGGCTGGGGACACTGATGTAAGGACTGGGCTCTGGTGGGGACACTGATTTAAGGAGTGGGCTCCGCTGGGGACATTTATGTTAGGACTGGGCTCTGCTGGGGACACTGATGTAAGGACTGGGCTCCGCTGGGGACACTGATGTAAGGGCAGAGCTCTGGCTGGGGACACTGATGTAAGGACGGGGCTCTATTGGGGACACTGATGTAAGGACGGGGTTCTGGTTGGGGACACTGATGTAAGCACTGGGGCTCTGCTGGGGACAATGATGTAAGGACGGGACTCTGGCTGGGGACATTGATGTAAGGACTGGGCTCTGCTGGGGACACTGATGTAAGGACTGGGCTCTGCTGGGGACACTGATGTAAGGACTGGGCTCTGGCTGGGGACACTGATGTAAGGATGGGCTCTGCTGGGGATACTGATGTAAGAATCGGGCTCTGCTGGGGACAGTGATTTAAGAAATGGGCTCTGGCTGTGGACACTGATGTAACGACTGGGCTCTGGCTGGGGACACTGGTGTAAGGACTGTGCTCTGGCTGGGGACACTGATGTAAGGACCGGGCTCTGCTGGGGACACTGATGTAAGGACTGGGCTCTGCTGGGGACACTGATGTAAGGACTTGGCTCTGGCTGGAGACACTGATGTAAGGACTGGGCTCTGGCTTTAGAGACTGATGTAAGAACTTTGCTCTGGCTGGGGACACTGATGTAAGGACTGGGCTCTGCTGGGGACACTGATGTAAGGACTGGGCTCTGGCTGGGGACACCGATGAAAGGACTGGGCTCTGCAGGGGACACCGATGTAAGGACTGGGCTCTGGCTGGGGACACTGATGTAAGGACTGGGCTCTGGCTGGGGACACCGATGTAAGGACTGGGCTCAAGCTGGGGACAATGATGTAAGGACTGGGCTCTGCTGGGGACACTGATGTAAGGACTGGGCTCTGGCTGGGGACACTGATGTAAGGACTGGGCTCTGCTGGGGACACTGATGTAAGGACGGACTCCGCTGGGGGCACCTGATGGCATCTGGTCGCAGGTGACACGCTCAGGGCTCCCACTGATTCTGCATTATGGTGAGTTGAATGGTTTCATTTTATATTACAAATAATAGAAATAATGCATTCAAATAATACTGACACCATAACAACCATCGTGCCAGGATAATAGAAGTGCTAGCACCACTGACTGTTAAACTTTCTGGAATACACATATTTCTATTGTAGTGTAGGATCTGGGCCTGCTGTCCCTCGATTCCTCTATCCTTCCTTCTCTCTCCTTCCCTCCCTATTTCTTCTTTCTTTCTCTCTTTCTCCCTTTCTATCTCCTTCCATCCCCGGTTCATCTCATACTCTAACCACACCCATTTGAGCCACGCCCCCTTTAAGCCACGCCAATATTTTGCTTAAACCTGATATGCCACGCCTACAAATGAATGCCCCCCTTATTATAATAAGACTCCGCCTACAGGCAAAAAAGTGTCCCAATAGTATTTTTTTACAATGTTGGCAACTATGCAAACCACCCTTTCAGCCCCATCTGAGTACAGACCTTCCATTAGGGACCATGGTGGGCATAGAGACATCATAAAAAGAACCAGAAAATGTAGAAGGAGCTCCTGCTCTTGCAGCCTTCCAATACTAAAGCCAGAAACCTTTTGTGTCACCCCCAATCGACTGTGGTACTATGTGGCCATGGAGATTATTGTCTCAGCTCCGGCGGATGCTTGTTTCCATGGCGCCCTCAGCTGTCAACATTCTATTTCTAAGAATTAGCCTCATTGTAGGCAAGAGTGTTTGGGGAAGTTGTGTTTTTTTCCTGCCCCCCTCTGCCTCTTTGCCTCTGTGCTGCCGTGTCTGGTCCCCTTGCATTTATTTGTCTCCCCATAGATATTTTTCAATTTCTCTTGATGAGTGGATGAACTCCACGAAACGCGTAGAGCACTTATATGCTACCACATGCAAGCATATGTTTGAAATTCTCACATATTACGTATCCTATCTACAATGTTTTATTCCTCAATCAATTTAAGACCATTTATGTTATTTCCTAACTATGTACCTCATACCAATATGTCTATTATCTTTGTAGATGATCTTGTAATATGTGTGTGTGTATATATATATGAAATACAAGACATCCAATTGATATTGTTGTTACCAATTATATATTTTTTACCCCTAATTTTGTACATAGATAAGGAATCGTCAAACATGTCCTTGCATATTGACTTTGCAGTTATGCTTCATTTAAAGTCCCACTTTGCTCTCCTTTAGGGGCTGGGCAGACCTTGGGAACTAGAAGCAGCCCCCCCTCTCCCCACCCCACCTCGTTTTGTATAATCAGATGGTCAGGAACTGCAGCGGATTAGAAGGTATGATATTGTTCTTTGATTGCTTCAGAGTCTCGTAGATGTTTGCAGCCTCAAGGTATCTGATTACACAGTCACCCAACAAAACAGACCATATTCTGACGGGACTGCGTACTAGCAGACTGACACTGGTCTGTCTGCCCTCCTCACTACATTTCTGCCTGGATTCCGTTATTTAGACTGTCAGAAACATTGTAACAAGTGTGTTTCTGTGCTTCCTTACCATGTTCAAGATTGCAGCGCCCAAGTCTCTGCCCTGTCTGTCCTGACTGCCTGGTGTAACATGGAATTCAGTGTCAGCATAGGCAGTGCACAAAGAGACCAGCTGTCAAAATTCAGCAGTGATGTCGGGGGTGGGCAGGACACGGGGGGCGGGACCCAGCAGCTATCAAACACCAGCCAATGATTGGGCTGCTTAAGAAAGGGGGCGAGGCAACATAGACATAGCGGTCTGCCCAGACCTCATCCCATTGGCTAGTGTTTGATAGCTGCTGGGTCCCGCCCACCCCAACATCAACGCTCAATTTTGACAGCTGCTCTCTCTCTGCTTTCAGTTACATTACATGTCAGTTTCACACACTGAGGGCTCTGGCAAGCGTCAATATCGGCTCAGTGTGAAACTGTCTCACAGGCAGCACAGACTGCACACTCATTAGATGCAGCCTTCCACAGAACTCCCACAGGTAGATCTTGGGAGACAGCCGGGATGGCTTCCGCCCCTCTTAAAATGCCGCCTGGGACCATGGGCCCACTGGGTCCCAAGGTAGGGCCAGCCATGGGTGTTGGTCATAATAGGGAATAGTTTAGACATGCCCATGGCTAGTGGTTGTAGGGCCCATCAGCCAGGGCCATACATACCAAAGCTATGGTTTATAAAATGAGGTAAGTTAGTATCTAGGACAACCCCCAAATATATAGGATTCCACCTTAAAAGAGTAGATATAATGGGAAAGGGATTGGTCTAGTTTACACCTCATTCCTCGTTTTTGCAAATCATTTGGGCAAGTTATCATCATCACATTTTATACTTTTTTTTGTAATAATTTCCTTCTCTTTTTTCACTTTTTAATCTTTATTATTAGGTCTTGTGTATGGAAAGTGTTGGAAATTTCTATGAAAGAATTATGAAGTAATATAAATGAGGTAAAAGTGGTAGAGCTGCCATGATTTCACTCTTTAAAGATTTTTCATGAATTTACATGATCTTGTATGTTTTTGATTATTATATGAATTTTATTAGATGTATTTAGCATATATTCTCTTTTATATAAATAAAGTTTTCTGTGTGTGTGAGATTTCCGAAGGATTCTAGTAGTTAAGCTTGCTATCAGCTCCATGCATTGTTATTAATGTGTGTTTTTCTCTCCTGGCATGGCCCCTTTAAGATGGGGTGGAGGGGACACAACTCCCAAATAATAGCGGTGTATCAGAGGTATAGATGTGACTTGATAAAGGAGGCCTCGCCTCCGAAACGCGTCATCAAAGCAACCCTGCGGGCTGACATACTACTCTCTATTTATATCGGTTCTCCCTGTGCTACGGCTCATACCATCGGCTAGTCCGGGTGCATGCACAGTCTTCTATGCATACCGGAGGTGCTGTCGGGCAGCTTGTGAGCTACAATCAGGCTTTGGGGAGGTTGGATGTCCCTCCTTCCATGACACATAGTTACATAGTAGGTGAGGTTGAAAAAAGACACAAGTCCATCAAGTCCAACCTATGTGTGTGATTATGTGTTAGTATTACATTACATATCCCTGTATATTGCGTTCATTTAGGTGCTTATCTAATAGTTTCTTGAAACAATCGATGCTCCCCGCTGAGACATCTTACAGCGACCATCCTGGAGAGGAGAATATGTGTACTTCATGCCTGTACATACAGTTCCAAATGTGAGTGCAGCTTGTGAAAGTTTTTATTATGTGTCTTATTAAACAGTATCACACTAGGGCGGACATGTGCTCTTTTCTCTTTTCTTTGCCTGTTTAGATATACTTCCACCACCCAGCGGATTTACAAGAGAGCTTCAGCGGACTACTGATAGAAGATGATCATTTCTTTTAATCGGGATTACCAGCTGGACTTGGGGTTTCTTTGATCAGTGCATGAACTGGTGAATTGTTTGTGTTTTTATATTTTGTTAGTAAAATCATATATATTGTCACAAATCGAAGTGGATTATACTGAGGTTCTTTTGGCTTTCATTTGGTGGAAAATGGTAATGGATATCTCCTGATTTTTTTATTTTTTATTATCAAAGGAAAACTGGCCCCAAATAGTAAAACAAATATTTTTTTTTAATCTAGCTGTATATTTCTTGCTGAGACCACTATCTTCTTTTATACAAGCACTTGATTTTACTGCTAAACACGTGAGTGCATTTCCTTTGCTTTTTATGTATTAAAATTTCCATACGGAGTTACACTATATGCCTTCGTCTTTCTTTTAATGATGGGGCTGACTGCCTATATCTACTGAGTCCATCCATACCTTACACCTGTTCGGAGGTCCATCTGGAGGTCATATCTGGATAGAACACCTGATCCCCTTGGTATATTATACCACAAAGCTTGATTGACTCACTAGGTGTACACCTATTTGAGTTCAATCGCTCTGGTAAGCAGCTTCTGGTGTCTTTGGTGGTGGACCTACTATTAACTGTTATTACATCATACATATTTGAAGTTAAAGACTGTCACTATATTATATCCACATGTGGTTGACGATTATCATCACACATGATTGAAGCCTGTCACTGACTTTTTTCTTTTTTTTGGACATCACACGTCCAAGTTCCTCTGTTTATAGACATCACATGTCATAATAGAGGACTGCTTGGAGTATATTTGAGCAAATCATTTATTATTCACCTTTTTTGTATTCATATTATTTGTTATGGTTTATATGATCACATAAGCGCTGCACATTTCACCCAATTTAGCACTTTGGGGTGCGCTCCCAGCACAAAGGAAGTAACGCAAATATGCGACCCCACAGAAAAAAAAGCCCAGTCCAGTGGGGCCGCATATTTGTGTGACATTGGCAGCAAGGGGTTAAAGAAATGTGCCTATCAATTGGCAGATGTCTTTATGGAATTCTTTCACTCTTCCTTAAAGCGGGAGGTAGTGCCTCCTTGCCTGAACAAATCAGTAATTGTCCCAGTTCCTAAGAAATCTAGTTGTTCTTGTCTTAATGATTACCAACCCTTGGCTCTGACACCTGTAGTGCTACCCCCCATCATATGGACAGCCACCTGGCTGCTTCTTAGATTCCCCAAGTGAGAGGTGTAGGGAAGATGTGTTGGCTTTCAGCTGCCCCTTGTTAGAAGGCTAGCTGGGTATTGCACCTGCTTCTCCTCTATAGGCTTTGGGGTGTAGTGGTTGAACCTACTCACTCAGTCTCTTTGGTGGATCCTGAAGCATATGTGACTGCTGAACAGGCCTCCTGCTGGATAGGTCCATTTGGCTCCCAGAATGGCCTCAGCAATACCTATCTGAGGCTGAATGGTGAGAGGCATCCTCTGCAGCTCTCTCTCTCTCTCTATGGCTTCTACCTTCTACCCAAGGGCAGAGCCCCCCAGCATAGGGGTAACCCTCCAGACAACTTGACCCTATACTCTGCTCCTACACGGCCGGGCTCCAGAATACTTATGGGCTATCTCTCCACTTTCTGGGCCATCGTCACCCGGGGATTAGAGGAGACTTCATAAAAAATTCAGGCCTAATCTCTGCCTCTCAGCCCTCCAGCAAGAAGCCAGGGGGAGGTCTAGAGACTCAGACCTCAGAGCTCTACCAACTAACGCTAAACAAATTAAATAAATGTCTACAGAGGAGCCCAACTAAAGTTTTCCACACTGTACACAGAGGGTGCTACACACTCATTATCATGAAATGTTTTGAGAAGTTCATTTTAAACCATATTAAAAGGTGTATTCTGTCAGGGCTGGACTGGATAGCTACCAGTTTACCTTTAGAGCTAATCGATCGGCAGAAGATGCTATTGCACTGGATTTACATTTTGTACTGACCCATCAGGAAGGTAATAACAGCAGATGTTCAATTTGTTTTTATTGATTACAGTTCAGCATTTAATACAATCTTACAGATGAAATGTTAACAAACATTGTAAAGTTAAATTCGCTGGGGTTAAGCTCAACCCTTTGTAGCTGGATTTTGGATTTCCTGACCGATAGGCAGCAGAGGGTAAAAGTTGGTAATTGTTACTCATCAATGCTGTCCCTTTAGTACAGGGGTGCTTTGGATTACAAGCATGTTTCTGGAACGAATTATACTGACAATCCAAGATTTTACTGTACTTATGATTGCATCTCCCGCTTCGAGGTGAACTCTGTTCTAAAATGTGCAGATGACATCATATTAGTATAGAGAATAAGGGAAGGTGATGAGGTGGCATATCGGCAGGAAATAGGAAATTTAGCAGATTGGTGCAGAGATAATAATTTAGAGCTAAATGTGGATAAGACAAAGAAAATAATTGTAGATTTTAGGAGATGTAGAGAGACCAGTAATGAGCTGGTTGTGATGGATGGGGGTGGAGAAGGTCGAGAGGGAACAGGAGCTCCATTACTTGGGAACAATAATTAGGGAGGACCTGTCATGGAGAAGACACATATCCCGCCTGGTGGACAAAGCTCATCAGAGATTGGACTTCTTGAGGAGACTTTGTAGAGGCTTCCCTGAGTGGTCCTCCTCAGCTCCTGTAAGGCTGCCATTGAGACTCATTACATCTCTCTGTGGCAAGGGATATGCACGGTCCATGCGATATGGCACTGGATTACTTTAACTGACAATTGCCCGGTTGTGTGACGTTGTACACAAATAAAATTGATGTCCTTTTTTTCCCAAAAATAGCTTTCTTTTGGTGGTATTTGATCACCTTTTCAGTTTTTATTTTTGTGCTTTAATCAAAAAAGGCCAACAATTTTGAAAAAAAATTTTTTTATACTTTCTGCTATAAAACATCCAATAAAAAAATCTAAAGAAAATCAAATTTCTTCATAAATTTAGGCCAATATATATTCTGTTACATATTTTTGGTAAAAAAAAATCCCAATAAGTGTATATTGATTGTTTTGCGCAAAAGTTATAGTGTCTACAAAACAGGGGATAGATTAATTTTCTTACTAGTAATGGTGGTGATCAGTGACTTATAGCGGGATATTGCGGTGGACAGTTGGTACACTAACTGACACTTTGTGGGAACCAGTGACAATAATACAGTGATCAATGCTAAAAATATGCACTGTCACTGTACTAATGGCTGGGAAGGGGTTAAACATCAGTGGAGATCAAAGGGTTAGATGTGTGCCTAGCCAGTGTTTTACTACTGTGGGGGAGGTGCTTTTGCTGGGAGAAGACATGGATCAGTGTGCCTGCTTAGCAGAGAATCAGGATCCATGTCTTCTGTAGTGACGGATCGCCGTTCTGCCTGTGTACAGAATCATTAATGATGACATGAAGACTCGATGTTTGCAGTACCTGCTGATCAGCTCCATCGGCGTCACTAAGGGGGGGCGAGAGGGGGCCCTAACCCCCCCCAACATTGTGCTGTGCCCCACCATGTGCCCCCCCAATTGAAACACCTTTTGTTTTGTTACTTTTGTTACTGTATTACATCAGCTTTTGTTTTGTTACTGTTTTGTTTCTCCCCCTCCCTCTGCTCGCTGACACTCTGTGATATGTGAGAGCCGTTGGCACAACCACGGATGTGATTATCAGTAGCAACCACTAGCGATAATCATAAGAGAATCCGGCAGGCTGGTTGTACCCAATTTGATCATTTAACTTGGTACATTGTCTGCTCATTAATGGTTTAAGGGCACACTGGTGCGCTGTGTGAGATTGCATGTGATTCGCACCGCACTGCAGTGCAAATCACATGTGATGTCCGTACAATGTGATTTCAGCCATACAGACAGTATGGCTGAAATCACATCGCATTCGGACCAAACTCACACAGGACCCTTTTTTTTGGTCCGCACCAGAATCGGATCGCATGGGTGTTCACATCCAATGTGACTCGTTGCATGTCTGAACTGACAGTTCGCAGTGCGATATGCGATATGCGAGCTGAAATGGGGGTGTCATTAACAAGCAGCAGTTCACATATGGCAGTGTGAACTGCCGTGCAAGTCGGGTGCGATGCGGGAACCTGCAGTGGATTTGCAGGGTTCCCGCATCGCACTCGTGTGAACCGGGCCTTAAAGGGGTTGTAAAGATAAAACTTTTGTCACCTTAATGCATTCTATGCACAGCCGTCCAGGGACCCCAGAAGAGGAGGTTCGGGGCCACTGTGTGCAAAACGAGCTGCACAGTGGAGGTAAGTATAACATGTTTGTTATTTAAAAAAAAAAAAATTACCTTTACAACCCCTTTAATCTCGGCCGAGATTTAAACTGTCTATGGCTGATCTTAGCACTTAGGCAGCCCATACATTGATCACTTTTTTCATTCAACCGTCAGGTTGAATGAAAAAAAAAAGAAAAAAAGTTCCAATTCCCCCAGCTACACATCCCAGGTGGATGGAGGAATCCTCCCACTGTGGACCTGCAGCAGAACTATCAGGGTTGCTGTCCTGTCCCGGCTATTGACAGCGCTGGTCTCTGTCTCCATGGCAGCAGCATATTAGGACCCAGTGCTGGTTACTTTATGGGGCTGATGGGCTCATGCACAGGAGGGGGGCTCAGCTCTCTACAATCAATAGTGCCAGCCTTTCCGTGCATGTACCCATAATGTCACCAGCACTAGGTCCTAATAGACTGCCCACTGCCAAGGAGACAAACGCCAGACCAGCGCTGTCAATAGCAGGACAGCAAGAGTTGGCCCCCCTACTTTTGTCCCTGTCCCCCCATGTGCCCCCCCTAGGGACGCCACTGATCAGCTCCTGCTGTGTCCAATCACTGCCGGTGCGTTTGCGCTCCCCCAGACCCGGAAGTGCAGGATCGCATACTAGGTATGTGATCCTGCGCAGAAGAGCCGCCTTGTCGCCGTATATATACAGTATACTGTTGGCAAGCGGTTAAAGGGGCATTTTTACCAGGTGTTCTAGAACTGGGGGAGGGGAGGTGCCTCCAGAGAGCCATTAATATCCTGAAGGATTCCCAGGAACAATTATCTCTGTTCACATGCTGGATTTTATCTGCTACACTGCAAGCTACTAGCATTATTTCCGCATCGCACTTGAATCACAGAAAGGTTCACACTGAGATCTGCGAGCCGCTGGTAATGTGTCAATGTAAAGTTAATAACATCCCCAGATCGATTGGTGCGAATGTGATTTCAGCCATACAGTTTGTGTGACGTCGCATGTGATGTGCACAGCAATGCGGATACATGGATAGCAATATAAACTGTTTTATTATAAAGACTATAATCCTTTTTTTGTAACATTGTTTTCATTTTTATGATTTATTGTTCAGTGCAGCAACTTTTTTGTCTATATTTGTTTACAGTGTTGCCCTCCGACAGGAGATTTAGGAGAATTTCTTCTCATACTACAAGGTTGCAAAACAGCTTCTTTACGCGGTCCGGACAATTTTTTGAATGCTAGCGGCTTTTCAGGGTTAAATTAAATGTGCAGTATGTATTTTTTATTTTGTGATGTGTGTGCTGTCTTTATGAAGATAATGTCCATGTGGGGTATGTGACGTCTTTTAGGTAAGGAAGCCGCATCTACATTTCATTTTATGATTTTTATTGTAAAATGATAAATGATTCTTATTCTGATGTGTTTTGGGGTGTTAATGGAATCCACTGGCCAGGATATTCATTTATTCTCAAACACGCCTAAATGTGTCCAGATGCATTTGGACGCGTTTACATGTGTGTCAAACGTTTTTCTACTCAAAAGCTCCTCCCCTGAACGCACTGGCGATGGGTTTTTTTCCAGGCTGTAAACGCCTATGTGTGCATGGATACATGACGGGGGAGATTTACTAAAATTGGAGAGTGCAAAATCTGGTGCAGCTGTGCATGGTAGCCAATCAGCTTCCAGGTTTGAGCCCTGGTTCACATTGGAGTGATTTTTGTCATGACAGGTCAAATCACATGACAAGCCGCAGCCTATTGCTGGAAATGGTACCGTTCCAATCAGTGCGGCGCTATCTTTGCGGCGTTGCACCGATTTGCGGAAGCAGTTCCTGTATTACTGATTTCAGGTGTGACTTCAATAGACATCTGTGTATGACGCCGCACTGATGTCTTTCAATTAGCACCTGAAATCGCGCTGACCTGCTATTTTGAAATCGTGCGACTTGATTTCAAAGTAGCATTAACCTGAACCGGGGCTTATTGTCAAAGATTAATTGAACAAGCTGAAGGTAGAAGCTGATTGGTTACTGTGAACAGCTGCACCATCAGAGTCTGAATGCTCCAGTTTTAATAAATCACCTCCTAACATAGAGGCGCAATCTTGTCAGAAGAAAAGCTGCTGAAAGTTTTGACACTTCCCCATAATCCTCGTTGTGCTCTCTGAGGTCACTTGGTGAAGGTGATGAGGTATTCCGGATAGGCCTGGACGTCATTAAATATCACGAACACCGAGGGTGCTGATATGTTATCTGTGACGCTGTCATACAGGTCATACAGGTCGGTGGGGTTTGATGGGTTCTTGGCTGGAGGGACGATCATTCCTTTATTCCCGACACAGTACATACCGGTGAGGACACGGGCCAGGTACATGTATTTGTATCCATTTGCATCCGGTTTGGAGTAGGTGTCTTCCGCAGAGTAAATGGCTTCAGCAGCGAAATACGTCCCTTTTCCCAAATTTGCAGCTGTACTCATAGAGAGAGAAAGAAAAGTATTCATCACAGATCAGAACTACAACACAGAATATATACAATGATCAGCCACAACATTCTGACCACTGACAGAGAACGTGAATAACATTGATTATCTGGTTACCATAGGTGTGCACCCCAAAGCTGCTGACTGAACAAGGCTAACACCAGTTCTGTTCAAGAGAAGCTGATCTAATGATTGGCTTGTGTCTTAAAGCGGAGGTCCGCCCCAAAAAATAAATGAAATAAAAGCCAGCAGCTACACATACTGTACACATGCTGCAGCTGCTGACTTTTAATAATCGGACACTTACCTGTCCTGGAGTCCCGCAATGTCGGCACCCGCAGCTGAGGTTTCCATCAACTGTCGGGTGCTGCCGCCGCCATTGCGTGTAAGGGAACCCGGCAGTACAGCCTTACGGCTTCACGCCGAGAACTCTACTGCGCATGCGCGAGACCCCGCTCCTCTCTCCTACTGGCCTGGCGACTGGGGGAGGAGGAGGGAACCCTGCGGTGACATCTCAGGCCATGGCGCGGACTCCTGGAAGTGGGAATAGAACAGGTATTCCCCCCCCCCTCCCCCCCGAAAGGTGCCAATGGAGGGGAGAGGAGACAAATGAGCGCAAGTTCCACTTTTGGGTGGAATTCCGCTTTAAGGCCCGTACACACCATATGAAAATCGGATGGAAAAATTTATATGACTAACTGTCTGCCGATTTTCGGATCATTAGTATGATGCTTTCGACAGCCGATTCTGGTTTTTCGTCAGACAAAAGCTTAAAGAGGAGCTCCACCTAAAAAAAAAACTATTAAAAGCCAACAGCTACAAATACTGCAGCTGCTGACTTTTAATAAATGGACACTTACCTGTCCCAGGGTCCAGCGATGACAGCAGCCGAAGCCAATCAATCGCTTGGCTCTCAGCAGCTGCTGCCGCCATTCTCTGTGAGGGAATCAGGAAGTGAAACATTGCGGCTTCACTTCCCAGTTCCCTACTGCGCATGCGCGAGTCGCGCTGCGCGTCCTAAGTGGTCCCCCGCTATCTCCTGGGACCCGTGTGTTTCCCAGCAGACAGCACAGAGGGGACGGGAAGAGGCATAGACTCCCGTGGGAGTTTATGCCCACAAGTTGGTGCAAATACCTGTATTAGACAAATGAGTATAAAAACCAAGCGCTGATGTGGATAAATATAGGTGATATAAATGAAATGTGCTTAAAAAATATATGTAATGATAAAATTCGTGCTGTGATTAGATCAATAAATTAAAGCTGCTATCAATGCAAGGTGATCAGATAACCAAAAACAAAATAGTAATAAGTGTAAAATTGATGCGCTTTAAATTGTGATAATAGTGCACAGTATACCTCTGCTAGGAATTGGCTTAAATACATAAATATATAATGCATATATAAAAAAATAAATAAATAATTATGGTGCTCATACATGTATTAATAATGTCCAGAATAAATCCACAAACTAATGATGTGACGGTGAATAATAGTATAATGACACTCTGAGTATAAAATGTCCAGGCGGAGATAAATAGTGGGAGAAATAAAAGTAATTAAACAATTCCTTCCCTTAATCCAATTGATTGATTCACTGGGTTAAACCGTTTGTATCAGGATATTTAGTTTTTCTTGCATCCCACTTCAGCCTTAATACTGCTGGTGATTCGGCTCTCAGGGTAAAGATTTATGCAAGACAAGCAAAAAAATAGATCATTGTGCAGTAAACTTCTGAGATAGTACACAAGCAAACAGGGACAAGAGATACACTCACATACTCCCGGTCTATTGAAAACATTCAAATATGCAGATTGCAGTCAGCCGCTGTGGACGAGGCTTTCCATAGAGAAACCGCTGCTGTTAAACTCAAGGTGTATTGCAGCACTGAACGTCCTAAGCTCCTCTGACTCGTTGCGTCACTGGCACGTGACTTTCTCAAGGATAAATACAGGAAGCCACGGCCTCTGTATTTAAGTCCTATGGCGTTGTGGTTACCATGGAGACAGCGCTGTGTTCATTGGATCATCATACTGCTTTCTGCTACTAATGACATGTAAATATTTAGGCTTAAGCCATATTTAATTGTTTACAAAATATTAAAAAGGGGGACATATATTTATAAACACAGGTTTGTATAAGGAAAAACAAATATAAGTAGAAATTCCAGATAGAGAGTAAGAACGTAAATGTAGACATAAATAATATGGTCACAAACTCCCTCCAGTGGTAAAGAATGTTACTACACATTCAATGTTTAAACATCAGATAGCATGACATTCCATACTGGGATACATAGTAACATCGCTAATATGTGAGTATAATTCCGCAAGTAAAATACCAATTGATCCACATTGTATAATTACTAGCAACATATTAATTAGGCCAGTATAATACTACATCCAATAGTGAATGAAATAAAATAATAAAATTAAATTAAAATATGGCTACATTGTTGCGCCACTAATTAGCCAATGCAATAATGTTTCAAAAAATCTATATATTAGAAATAAAATAAAAATACTAAATGAATTGTAATACATAATTGGCTAAATGCGCAACTCAGGTAATCATTACTATAAACCAATTCACAGTTAAAAATAAATACATAGTCCCTAAGATAAAAAGGAAAAAATTTAAAAATTTAAAAATTATTAAAAAATAGTTATTGAAATATAAAATATAAAATATCATTAATATATGATTTAATATATAGAATAACAATGAGAGTAAATACCAATCAATACTAAAAAGGTAAAAATACATTTATATATAATATTTTTAAAAATATTTTTAAAATTAGCAGTAAGACATATCTTGAGAATATCACAGAATATTGAAAATCTGATATGAAGCAATTGAGATCAAATTCTATGTTTAAGCCGTTCGGCGCAAGAGTCCCCATCTGAAATATCCATTTAGACTTGTTTTTACTGAGTTCCCTTATCTTGTTTGAGCCTCTCCAATGTGGTTTGTATTTCTGAATTGCCCAAAATTTCAACTGTTTAGGGTCACTATTGTGGTGCATAGCAAAATGCCTGGAAACATTATGCTTAGGGAAAGATTTTTTGATGTTCTGGATATGTTCCCTTATGCGCTTCCACATAGGCCTCTTAGTTCTGCCAATATATTGTAGTGAGCATGAGCATTGCAAAACATATACTACTCCTTCCGTCCTGCACGATATAAAGTCCTTAATAGTATGTTCATTGCCAGTGCTTGTTGCTGTGAACTTATTACACTTTTGCCCATTTTGTTGGGTATTAATGCAAGCGTAACATCTTTTACAGGGAAAAAAAACCTTTCCCCTGGAAAAAGGATAATTCTGTCAATCTTTTGGGAGGTTCCGGGACATTTTTGGCAATTAAATCCCTTAATGTGGGGACTCGCCTATAGATGAAGCGAGGCTTGTCCGGTAAAATATTACAGAGCGTTTTATCTGATTTTAAAAGAGGCCAGTGTTTTCTGATAATTCTTTCCATTTTCTTATGTTGAGTGCTATAGTTCATTATCAAGGGTATATCATTATTACCTTTAT
Organism: Lithobates clamitans; assembly: GCA_037952925.1. NCBI lineage: Eukaryota > Metazoa > Chordata > Amphibia > Anura > Ranidae > Lithobates > Lithobates clamitans. Next base: position 477,686 of record JBBGZY010002334.1, read on the forward strand.
TATCTTTGATTTTATCTTGAATCAGCAACTCCCTTGGGGTTTGATTGATCTCCTGGATTTTTTCTGCTATGAATTCCTTACTATATCCTTTGTCTTCAAACCTTTGTCCCATCAATTGTGCCTGTTTTAAATATTCTTTATTGTCTGAGCAATTTCTTCTTCGCCGTATAAATTGCCCCTTTGGGATATTGATAAGCCATGGTTCGTGATGACCACTATTCACTGGTATGTAGCTATTTCTCTCCACTGTTTTAAAATACGTTTTGGTACTAATGGAATTATTTTCTAGCTGTATTTCTAAATCTAAAAAATGTACTGTTTTTTCACTTATCTCATATTCAAGCTTAATGTTCTTTTGATTTGTATTTAATTGGTTAAAAAACTGTACTAGACTATATTCGTCACCTTTCCATATTACTATACAGTCATCAATGAACCTTTTGTAAAGCACAATATTGTCTGGGGTATTTGAAAAGATTGCCTCATCCTCCCACTTGGCCATAAAAACATTGGCCACACTTGGAGCATACTTAGCTCCCATTCCAATCCCAGTTAATTGTCTGTAGTAGTTGTCCTTATACCAAAAGTAATTGTGCTGTATTCCAAACGCTAGGCTTCTCAAAATAAATCTTTTTTGTTTGGATATGAGATGGCTGAATTTGTCCATAGCCCATTTGGATGCTTCTATTGCATCACTGTGATCAATAACTGTATACAGCGAAGCTACATCCGCAGTTGCAATGATATATTTTTTATCTCGTTTTAAATCAAGGGAATCCAGTATTTGTATCAAGTGTTTCGTATCTCTCAGAAATGCTCTAGTTTGAGATACTAACGGCTGTAAAAATTTATCGACATATTCACCTATCCTGGCATTGATAGATTGAATACCATTTATGATGGGTCTGCCCGGCGGTTGTTCTGAATTTTTGTGTATTTTCGGCATGGTGTAGATGATGGGTACTCTACACGTGTCAGGCAATAAATATTTGGACTCTTTTTTGTTTAAGATATTCTTACTTACTCCTTTCAGGATTACATCTGATAATTCCCGTTTGTACTCTCTTGTTGGATTGCCATTAAGTTTAATATAGGTATTAGTATCGCTTAGTTGTCCTAGTAACTCATTATTGTAATATTCTTTAGATAGTACCACAATTGCTCCCCCTTTGTCCGCAGGTCTCACTACAATTTCCTTATTTTGTTCTAACCGTTTGATGCCTATTTGTATGTTATTGGGTTCAGATATTTTCTTGTATTTTAATTGTTCAAGTTCTTGTATCACCATTCTATTGAAGACTTGAATATGCCGGTGGATTAAACAATGATCTGTTTCTGAGGTTGCTGTGAATAATTCCTCTTGAGGCTTCTGTTTCCAAGTTATGTGTACTGGGAGGTTTAGATAACCTGTATTTCTTGATATTCAGCTTCCTGGTATACTTTTGTATGTCAATATACATTTGGAATTTATCAAGATTTCTTGTGGGGGCATATTTTAAACCTTTGTCTAATGTCGCAAGTTCAGCTCTCGTTAGCTCTATTCCACTGAGGTTATATATGCCTTCTCCTAATATTCTCTTTTTCTTTTGGACTTTCCGTCCTGCTCTGCATCCCCTTTTCTGTTTGGGCTTTTTTCCCTGTTGTGATGTTCTTGTTTGTGGGGGTCTTCGTTTCGGCGATATTCTAAAAAAGACCTTGATTGCTCCTCATCATTATATTCCCTTAATGGTTCATACCTGTTGTTAGTTTGAATGGGACTTCTTGTCAGTTCATGCCTAGGTTGTTCATTTTCTCCTATTTCGGTTGGATTGATACTCCCGGTATTCTTCTCCATTTGTATGATGTTGGTATTCCCTTTGGTCATTTCTCTCAGGGTTTTGATAATAATCTCTTGATTTGTTTCTGTATGTATTTTGATAGTACTCCCTTGGTTCAGTCCTATAATTATTGGTTTGGTACTCTCTTGGTTGTTGATAATAGCGTGCCTGGTCCACATAGCCATTATTCCTTCTATTATCTTTCCGATAATATTGTGGAGCATTCATGCGATTATTAGGTGATTGGTATGGTTTGGGATAATTGTGTGGCGACTGATATGGTCTGTTGTTTCTTTTATTGCCATTATTTTTCCAATAAGGTCTTCTAGGGGACTTATTTTTTGTTCTATTTTTCCACCAAGGTTTTGGAGTTCTAGGGCCATCATCATCCCTATAGATTCTACTTTGTTCTATTTCAGGTTGTCTTTCATATTTCAGACCATTAGGTGTTCGCGGTCTTCTTTCTGGTGTTCTGTAGTTAGATTCTCTTCTTGGAGTGATTATTCTTACCTCTCTCTCAGGGGATGAAGCAATGGATTCAGTTTTACCTTGTTTAAGGTTAACCTGCCAATTAAAAACCTGTTCCAAATGATAATCATTGGTATCTCTGAGGTACTTTCTTTTCTTCCTTTGCTTAATTTCTATATCTTTCTGTTCTAGAACTTTGTTTAGTTGCTTAGTTAATGTTGTAAATGGAGCTGTATCTTTAAATGGTTCCAATGTGCTCTTGCACTCAGTAATTTGTTGGTTAATTATCTGTAATTTTCTCTGTTTCCTTTTCAGGGCAAAGGGAACTAAATCCATTCCTTTATCGTTAAAAAATTTGTATCATTCATTTACTCCTTCTTGATCCACTAGACCATCACAAATGGGGACCTCCCATCTTAATCTCCTGGGCACCATTTTGTCTTTAATGTACTGTTCATGGGTAGCAATATCCCACCATAGGCTCACTTTTTTCTCCATCAGGTGGCCAAATTTTCTAAAATTCGTATCTAAATCTCCTGTTTCTGTGCTAGGTGCAATTGAAAAAACATTATCTAAATTTACTGTGCATTTTTCTACAAAATCAAAAATATCCATATCTGCAGCTGTGGGTGTAATCTGAAATAAGTGCTAAAAATGAGTATAAAAACCAAGCGCTGATGTGGATAAAGTGGATTTATTCTGGACATTATTAATACATGTATGAGCACCATAATTATTTATTTATTTTTTATATATGCATTATATATTTATGTATTTAAGCTAATTCCTAGCAGAGGTATATTGTGCACTATTATCACAATTTAAAGCGCATCAATTTTACACTTATTACCTGTCTTAGACAGATATCTGCACCCCCCCTGAAAGGTGCCAAATGTGACACCGGAGGGGGGGAGGGTTCCGAAAAGCGCAAGTTCATTTTTTGTGTGAACCTCCACTTTAATGTGCAGACTATAAAATTTTTGTCAGATTTGAACTTAACTTCCGATTTTCATTTCATTAATATGCTTTTCGTACAAAAAAATTCTAAAGTGGAAGACTACGCATGCTCAGAAACGAAAGAATACATACAAAACTATTCAACACGTTGCATCACTTCTGACGTTGTATTCTGTCGTACGAAAATTTTCGTATTGTGAGTAACCTCTTCACTTTCCACATGAGACTAGCATGCCACAAAAAAAAAAAAAAAGCCTACGACTTACTGTCAGCAGACTCACAACCTACTCTGAGGCACCTGCTAACCAGACCAGAAAGAACAAGAAACCCAACCAAAATTGAAAGGTAAACTTCCCTTCCACATAGTTGCCAACATTGTAAAAAAAAAATGTGGGACACTTTTGTGGCTGTAGGCGGAGCCATACAATAATTAGGGGGCGGGGCATTAAGTGGCTTAAGAAAATATACACGTGTGGCGCGCGGTAAAAATGGGCGTGGTTTACGCTACATAATGGGCGTGGCTTAAATGGGCGTGACTCAAGAGGGTGTGGTTAGAGTCTGAGATGAATGAGGGATGGAGAGGGGGAGAGGGAAATGACGGGACAGCAGCCCCAGATCCTAAACAATAAAAATGTGTGTATTCTAGAAAGTTTAAAAATCAGCAGATAAAGATACTCCAAACACCTGGTGTTAGCACTTCAATCATCCCAGCACCAAAGTTGTTATGGTGTCAGGATGATTGAAGTGCATTATTTCTATTATTACCGGTAATATAAAATGAAATCATTCAACTCACCATAATGCAGAATCAGTGGGATCCCTGAGCATGTCACTAGCCACGTCGCCTGCCACCAGCCGTCCGTCCTTGCGTCAGATGTCCCAGCAGAGTCCGTCCTTGCATCAGGTTCCCCCAGCGGAGCACCCCTTACATCAGATGCCCCCATAGGAGCCCCCCCTCACACCAGGAGTCCCTGGCGGAGCCCCCCCTCACACCAGGAGTCCCTGGCGGAGCCCCCCTCACACCAGGAGTCCCTGGCGGAGCCCCCCTCACATCAGGTGTCCCCGGCGGAGCTCCCCCTCACATCTGGTGTCCCCAGTGGAGCCCCCCTCACACCAGGTGTCCCCGGCGGAGCTTCCCCTCACACCAGGTGTCCCCGGCGGAGCTCCCCCTCACACCAGGTGTCCCCGGCGGAGCCCCCCTCACATCAGGTGTCCCAGGCAGAGCCCCCCCTCACATCAGGTGTCCCCAGTGGAGCTCCCCCTCACAACAGGTGTCCCCAGTGGAGCTCCCCCTCACATCAGGTGTCCCCAGTGGAGTCCCCCCTCACATCAGGTGTCCCCAGCGGAGCTCCCCCTCATATCAGGTGTCCCGGGGGAGCCCCCCTCACATCAGGTGTCCCCAGTGGAGCCCCCCCTCACATCAGGTGTCCCCAGTGGAGCCCCCCTCACATCAGGTGTCCCCAGTGGAGGCCCCCCCTCACATCAGGTGTCCCCAGTGGAGCCCCCCTTACATCAGGTGTCCCCAGTGGAGCCCCCCTCACATCAGGTGTCCCCAGTGGAGCCCCCCCTCACATCAGGTGTCCCCAGTGGAGCCCCCCTTACATCAGGTGTCCCCAGTGGAGCCCCCCTTATATCAGGTGTCCCCAGTGGAGCCCCCCTTGCATCAGGTGTCCCCAGTGGAGCCCCCCCTCACATCAGGAGTCCCACAGCGGTGCACCCCCCCCTACCTTTTGAGGTGTCGTCCGCATGGCTAGAACCCCCGCCCCTTTCCATATCAGACTGGCAGCGAGGCGGAGTGGGGCGGAGGGTGGGTGGCGTCGCAGGAGCTCCGTCTAGCCCCCCCAGCCGTCTTCCTAAACGGCGGCGGCGGCGAAATCGCGAAGAACCGGATTTCTCTGGACATTTACCGGGACGCCACAAATTCGGGAATGGCGTCTAAGTCCCGGGAATGTCCCGGGAAATCCGGGACAGTTGGCAAGTATGCTCCCATCATCCAATAGATGGAACTAACCACCATCAGGAAGTATTGAGCCAGCTTATTGAAGTATTAACTCATCCTCCAGTTCTGGGTTATCCAGACTATACGAGGTCATTTGTACTTCACTGCGATGCCTCTCAAGAAGGACCAGGTGATGTATTATACCAAGAACAGGAGGAGGAATTAAAGGTAATTGCATATGGATCTAGAACTTCTACACCTGCTGAGAAGAATTACTACATGGACTCAGAAAAGCTAGAGTTTCTAGTAGGTATGGTCCGAACACTCCATGGTTCGGTTCGCATCCAGAACATGTGAACAGGCAAAAAATTTGTTTGAACACATGAACCCCATTAAAGTCTATGGGACACGAACATGAAAAATCAAAAGTTCTAATTTTTAAGGCTTATATGCAAGTTATTGTCATAAAAAGTGTTTGGGGACCTGGGTCCTGCCCCAGGGGACGTGGATCAATGCAAAAAAAAGTTTTAAAAATGTCTGTTTTTTCGGGAGCAGTGATTTTAATAATGCTTAAAGTGAAACAATAAAAATGAAATATTCCTTTAACCACTTCAGCCCCGGACCATTTAGCTGGCCAAAGACCAGAGCACTTTTTGCGATACGGCACTGCGTCGCTTTAACTGACAATTGCACGGTTGTGCGATGTTGTACCCAAATAAAATTCACGTCCTTTTCCCCCCACAAATAGAGCTTTCTTTTGGTGGTATTTGATCACCTCTGCAGTTTTTATTTTTTGCGCTATAAACAAAAAAAGAGCGAAAATTTTGAAAAAAAAAAAACACATTTTTTTTTACTTTTTGCTAAAAAAAAAAATATAAAAAAAACATTTTTTTTCCTCAGTTTAGGCCGATATGTATTCTTCTACATATTTTTGGTAAAAAAAATTTGCAATAAGCGTTTATTGATTGGTTTGCGCAAAAGTTATAGCGTCTTCAAAATAGGCGATAGTTTTATGGCATTTTTATTAATAATTTTATTTTACTAGTAATGGCGGCAAATAGCGATTTTTGTCGTGACTGCGACATTATGGCGGACAAATCGGAACACTTTTGGAGCTATTTTGGGACCATTCACATTCATACAGCAATTTAAAATGCATTGATTACTGTGTAAATGTGACTGGCAGTAAAGGGGTTAACACTAGATGGCGCTGTAGGGGTTAAGTGTGTCCTAGGGAGTGATTCTAACTGTGGGAGGGAGGGGCTATGTGTGACACGACACTGATCACCGCTCCCGATTACAGGGAGCTGTGACCAGTGTCCTGTAACTAGGCAGAACAGGGAAATGCTTGTTTACATCAGAATCTCCCCGTTCTTCCTCCCCGTGAGATGATCGTGGGTATCCCCCTGGCGGCGCGCATGCGATGGCACATTGGCAAATTCAAAAGGACGTACCTGTACGCCCATTTGCCTGTCCGTGCCATTGTGTCGACGTATATGTACATGCGGCGGTCGGCAAGCGGTTAAATATTGTGCCTGGGGGGTCCCCTTAGTCTGCCTGTAAAGTGGCACATCTGTCTGATGTGTTTTACAGTGCCGCAGCAAAATTACATTTATAAAGGAAAACATTTAATTCAAAATTGCTTGCGGCTGTAATGTATTGCCGGATCCTGTTATAGATAAAATCCTATGAAATTTAAAAAAAAAAATGGTGTGGGGTCCCCCCAAAATCCATACCAGACCCTTTTCTGAGCAAGCAGCCTGGCAGGCCAGGAAGGGGGGGACGAGTGAGCGCCACCCCCCCTGAACCATACCAGGCCAAATGTCCTTAACGTGAGGAGGGTGCTTTGGGGGTTCACGTTGATGGGGACAAGGGCCTCGTCCCCACAACCTTGGCCATTAGAGTCAATCGGGCGGCGTGATTGAAGATGGATAGACATCGTGGAACACTTTTTTTTTCTTCTTTTTTAATAAAGGAATTGTCAAAAACTGTGAATTGTGGTTTTTACTTTTTGACACTTTTTTGGTGAATGGGTAGGGGTACAATGTGTGTTAAAGGGGGCTTCCAGATTCTGATAAACCCCCCACCCGCAGACCCCCACAACCATCGGGCCAGGGTTGTGGGGATGAGGCCCTTGTCCCCATCAACATGGGGACAAGGTGCTTTGGGGGGGACCCAAAAGCACCCTCCCCATGTTGAAGGCAAGTGGTATGGTTCAGGAGGGGGGGCGCTCGCTCGTCCCCCCTATCCTGGCCTGCCAGGCTGCTTGCTCAGATAAGGGTCTAGTATGGATTTCTTGGGGGGGAACCCACACAGTTTTTAAAAAAAAATGTTGTCGTGGAGTTCCCCTTAAAATCTATACCAGACAGACCCAAAGGGCCTGGTATGGACTGGGAGAGGGGGGAACCCATGCCATTTGTTTTCTTAATTCTATCATAGGGTTCCCCTTAACCACTTCAATACACTATATTATATACTGTACACTGCACTATATACCCTGCACTGTATTATATATATACTACACTGACTGCACTATATACTCTGCAGAAAAATTGGGCCTTAGGTGTTGGTGGTGCCAGAACACTGTAACCCTTCATAGTTACTCTTGTTGGGTGCAGGAACGGGCCCTGCTGTTAAAAATTAGTTCAGAAATTGAAATTACATGCTCCTGTTATAAAGGGGCAGAAAAAATGGGCCTTGGGTGTTGGTGGTGCCCTAAACCAAAAATATTGTTGGAAGCTAGCATCATCAAGTTTCAGGAGGAATAGGATAGGCAGCATAGGCAGTCTTCAAGGGATCCCAGCAAATTCAATCAGTTACATCAGCATCAGGGGCTTGATAGCTGCTGATCCAGGACTGATTAATTTTTATAAATGTGAGCCTATCAACAGAGTCTGTGGACAGGTGCACTCTTTGATCCATTACAAACCCTCCAGCAGCACTGAATGTCCATTCCGAATGCACGCTGGGCACAGAACAGGTCAGTAGCTCGATTGCATATTGAGCAAGTTCTGGCCAGTGGTCCATCCTCAAGACCCAGTAACCCAGTGGATGCTCTGTTGGAAAGGTTTCCAAGTTTGCTCTTGCCCCTAGATATTTCTGCACCATATAATACCGATGCTGACGATGGTTGCTTGAACCTATTAGTCCTTGGCACTGAGGACTGAAAAATTGCTTAAAGGCATCGGTCAGCCAGCCACCTTCTACACCACTCTTCCTTTGATCGAACAAAGCCTCAGAAACACATTGTCCAGCACCAGGAAATGGTAACCTTCCAGGGTCTGGAAAGGCGTTGCACAAACTTTTCTTCAAGGCCTCCTGAAGATGTTTCATCCTCTGCTCCCTCTGTGAAGCCAGGATGAGTTTTGCAACTTTACCCTTGTAACGTGGATCAAGAAGGGTTGCCAGCAAGCCCTCTCCTTGATACCACAAATCCTCGGGCTTTGCAGAATCAGGGAGCCCATGCAGCGCAAGTTTGCAGAGGCACGAGATCCTGAGTCCTCTGGGTCACTGAGGATGACATTGTCAGGCATTACCTCTTCCCAGCCATGTACAACTCCTTGGGTTTCTGGGGACTTAAAACCATCCCTTGAAGACTGCTGCATGTTATCCTCCACATCCATGCTGACACAATCCTCCTCCTCCTCCACTTCTTCCAGTGTGTTTGGCGGCTCCACAGGAATGCTTTCTGCATAAAGGGGGCCTTGAGAGGAAAGGAAGTCCTCCTCTTCCTCCCGCTGTTCTGCCTTAAGTGCCCTGTCCAGGATTCCATGAAGCATGTGCTCCAGCAGGTAGACGAGAGGGACAGTGTCACTGATGCATGCACTGTCACTGCTCACCATCCTTGTGACCTCCTCAAATGGTTACAGGACAGTGCATGCATCCTTAATCAGTAGCCACTGGCATAGCGAAAAGAAGTCAAGCTCTCCTGAGCCTGTCCTGGTGCCATACTCGCACAGGTACTCATTTATGGCCCTTTGTTGTGTGTGCAGCCACTGCAGCTTTGCCAATGTTGATTTCCATCTGGTGGGCATGTCACAAATGAGGCGGTTGGTGGGCAGATTGATTTCCCGTTGAACGTCAACCACCCGAGCACTGGCATTGTATGACTGTCGGAAATGGCCACAGACTTTTCTGCCTGCCTCAGAAGTTCCTGTAAGCCTGGGTACCTGGTCAATAAATGCTGCACCACCAAATTCAGGACGTGTGCTAAGCATGGGACAAGGGTCAAGTGTCCCTCTCAGAGGGTGAAGAGAAGGTTGGTGCCATTGTGGTATACAACCTTTCCTGGCACAAGCTGCCATGGCATCAACCACCTCTGGGCCTGCCCCTGCAGAGGTGACAGAATCTCTGCCCCAGTGTAGCTCCTGTCTCCTAGGCAGACTAACTAAAGCACCGCATGGCACCTTTTAGCCTGACTGTTTGCATAGCCCCTTGAACACTTAGGGAGCACTGCTGGTTCAGAGAACAATTCTGAAGAAGAGGCCATAGATGAAGAAGAAGAGGAGGGGGTGGAGCAGAGAGATGTGGCAGATTTACCACCAGCTTTTTAGGGGTGTGGTGGCAGAACAAACTCCAACACTGAACCCTGTCCTGCATCCTTCCCAGCTGCCAGCAGAATTACCCAGTGTGCCTTAAAGGATAGGTAACGTCCCCAACCATGCCTGCTGGATCATGAGTCAGCGGTAATATGAACCTTGCTGTTGGCCGCCCAAAAAAGCCAAAACATTGCCTTCCACCTGATGGTAGAGAGCTGGAATGGCCTTATGTGAAAAAATTCCATAAATTCACGAAAGGGGGCTGAGTCTACCAGCTGAAAAGGCAGCAGTTGCAGTGCTAGAAATTTGGCCAAGCTAGCATTTAGACGCTGAGCAGGTGGATGGCTGGGACAGTATTTTTTTTTATACGGTTCAGCAACTAGGGTAGCAAAATTGGCCTGCTGATATCAGTTTGTGGTGTACTGCTAGCAGATTGGCTGAAAGTACTTGTGGCACCTATTGCTATACCTTCATTCCTCTCAGTGCAGGTTATTGAGAGGACTGGAGTATAGTAGGGATTGAGATCACAAATGAGGAGCCTTTTTCTATTATGTGGATCTTTTAGGTGTTGTTGCCAACGGACTGAATGGCAGCTTATCATATGTCTTGTCAAGAATGTGGTCCCCAAGTGGGTGTTGTTCTGGCCACGCTTGATCTGCTTTAAACATAGATTGCAAACAACAATGGTGCAATCTACTGTACATGTGTCGAAAAGAGCCCACTCCAATGAAATTTTGGAAGTCAGCAGGGAATGTCAGCAGCTCCTCTGCACCTGTGGAGCTCTATAGTGTGATGAAATAGGGTGGCTGCCCTTAAGCTGGCCCCTGGAGGACATCCTGCCTCGTTGGAGTTGTGCCTCCTCCTCCACATTTTCCTCCTCTCTTCTCTCAGGCACCCAAGTACAGTCAGTGACCTCATCATCCCCTCCCTCCTCATCACTGGAGCAAACTTGGCAGTATGCTGCCGCTGGGGGAACATGACTGCTAGTTTCTTGTCCTTCTGTGGCACCCCTTCTCTTTAGGCTCAAGGAGCCTTCAGAATGCTGGGCATCCTCCATTAGCACGTAACCGACACTGTGGTCAAATAATTCTGGTGACTCTTCCGTGCATGATGGTGGGGCTACGAAAGGAGTAACTGTGGACAAGGAGCCGGTGGATTAGGCTGCTTTGGCAGCTGCGTTGGAAGGCAAACTGATATGGGTGACAGAGGATGAGGAGGATGAGGACGGCTTTGTTATCCACACCACCAACTCTTCTGCATGTTTTGGCTCAATAACATGGCCAGCAGCAGAAAAAAAGGACAAGCATGACCCGCCTGCAGAGGATGCATCATGTCAGCCACCACAACTTTTCACTGTAGACACAGAGGCTGCTTGCCCTCTTTTAGTGGCCTGTGAGCGTCTGCCTCTCCTTGGTGGCCTTCTGTGTCATGTACTTGGGTGTATTCGAATCTTCCTGGCCCCACAGCTGCAGTTTTACTTGTTGTGTCACAGAAGAGCTCTGGAGTTATGGCAATGTCCTCTCAGTTTGAAGCATTACCTTGGAATCACTAGCCCCACATGCTGCCAGCTGTGGACAATCTACGATCAAAGCAGCCCATAAATAGCAGCACTTCCTGTGTCAGGAAGATTCTGCCAGTAACAGCCATCCTAAGCGTGCAGTTGCACGATCACGCACACCTATGCGCAAGCGCGCATGCATGGGAGCGCGCGCATGCCCATTAGCACCAGGCGGGCTATTTAAATCAGACTTTCACACTGAGATCTTGCTGTCTGCTCTACAGCGTTACGTGTGTCTTGATCCTTGAAAACCTGTTCCTGTGCTAAACCCGGCTTGCTCCTGACTATCCTTGGTGTCCGCCTGCATCTGATCCCGGCTTGTCTCCGACCATCCCGAGAGCATGGAACCGGAGCATGGAACCGGAGCATGGAACCGGACAGCAGTCTGGAACCGGACAGCAGTCTGGAACCAGACAGCAGTCTGCTGTCCGGTTCCACTCTGCTGTCCGGTTCCACTCTGCTGTCCGGTTCCACTCTGCTGTCCGGTTCCACTCTGCTGTCCGGTTCCACTCTGCTGTCCGGTTCCACTCTGCTCTCTGGTTCCACTCTGCTCTCCGGTTCCACTCTGCTCTCCGGTTCCACTCTGCTCTCCGGTTCCACTCTGCTCTCCGGTTCCACTCTGCTCTCCGGTCCACTCTGCTCTCCGGTTCCACTCTGCTCTCCGGTTCCACTCTGCTCTCCGGTCCACTCTGCTCTCCGGTTCCAGTCTGCTCTCCGGTTCCAGTCTGCTCTCCGGTTCCAGTCTGCTCTCCGGTTCCAGTCTGCTCTCCGGTTCCAGTCTGCTGTCCGGTTCCAGTCTGCTGTCCGGTTCCGCTCTGCTGTCCGGTTCCGCTCTGCTGTCCGGTTCCGCTCTGCTGTCCGGTTCCAGTCTGCTGTCCGGTTCCAGTCTGCTGTCCGGTTCCAGTCTGCTGTCCGGTTCCAGTCTGCTGTCCGGTTCCAGTCTGCTGTCCGGTTCCAGTCTGCTCTCCGGTTCCAGTCTGCTCTCCGGTTCCAGTCTGCTCTCTGGTTCCAGTCTGCTGCACCAGCTTGCTGATCCAGCTCCTTCTAGGTTCCTGTCTACCTTCCGGCTCAGTCTGAGGTTCTTCTGCACAGTGCTTCCTGAGTTCCAGACCCATCTCCTGCCATTGATCCTGCCAGGCACTCATGCCACTCTTGACTTCTGTGCTTCCTGTTCACCTTACCAGGGCCCTTGAGTCAGAGCCACAAGAGAGGCCATCCCCTGCAAGTCGGGCTTGTCCACAAGGTATGTGACATCCTGTCTCTCAGTGCCCGTTTGTGTGGACTAGCTCCCTGGGTGTTGTGATAAGCTTTGTGACTCTGATTATCGTGTGTGAACTTCTGCCTGAATTCCTGACTACTCTCTAGTCTGCTGATTTTGTACTTCACCGCCAGCTCGTGTATGACCTTTGCCTGCCTGACCACTCTCTGGATTACGATTGTGTACCGCTTTGCCTGATCCGTTGCCGACCTGACCTGCCTAAGTTTTCGCCTGAATCCTCAGCACACAAGCTCCACTTCAGACATTATCTACCACAGGTACCTTACATTCTGGACATGATGGGAATTTTTTTTCACACCACACTACACTGTATTATATACTGTGTACACCGCCTGAAGTGTATTATATACCGAATACATTGTATATATTCTACACTGAATGCAGAGCATATATATATATATATATATATATATAAATAAATAAAGATAGTGGCTTCATGGCTGGGCACTCTGAGTGGATAGGCGGTCTTCTGAGACCTATCGTGTGTCCCAGGAGATCGCCTAGAGAGAGGGGCCGCCTAGGGGGAGAGGAGGACTCGCCAAGGCGGCCCTTAGGCGGAAGAAGGAAGTGGGACAGGAAGTTCCCTTCAAAACGAAGAACCCACCCCCCCCCCCAAAAAAAATTACATGCCAAATGTGGCACGTAAGGGGGCGTGGAGTACTTAAAGCGGAAGTTCCACTTTTGGGTGGAACTCCGCTTTAAGGTGAAAAAACTTACTGACAGTGACCGGCCCCCCAGCCCCCCGTTTTACTCATCTGAGCCCTTCGTTCGGAGATGCGCTATACCTCTCTGCCCGGGGTTCTCGACTCTTGATTGGATAGATTGATAACAGCGCAGCCATTGGCTCCTGCTGCTGTCAGTTAAATTCAATGACGCCGGGGGGGGCTGGGCCAGAACGGCATTCTGTGTCTATGGACGCTAATGCTGGACTCGGGAGCACGCCTGCAAGGTAACCCCCTGGGAGAGCGCTTCTCTCAGGGGGTTTACCGATGCGAGAAGGAGCTGCGAGCGCTGCCGGGGAAGCCCAGAAAAGGATGTTCGGGGCCACACTGTGCAAAATGAACTGCACAGTGGAGGTAAGTATGATATGTTTATTATTTAAAAATAAACAAAGTTTTACAATCACTTTAACTCTAGCTCCGCCCACTTCAACACACTACATACAGCTGCTGTGTAAGCAGCCTTATATAGTGTGGGACCGTGGACTTAGCCTTCTGAGCCATGATTGGATAAAGGCACCCTGCCTTTGGCCAATCATGGCTCTCGCAGCAGAGCGCACTGTGATTGGCCAAGCATGCAGGTCAGGTGCATGCTTTGGCCAATTAGCAGACATCAATGCACTGCGATCTCACAGTGCATTATGGGGCGTTCTGCGGCGCTTGAATTTGCCGCCAACCCCCAATAATGTTCCGTATTCGCCAAACGGGCAAACACCCGATGTTCGAGTCGAACCTACATTCAACTCAAAAATTGGGCCTATCCCTAGTTTCTAGCAATGAAATGGGTTTCCCTCTGTCCCTCTTTCCCCCCCCCTTTGTCCCTCATTTTGGTCTGATCTATATAGATGTATATAATTTGCACTTTTTATCTTCCAAAAAGAGTTTCCCAGTGCTAAACCTTTCATCCAAATTCTAAATTGCTGCATTTGTAAATTTTAAAAGCCAATATAAAGGAATAGTGGTAAAAAAAAAGCCCTTGTGGGTTTAATTAGCCTTTTTTGGTGTTAATTCTCCTTTTAGGCGAGTGTGGCAGGAAGCGTGGCCTAAATATGTTTGCTAGTAGGTGTCCCTTATTCCCATCTCAAAATGTTGGGAGGTGTGTCTTATGCCCTTGAGTCTTGAACAGTACATGCAACGATGTTCACAAGAAGTAGATCCTAAGACTATCAGTAGCATAACCCAAGCTATTCAAGTACACCAGGAAGAAAGAATACCTTGGCTGTGCCCAATGACAATCGCCAATGCAACATCAAAAAGAGATCACGATGTATTAAAGTAGCTTAAATTCCCAAAGAGACAATAAGAACAGCACAAAAGGAAGATCCGGTGATTGGAAATGTATGTAAGTACAAAAGTCAAACAAGTTTCCATCAAAGCATGAACGTCAAGGTGAACCTTCTAATCTGTACTCATGAGACAGTGGACCAAATTGTACCACGACAATGATGGAATTTTGAGACAAAAAACATCAACATGCTCTCAGCTAGTGTTGGCCAAGATGTACCATCAGCATTTAAAGAATTACATGAAGAGATGGGACACTTAGGAGTTGAAAGGACTGTAAATCTAATCAGAGATAGATTCTTTTGGCCACATATGCATATGTTCCTGGGTGCAGGAGTTTTTTTTTCAGACCAGGGAACAGCCCGTATTTGAGGGGGTCGGGGGGGGGGGTGTTATGTAGCACCCTCTAGAAGTGTGCTAGGGTAGTGGGTTTGTTTAGTGTAGGCGAACCATAGTTAAAGTGGTTGTAAACACCCCCCCCCCCCCGAGACATATTCACATATAGGTAAGCCTAAAATAAGGCTTATCTATATGTACTGAAAATATCTTCTTCATTGGCACATGCCCTCTGTGCCTTTTCTTCCCCAGCGTGTGCCGTGACTGGTGGCGTCACGCGGCTCCGGCCAGTCACAGAGCCGGAGTCCGCGGCCCTGGGAGGAAGATGGGTGAAGATGGCTGCTTACACCAGCAGGGACAGCGCAGGCTTCGTTTGCAGGTAAGTGCAATGCATACTAGCCCATTATGCTTTTACTTTGCAGGGGAACAAGAGAGAAGAAGTAAAACCGATCTGGGTTTACTTCTTCTTTAAGCTCAGGGCTAAGCCTGAGCTGTGTCATTTGGTTTCTTTAGGTCAGGGCTGGATGATTCATCAGGCAGTCTCTCTGGTACTTGTCCCTAGTCTGGGAGCTTATAGAAACATCCAGAACTGGAGAGTGGGAGTAAGGAGGGGCTGCCTGGAATATATATAAGGGCCTCGACCAATCTCCAGCAGAACAGGGCTGGAAGGGGGCAGGTTCACCTCATAAATACTGACTTGTTATGCCAGCAGTGGCTGTTGGGTGGAAGATGGAGATGGAGGCTGTTGGTGGCCCTCTGGGGTACCCCCTAGTCTGGGGGGTGGTAACATTGGGCCGGGGCTTGTGTGCTGGAAGGATCCTTCTACAACCCACAGAGGACGCCCTTCCTGGAGGCACGGGAGCAAGGAGAGAGGACAGCGGGAGCAGATCAGCACTAGTGGGGAACCACAAAGAGGGGAGATTGCCACATTCTCCAGTTCTCCCTGAAGACCGCGTTATGCCAAGTCTTCATCCCTTTTCCCTGGGAGATTTCCTGGTAGTCAGCCGGGTGGGCAGGTGAATGCCAGTCTGGAGGACTGTGTGGAGAAGTTAGCCTGGAGGGCTAGTGAAAGGGGTAGCTCCAGCCAGGAGGGCTGAAGAGGTGGTGCTGGGATCAGTGACCATGGGGAGGAAGTGCTGGGAAAGTGTAAGCTGTGTCACTCCAACGCTCTACCAGCATAGGGGCTGCCAGTCCCAGCTTTGTAATGGGCCTTTGCTACAATTTCTAGAGATTGACACAGCTGGGAACCAAGTAATTGTGTGCTGGAGGAAAAAGTGGGAGTTGTATATAGACTGTATATAGGAAGAGCATTCCTGAAGATGTTCTTGATGTTTTGCTGAGTCCAAGTGGGCATCCCATAATTTGCCATCCCCATTCAAGTTATTACCCTCAATAAACCACAAGAACAAAGCTGTGGACTGTTCTCTGACTCTGGAGTGTCTGTGAATATTCGGTGTGCCTGGCTGTGCAGGGTGGGGGATCCCAGTTACTTGTGGCCCTTAGGGGGTGTGCTACATTTAGAAGAATGATAGTTGGGGGGGGGGTCTTCTCACCATTGGTCCCAGCGTAGGATCTGTTGAACCCATTACTATTTATATTACTGGTCATCCCACTCTCGGTGCCATGGAAGAGCCTCTTCTCATTGGTCCTGGTGCCATTCTTGGTATTGATAGCGTTCTTCTTAATTTGGTAGTTTTGATACAAATGTATGTTCTGTACTCTCTCAATCTGGGAGGAAAGAATATAAAACAGAATCATCATCTCTGTTCACTGATCCCCCCAATCACATCTGATATCATGGGAAGTATACCTGCACTGTATTGGATCTATATAGAGGGGATCTATACTGGGCAGGAAGATAATACTGTCCCTACATTAAAGTTCCATTATAGTGAAAAATATTCTTCCTAGAATATGTATAGGGCTGGTATTAGCCCCTTGCAGTCACTGTACAGCAGGTATCAGAGTGGAGGAGAAGGAAGCAGCACAAGGAACTAATCAGTTCATGTGCTGACAAGAAGCATGCTGATAGGAGGAGAGAGCAGAGTGATAAAGAGATAAGCTCATCACTGTGCTGCTTCTCCTTTTTCTGTCCAATCACAGGCTGGGGGTGGGTCTGGGACATGTGGGGTGAATGAGGCTGGCCATATGAATGAAAACATCTAGTGGCAGAAAAAAGTACTGTGAAGGAAAGTTCTGGATGGAAGGTGAATATTGCAGCATTTGTTACTTAAAGCATTTAATTGGCATTTTATTTATTTCCTTATTTTGGGCTGAATTTCTGCCATTATAAATAATATATATATAAATATAACTTTTACAAAATCCCAAATAAATGTTATTAGAAGTAACCTTTCCATATTTATTTGCAGCAGTTATGACTTTATATGACTGCCATGCTCCTTTTTTGCATCCTTTGCAAGTATACATTGTCCTCATCGCCCTGCTCATGTACTTCACCACATCTTCTTCTTTATTTTTTTCTACTTAACTCTCTCATTTAGTGTTATTTCCATGTCCCATTATCTACATTCCAGGTGCAGAAGGGAATGTGTATTAGATTTTGGTAAGATCCTTGAAATCTGCATATGTGATGTGGGGGAGGGGATTGTCACTGAACAGAGCGGAGTTTTCCCTTCAGTATTACCTTAATTATTCTCATTAGACACGTCTGTGTGAAGAGTCTCATGACCTCGGAGTATTCTGAGCTGCTGCTTTTCAGAGGTACCACCTTCAGCTGAGTGTTGTCCATGGAATCCCAATACAGGGGGGTTACGAGGGGCTCGGCTGTAATATGAAGAGTTACATTTTGGTTTCATTGTAGAATTATCACTCATCAATGTACATTGATGTGAATCTCAGAGTGCCGACCAATAGGACACCATCATTGTCACTCACTGCAGAATGGATTGCAGGTAACACCTCCCTCCGTCATCCTACTGACCTACTCCTCCACCATGGATGAATCCATATCGGAAGTACAGGAAGGAGAAAACTGAAGCCCAGAACTAATTTATTAGGTAAAATATTTAACAAAAAGCCAACATGTTCCAGGGGTTCTAACCTTCGTAAGGGTTAGATGGACAAATGTGCTGCCCCAACGTGGCATAGAATTTATATAGATTGTTTTCCTAACCATTTTCTATGGACTTTTAGATTTAGTTCACATGCTGCCATCTAGTGACCTTTTGTGGTAATGCACTTGTTTCTTATGTTCTTTTTCCCTGATGTATGACACTTCCTTTGTATGTAATGCTCCACCCTTCTTCCTGTGTTTGTACTTCCTGTGTCATGGATGCAGCTACAAGCCACATGTAGCAGGACACATGCAGGGCCGTCTTTAATATGGATTGGACCCTGGGCAAACATTTTATTGGGCCCCCCCCATAGAATTTTGCTCTCCAACCCAACATCCCAAAAAATCTCTCCTATTCCCTTGCATGTTAGTTGCAGCCATGTACACTGCTCTATGCACACTACACATCCAATAGTCCATCTCAGGAGTGAGCAAGAGTGGGTGGCTCCATTCCTACCTACAGTAGGACCATGAAGCGGGAACTTATCCACCCTCTAACAGAAAGTCAGATCACAGCAGCAAAAAAAAAAAAAGGGGGAGGATTTGGAAAAAGCTGAGAGCAAGAGAAAATAACTTTAGTTGAGCTAAAAATTTACACTCACCGGCCACTTTATTAGGTACACCTGTTCAGTTGCTCGGTAACACAAATTGTTAATCAGCCAATCACATGGCAGCAACTCCATGCATTTAGGCATCTAGATGTGGTGAAGACGACTTGCTGAAGGTCAAACCGAGCTTCAGAATGGGGAAGAAAAGGGGACTGAAGTGACTTTGAATGTGGCGTGGTTGTTGGTTTGCTGACAGGCCGGTCTGAGGGATTTTCACACACAACCATCTCTCGGGATTACAGAGAATGGTGGGAAAAAGAGAAAATATCCAGTGAGCGGCAGTTGTGTGGAGGAAAATGCCTTGTTGTATCTATGCCACCAAGAATGAAGGCAAAAGGGGGTCCAACCCGCTACTAGCAAGGGGGACCCAATACAGTGGCCGGTGAGTGTGCAGTATACCCCATAGCTCTATAACTTTCCTACAGAATAAATAATATACACTGGTTTGGGTTATTTTTTTCGAACAAAATGTGGCAGAATACATTTTGGCATAAATTTATGAAGGAAGATTATTTATTTGCAAAAATTTTTAACAGAAGTTAATAAAAACATTTTTTTTTCAGTCTTTTTTTTTTTTTTTTTTTAGTATAAAAATAAAAAAAAAAAAACAGGTGGTGATTTAATACCACTAAAAGAAAGCTCTGTTTGTTTGACCAAAATTATAAAAATTGTCATTCAAAGTGTGACAGTGCTGAAAATTGGCCTGGGCAGGAAGGGGGTAAAAGTGTTCGGCACTGAAGTGATTATAACTGAAGAGACCCTAATGGTCTCTTCTGTTATGAATGCCCCCTGCCTGTCAGTGATAATGTGATTTGAGCTGCACATGCGCAGATCACATCACATTTAGAGCCCGCTCTGTGTGCTGCTTTGATTTGACTCCCTTGCGTATGCGCAGGAGTGATGTCACCGCAGCCTTTACATTCAAGTGCTCAAAAGTTGAGAACCCAGAAAGAAGACGGGGAGAAGGGGGATGTGCTGAGGGCCAAGGGGGGCCAAGGGGAGCCGTAAAGAGCTCAATTTACAGGTAAGTCTGTCATAATGTGCTAGTATGGAGCACATACTAGTGCATTATGACTTAAACCTTCAGGGGTACCAGTGTTTTTATTTTTAAAAATGACTTTATTATCACTTTAGGCCTGGTTCACACGTATGCGGGTTTGTGCAGGCACAACAGCCAATTAATTGAATGGGCTACCATGCCTGCATTTCCTGCAGAAAAAAAGGTGCATGCAGCATTTTAAAAATGCATTGGCCATGAAATTGCATCATGCTTTTGCACTATGTGACTAACCTGCAGTTCCTGCAACCGGCAAACATGCTAAATTTTTAGATTTGCAGGTAAGTCGCATGGCGCATAAGCATGATGCAATTTCATGGCTAATGCATTTTTAAAATGCTGCATGCACCTTTTTTTCTGCAGGAAATGCAGGCATGGAAGCCTATTTA
The DNA here is from genome assembly GCA_037952925.1 of Lithobates clamitans. Classification (NCBI taxonomy): domain Eukaryota; kingdom Metazoa; phylum Chordata; class Amphibia; order Anura; family Ranidae; genus Lithobates; species Lithobates clamitans. The sequence continues at coordinate 497,711 of JBBGZY010002334.1, forward strand.
ATTTATTGGCTGTTGTGCCTGCACAAACCTGCATACATGTGAAACAAGCCTAAAAGAAGCCCATCGAGCAGTGCTGCGTTTCACAGTGTGAAGATGTCAGCACAGTGCCACTGGTCTTGTGGACCATGCTGCTTTCTAAATAACAGGCAGGTCAGCGTTTTTTAACTAGACTGGTACCTATATATGGGGAGCCAGCGGAGGAGAAGGACCTACCTGGTCTGCCAAGCTCACACGAGTGCTGCCAGCTTCCACTGGCACTCTGACATCGGCTTCTACCCGAGGCTCGGGTCCCGATGTACAGGCATGGAATGGGGTGGGGTCAGAGCTTCAAAGCTCACAGCCCCGCCCTCTCTTTGCTCAGCGTGCTTACGCCGGCTCTCGCCTGTGTGGAGTGGATCAGTATTTTTGCGGCGCCGATGGGGCTCCCAATTTGCGGGCAGCGCGGACTTACTGGGCAGCTGCTTTGGGCCCTAAAACAATGACAGGGCCCTAGGCAGCTGTCCCGTTTGCCCCGCATTAAAGACGGCCCTGGGCACGTGTATTCTGCATTGTAAGCTACAGACAATATCATCTTTTGACCACATAAATACCACAATCTATTCATCTGTTTGTATCCTGTCATCTGCTATAACCTGATGTTCAGAATAAAAGCACCTTGTGGATGGAATCGCTATTTGGTGAGTTCAAGCTATCTGACGAGGATTGTCCTCAGTGATTATATCTTATACAGGCCAGGCATAGAGGTCTCAGGGATAGTCGCTTCACAACAATCGGACTCAGAATAGTCAAAAGATGTATAGAATTCCTACAGCCTGCTGTGTATATGTGTGTGCCTGATCTGCAATCAAGCTCAGTGCCATCTGCCATCTTGTGAAGCACATGGTCGCACCAGTTTACTGCACCTCATATGAATGTTAAAAACTGTTTCTCTATATTGAACTGCATTACCCCACCTGTCCAAGCTGCTGTTTGTCTTCTTAAAGAGACAGTGAGCGGGGAGAGGGGGGGAGGTGTAGTGAGGAGAAGGAGAGAATTCGTGTTCAGAACAGAATGCATCTGCGAATCAGATGCGTTCCATAGAGGATAATGTGCTTGTAATTCGCACCGCAATGCCCAGAAAACGCACATGTTTTTTGGGCAATGCGCAGTGCGAATGAGACTCACATATGTGAACCAGATGCATTCAAATTAATGTATTTTAAAATGTTCTGCGAATTGGATGTGGTGTAAGCACATCTAATTCGCATAGGTGTGAACTGGGCCTTAATGATCAACCAGCTGAACTAAGAGACTCTATAGATCGCTTATCTGCCGAGTACGAACGCTACCAGCGGCTGTTTGCAAAATACACAGCTTTCTTGCAGGATTGTAATATAGAGGACTCTTCAGCAGAACTGACCAGGACTGATGCACTAAACCAATAAAGGGATCTCTTAGTGCAAAATGCCCAGCGTAAGGCAGAACTCCACATTGCTCAACTGCAGGAAACCAGATCTCACAGATCCACATCCACCAGGCACACTGCACGTTCTTCTAGATCCTCTCGCTCCAGAAGTTCAACATTAAGCGATAGGATAATAGAGGCCCGTGCTAACGCGGAATCAAAAAAGTGCAAAGCTCCTTTACCAGAAAGGAAGCAGAAATAGAAACAAAGATGAAAGCTCAACAAGCAGAAGTAGAGGCAAAGATGAAAGCTCAATGAGCAGAGGCAGATTCCCAATTAAAGATTCTGCAAATGGGAAGGGAGGAAGCAGCCACCTTAGCAAGGCGATGGGAGAAAATGCTATCTGGTCCATCCCAGCGGAACTGCAAGACCCAGTTGAACGTACCAGTGATTATGTACTAAAGCATAATGTTTGCAATGATACAGAGTTATCTCCTATACGTCTTACTAACAACTAGGGATGAGCCGAACACCCCCCTGTTCGGTTTGCACCAGAACATGCGAACAGGAAAAAAGTTCGTTCGAACACGCGAACACCGTTAAAGTCTATGGTACACGAACATGAATAATCAAAAGTGCTAATTTTAAAGGCTTATATGCAAGTTATTATCATAAAAAGTGTTTGGGGACCCGGGTCCTGCCCCAGGGGACATGGATCAATGCAAAAAAAAGTTTTAAAAACGGCCGTTTTTTCAGGAGCAGTGATTTTAATAATGCTTAAAGTCAAACAATAAAAGTGTAATATCCCTTTACATTTCATAGCTGGGGGGTGTCTATAGTATGCCTGTAAAGGGGCGCATGTTTCCCGTGTTTAGAACAGTCTGACAGCAAAATGACATTTTGAAGGAAAAAACCCATTTAAAACTACCCGCGGCTATTGCATTGCCAACAATACATATAGAAGTTCATTGATAAAAACGGCATGGGAATTCCCCAAAGGGGAACCCCGAACCAAAATTTAAAAAAAAAATGATGTGGGAGTCCCCCTAAATTCCATACCAGGCCCTTCAGGTCTGGTATGGATATTAAGGGACCCCACGCCAAAAAAAACCCAAAAAAAACGTTGTGGGGTCCCCCCAAAAATCCATACCAGACTCTTATCCGAGCACGCAACCTGGCAGGCCACAGGAAAAGAGGGGGGACGAGAGTGCGCCCCCCCCCCCTCCTGAACCGTACCAGGCCACATGCCCTCAACATTGGGAGGGTGCTTTGGGGTAGCCCCCCAAAACACCTTGTCCCCATGTTGATGAGGACAAGGGCCTCATCCCCACAACCCTGGCCGGTGGTTGTGGGGGTCTGCAGGTGGGGGGCTTATTGGAATTTGGAACCCCCTATTAACAAGGGAACCCCCAGATCCCACCCCCCCCCCATGTGAAATGGTAAGGGGGTACTTACCCCTACCATTTCACTAAAAAACTGTCAAAAATGTTAAAAATGACAAGAGACAGTTTTTGACAATTCCTTTATTTAAATGCTTCTTCTTTCTTCTATCTTCCTTCATCTTCTGGCTCTTCTGGTTCTTCCTCCAGCGTTCTCGTCCAGCATCTCCTCCGCGGCGTCTTCTATCTTCTTCTCCTCGGGCCGCTCCGCACCCATGGCATGGGGGGAGGCTCCCGCTCTTCTCTTCTTCTTTTCTTCTCTTCTTCTCTTCTTCATTTTCTTCTCCGGGCCGCTCCGCATCCATGCTGGCATGGAGGGAGGCTCCCGCTGTGTGACGGTGCTCCTCGTCTGACAGTTCTTAAATAACGGGGGGCGGGGCCTCTCTCTCGTCCAGCATCTCCTCCGCGGCGTCTTCTATCTTCTTCTCCTCGGGCCGATCCGCACCCATGGCATGGGGGGAGGCTCCCGCTCTTCTCTTCTTTCTTCTCTTCTTCATTTTCTTCTCCGTGGCATGCTGGCATGGAGGGAGGCTCCCGCTGTGTGACGGCGCTCCTCGTCTGACAGTTCTTAAATAACGGGGGACGGGGCCACCCAGTGACCCCGCCCCCCTCTGAGGCACAGTGACTTGACGGGACTTCCCTGTGACGTCACGGGGAATGCCACAGGGAAGTCCCGTCATGTCCCGTGCGTCAGAGGGGGGCGGGGACACTGGGTGGCCCCGTCCCCCGTTATTTAAGAACTGTCAGACGAGGAGCGCCGTCACACAGCGGGAGCCTCCCTCCATGCCAGCATGGGTGCGGAGCAGCCCGGAGAAGAAAATGAAGAAGAGAAGAAAGAAGAAGAGAAGAGCGGGAGCCTCCCCCCCATGCCATGGGTGCGGATCGGCCCGAGGAGAAGAAGATAGAAGACGCCGCGGAGGAGATGCTGGACAAGAACGCCGGAGGAAGAACCAGAAGAACCAGAAGATGAAGGAAGATAGAAGAAAGAAGAAGTATTTAAATAAAGGAATTGTCAAAAACTGTCTCTTGTCATTTTTAACATTTTTGACAGTTTTTTAGTGAAATAGTAGGGGTAAGTACCCCCTTACCATTTCACACAGGGGGGGGGGGCGGGATCTGGGGGTCCCCTTGTTAAAGGGGGCTTCCAGATTCGGATAAGCCCCCCGCCCGCAGACCCCCACAACCACCAGCCAGGGTTGTGGGGATGAGGCCCTTGTCCTCATCAACATGGGGACTAGGTGTTTTGGGGGGCTACCCCAAAGCACCCTCCCAATGTAGAGGGCATGTGGCCTGGTACAGTTCAGGAGGGGGGGCGCACTCTCGTCCCCCCCTCTTTTCCTGCGGCCTTCCAGGTTGCGTGCTCGGATAAGGGTCTGGTATGGATTGTTGGGGGGACCCCATCGCCGTTTTTTGGGTTTTTTTGGCGCGGGGTTCCCCTTAAAATCCATACCAGACCTGAAGGGTCTGGTATGGAATTTAGGGGGAACCCCACGTCATTTTTTTAAAAAATTTTGGCCGGAGTTCCCCTTAATATCCATACCAGACCTGAAGGGCCTGGTATGGAATTTAGGGGGACTACCACGTTATTTTTTTTTTTTAAATTTTGGTTCGGGGTTCCCCTTTGGGGAATTCCCATGCCGTTTTTATCAATGAACTTCTATGTGTATTGTCGGCAATGCAATAGCCGCGGGTAGTTTTAAATGGGTTTTTTCCTTCAAAATGTAATTTTGCTGTCAGACTGTTCTAAACACAGGAAACATGCGCCCCTTTACAGGCATACTATAGACATCCCCCAGGTATGAAATTTAAAGGGATATTACACTTTTATTGTTTGACTTTAAGCATTATTAAAATCACTGCTCCTGAAAAAACGGACGTTTTTAAAACTTTTTTTGCATTGATCCATGTCCCCTGGGGCAGGACCCAGGTCCCCAAACACTTTTTATGGCAATAACTTGCATATAAGCCTTTAAAATTAGCACTTTTGATTTCTCCCATAGACTTTTAAAGGGTGTTCCGCGGCATTCGAATTTGCCGCGAACACCCCAAATTGTTCGCTGTTCAACTCGAACTCAAAGCTCATCCCTACTAACAACACTGTTCTGACTCTCAACACAGCGACCTCTCAGCTCCAAATGCCTGAGCCTCTTCAAATCTACAACACAAGTGCATCTATGCAGCAAACTGCATCACCTCTTGCTGACAACAAGGTGACTTCCAGTGACAAGCCACAGCTCAAGCCACAGCCAGCACAAGCCTTAGGGACTACACCACATTTAAACACTCTTGCAACACCATTTCATCCTGGTAAACCTCACACTACTCAAACAGACAACTTTCACGTCCGAGGGGTTCCACAAGTTACCTTGGCACCGAAGTGTGAGAGATCAGACTTGAATGACTTCGCCAGATATATGGTACACCGTGAGCTCATTAACACTACCCTCTCAAGGTTTGACAACTGTCCAGAGAGCTACAGGGCCTGGAAATCAACCTTCAAAGCTGCCATTGCTGATCTCAACCTTACTACCAAGGAGGAACTTGATTTGCTCATAAAGTGGCACGGGCCAGATTCTGCAGATCGTGTTAAAAGACTGAGAACAGTGCATGTTGACCACCCAGATGCAGGTCTTGTTGCTGCATGGGCAAGACTTGAGAAAGCATATGGTAGCTCTGAAGCCATAGAAAGTGCTCTATTCAAAACTTCCCGAAAATAGGGAACAAAGACTATCGCAAGCTCCAAGATCTGAGTGATCTTCTCATGGAGCTGGAGTTGGCAAAGACAGACCCATGTCTACCTGGACTAAGCTTCCTGGACACTGCTTATGGAGTCAATCCAGTGGTGTCTAAACTGCCATACGGCCTGCAAGAGAAATGGGCACAACAAGGCTCAAGGTACAAAAGAGACTATAACGTATCTTTTTCTCCATTCACATATTTTTGCAGGTTCATCAATGATCAAGCCTGGACGAGAAACGATCCCAGCTTCAGCTTCTTTGAACCCAACTTGCCTGCTTCATCATCATCATCTTCATCAAGGTATGATAACATAGCAGCTAAATGTAGAGACTTTTAATATCTTTTAAAAGGACAGACATCTCACCACCCGTATCCTCTCCTGCTCACCAGAGCGATTCAGGTGACAGAGATAAAGACCCTAATCGTCAGTGCCCTATTCACAAGAAGCTTCACCCCCTAAAGAAATGTCGTGGGCTTAGGGCAAAGACGTTACAAGAGCACAGGGAGGTTCTTCAGAAACATGGAATATGCTGCAGGTGCTGTGCTTGTTATGAACATTTTGCTAAAGACTGTAAAGTTGTCATCAAATGCACAGAATGCAGTAGCTACAGAAATGTTACAGCCATGCATCCGGGCCCACCCTCAGACAATTGACAGCAGCCTCCTACCTCCAGCCCTGTCTCAAGTCATGGCGGGGAGCAACAAGGTCATGCTCGAGCCACAACTAACATTTCTTCTTTATGCACAGAAGTCTGTGGAGAAGGCTTAGATCACAAATGATGCGCTAAGATTTGCCTAGTCAAGATATACCCAAAGGGTCAACCCGAGGAAGCTATTAGGATGTATGCCATAATAGATGAACAGAGCAACAGATCCCTGGTTAAGCCTAAATTCTTTGAGATCTTTGGTATAGAGGGACACGCATCACCGTATACTCTCAGAACCTGGTCTGGTCATGAAGAGACCTTCGGTAGAAGGGCCGATGGGTTCATGGTCTCTCATATCAATAAGGGAGAGGGCATACCCCTACCAACATTAGTTGAGTGCGACCAGATGAAAGGGAAGAAATTTCTACTCCAGAAGCTGCATATCACCATACTCACTTGAGGCACCTTGTTAATGAAATTCCTGCAATGGACATGAATTCTGAAATCTTGATCTTGTTAGGAAGAGATATTCTCAGAATACACAAAGTACGCAAGCAGTGCAATGGACCTGATGATGCCCCTTACGCACAAAAACTCGATGTAGGCTGGGTAATCGTGGGCGGCGTATGCCTGGATCAAATGCTTACGTCATCCGAGATCCACTCCTTCAGAATTTACATGTTAGGAAACGGACGTGCATCCCACTTCAAACAGTACCCTCTCCAGTATGAAGTAAAAGAGAAGCCTCTTGACATTATCCAAGTACCTGATGTCACTCCTAACCTTTGTGATGACAACCACAGTGTTTTGTACTACAAGCGATGACAACAAAATAGCCTTGTCAGTCGAAGACAGAGAGTTCTTCAAAATAATGGACAAAGAATTCTTCCAGGATGAGTCTAACAGCTGGGTTGCACCATTACCTCTTCGTGCTGCAAGGGTTAAACTCCCAACCAATCGGCTCTATCCAGATTCAACACTCTTCAACGAACACTAATGAACAGGCCTGAAATGAAGGATCATTTCATCGCTTTTATGAAAAGGATCTTTGACAATGATCACCCCGAACCAGCTCCACCACTTCAAAGACACGATGAATGCTGGTACCTGCCTTTCTTTGGAGTGTATCATCCACGTAAGCCAAAGCAAATCAGGGTAGTATTTGACTCCAGTGCCAAGCATCAAGGCGTATCCCTGAACGATGTTCTTCTCACTGGCCCAAACCTAACCAACAACCTTGTAGTTGTACTTATGAGATTCAGAAGAGAGCCCGTTGCCATAACTGCTGACATTGAACAAATGTTTCTTTGCTTCACTGTGCGTGAAGACCATAGGAACCTCCTAAGGTTTCTGTGGCACTGCGACAACAACATGGACAATGAGATGATTGAATACCGCATGAAGGTACATGTTTTCGGAAATAGTCCCTAACCCGCTGTTGCAACATGCGGTTTACGAAGGACTGCACTTGACGGAAAAAAAGGAGTATGGCATGGATGCTCGACACTTCGTTGAGAGAGACTTCTATGTGGACGACGGACTTAAATCTTTACCTACAGACGAAGAAGCCATAGACCTGCTCCAAAGGACACCAGGTATGCTTTCTGAGGCTAACCTCAGACTACACAAGATTGCCTCAAATAGTGTTACTGTTATGAAGGCCTTTCAACCTGGCGATCATGCCACAGGGTTTAATCTGGGAATGGACATACCACCTGTACAGAGAAGTCTGGGCCTACGGTGGGACTTATTAAAAGACACCTTCGGTTTTCAAGTCAGCTCTGCAGACAAGCCATTTACCAAACGTGGTGTTCTGTCAGTGGTGAACAGCCTATACGATCCATTGGGATTTGTAGCTCCCATCACCATACAAGGTAAATCCTTACTTAAACAGTTCTCAGGGGCTATTAAAGATTGGGATGCTCCACTACCAATAGACCAGCTTTTAAAGTGGGAGTCCTGGAAACAATCTCGACATGCCTTAGATGGAATCCGTATACCACTCTGCTACACTTCTGCCTCCCTTGCTACAAGTCAGAGGAAAGAGCTTCACATCTTCTCAGAGGCATCTACTGAGGCCATAGCAGCTGTCGCTTACCTCAAGGTAAGGGATCCTTCTAATCAAGCCCACATAGGGTTTCTGTTTGGGAAAGCTAGGTTAGCACCTAAGCCTGAACACACGATTCCCAGGCTTGAACTTTGTGGGACTGTGGCTAGCTGTAGAAATAGCAGATTTCATACTGTGTGAGCTAGACATTCCGATAGATGACATCAGATTCTACACAGACAGCAAAGTTGTTCTGGGCTACATATACAACCACACTAAACGTTTCTATGTCTATGTCAGCAACCGTGTAGAGAGAATAAGGAAATCATTTAAACCTGAACAATGGCATTATGTTCCACAGATATTCAGAGACCCCAACTATCCTCACCCCAGCTACTCTTCTTACCCAGAAGCTTGGGTCTGTTCCTCTTCCACCTGGAAACTTTAAAACAGGAAATCTGTGCTATGACCAGTGGAAACGAGTACAACACCTCGCTAACTGCTTTTGGAATCATTGGAAGATGGAGTATCTTTCTACTCTATAAGGACGCAGGAAATGGCAACGACTGAACCCTAATATACAGGTTGGTGATCTTGTTCTGCTTAAGGACCAGCAAGCTGAAAGAATCGAATGGTCCATGGGACCTATTGTAAAGAGCGTTCCTAGTGATGATGGTAAGGTACGTAAGGTGGAGGTGAAGGTTTCAAGACAAAGGACTGTAAAACCTTTCATCAGACTTATCACGGAACTTATTCTGCTCTTGCCCTTTGGAGAATGAACTTGTTTGTCTACGCTGCTGGATCCTACCTGTGACTTCAAGAAGAAAGTGTCTTGAACTTTAGTTGACATAACTTGAAGCCTTGAATTAAGAGTTATTGTTATTGCATTATATGCATGTTCTTTTTATGTCTTTCAGGTCTTTAAGACATCTAGCAAATTACACTGTTTGTTATTTGCAGTTGCATAATTACCGTTCTGATGTATATAGTGACATTTACCATGCCAGACGGGGAGTGTACTGCCCCAACGGCATACCTCCCAACCGTCCCTGAATGGGCGGGATTGTCCCGCAAAGGGAGGGCTTTCCCGCTGTCTCAACCGTGCACACAGAATCCCACACAGCGCAGCCTGAGGCTGGTTTTCTCACTGTGTGAAAGTTTTCTTTGATTGGGCCTCCCAGCTGCTTGTCCTCATGGTGATTGGCTGCAGCTCATGGCAATCATCCTCCTGTACTTGCCACTCACTCTGTGCGTGGGGGCGGGGTCAGTTGGCGATCTGTGCTGAAGAGGAGGAGGGCTTTCCAATGGAGGAGACTGCAGATCAGTGTGTGATAGAAAAGTGTGATAGAAAAGAGTGTTTCTCAGTTCAACTGTATATAACTACATTACATTCTTCTATTAAACTTTAAGCAAAATACTCTAAAAATAGTCTAAACAACACACTGAAAAAGACAAACATTTGTGTAAATCTTTTCTTCTATCTTTTCATGTGACAACACTGAAGAAATGACACTTTGCTACAATGTAAAGTAGTGAGTGTACAGCTTGTATAACAGTGTAAATTTGCTGTCCCCTCAAAATAACTCAACACACAGCCATTAATGTCTAAACCGCTGGCAACAAAAGTCAGTACACCCCTAAGTGAATATCTCCCAACTGGGCCCAATTAGCCATTTTCCCTCCCCCGGTATCATGTGACTTGTTAGTATTACAAGGTCTCAGATGTGAATGGGGAGCAGGTGTGTTAAATTTGGTGTTATCGCTCTCACTCTCTCATACTGGTCACTGGAAGTACAACATGGCACCTCATGGCAAAGAACTCTCTGAGGATCTGAAAAAAGAATTGTTGCTCTACATAAAGATGGCCTAGGCTATAAGAAGATTGCCAAGACCCTGAAACTGAGCTGCAGCACGGTGGCCAAGACCATACAGCGGTATAACAGGACAGGTTCCCCTCAGAACAGGCCTCGCCATGGTCCACCAAAGAAGTTGAGGTCACGTGCTCAGCATCATATCCAGAGGTTGTCTTTGGGAAATAGACGTATGAGTGCTGCCAGCATTGCTGCAGAGGTTGTAGGGGTGGGGGGTCAGCCTGTCAGTGCTCAGACCATACGCCGCACACTGCATCAAATTGGTCTGCATGGCTGTCATCCCAGAAGGAAGCCTCTTCTAAAGATGATGCACAAGAAAGACCACAAACAGTTTGCTGAAGACAAGCAGACTAAGAACATGGATTACTGGAAGGTGAGGAGGACAAAGACAAGTGTGTGTTGTCTACAGTCAAGCATGGTGGTGGGAGTGTCATGGTCTGGGGCTGTATGAGTGCTGCCGGCACTGGGGGGCTACAGATCATTGAGGGAACCATGAATGCCAACATGTACTGTGACATACTGAAGCAGAGCATGATCCCCTCCCTTCAGAGACTGGACCGCAGGGCAGTATTCCAACATGATAACCACCCCAAACACACCTCCAAGATGACCACTGCCTTGCTAAAGAAGCTGAGGGTAAAGGTGATGGACTGGCCAAGCATGTCTCCAGACCTAAACCCTATTGATCATCTGTGGGACATCCTCAAACGGAAGGTGGAGGAGCGCAAGGTCTCTAACATCCACCAGCTCTGTGAGGTCATCATGGGGGAGGGGAAGAGGACTCCAGTGACAACCTGTGAAGCTCTGGTGACCTCCATGCCCAAGAGGGTTAAGGCAGTGCTGGAAAATAATGGTGGCCACACAAAATATTGAGACTTTGGGCCCAATTTGGACATTTTCACTTAGGGGTGTACTGACTTTTGTTGCCAGCGGTTTAGACATTAATGGCTGTGTGTTGAGTTATTTTGAGGGGACAGCAAATTTACACTGTTATACAAGCTGTACACTCACTACTTTACATTGTAGACAAGTGTCATTTCTTCAGTGTTGTCACATGAAAAGATAAAAGAAAAGATTTACAAACGTGACTGAGGGGTGTACTTACTTTTGTGAGATACTGTGTGTGTGTATATATATATATATATATATATATATAATTTTTTTTTGTCATAGTGCTCATGAAGCAGAGTTCAGAAAAAAGCAACAGGCTATTGAAATAGTGCAGCATTGAGAAGGGAGCAGCGGGCGGGCAACAACGCAGGGCACAGATAAGTGTTATTGTTCAGTTTCACAGCTGGATAGGTACCTACAGTAACTCTGTCTTGGTGCTCTGCAGTCTCTTACTAGGAGAAATGATTTTCCTAAACTGAACTTCGGAAGGTAATGCCTTTTGATCTGGCTGCATGCTAGTCTGATTGTACTATATCGCTTAGGTTCATACCTGTGTAGTGGGAGGGCCTTACTGAGTGATCCGTTTAATTTATAACCAATCAGGACACCAAACTTCATAGTGTTGGTGAATTTAAAGGTGATACTCCTAAGGTCACTCCACAAGTTACAATATGATTGTACAATCCTTTTTAAATCTACCAACAAATAGTGGAACAACTAGTAGTGGAAGGTCCTGCCTAATTGGATACACTCCTTGGAGTTCTGGCTTCTTTCTATTACCATTATTAGTCTTTATTAATTGGTAGTGATGGTCTTATTCATATTTATGCAGATGTGGGTTACATCCTTCATGTGCTGATCTTTCTAGTGAGCTTATATTGTACTGGATTGGCAACATTCCCATACACCTATAAGCTCACGATGGTTTATTACATTCTTTTCCACTTAAAATGGTTCTGAAGACCGAAGGTTTTTTTACCTTAATGCATTCTCTGCATGATAAAAAAACATTCTGTATGCAGCCACCCGATACTTACCTCAGCCCCATCTTGATTCAGCGCTGTGCATGAGAGCAGTGGCTCACTCCTCTCTCCCTCCTCATTGAGCAGATTGATTGGCTCCTACTGCTGTCAATCCAATCCTATGATGAGGGAGTGGGGGTGGGGCCAAGCACCACTGTGTGTGTCATTTGACGCAGGCAGTGGGGCTTGGGAGCGAGCACGCACAAGTGCCCCCATAGGAAGCAGCTTGCTTTGGGGGTACTCGCTAAGGAGGAGGAGCCAGGTCTGCCAGTAGGGGGACCCCAGAAGAGGAGGATTGGGTCTGCGCTGTACAAATTACAGAGCAGATAAGTATAACATGTTTGTTATTAAAAATAAATAAATAATAACTTTTTAGAATCACCTTAATCTTAGCCTATACATCCTATAGTAATTAAAAATAATCTTCACCAGACACAGACAATATGGAAACACAGTACATGTGGCTGAGTTTCCACAGATATCCCCCCCACCCTCACACAGGAGGAAGAGTACAAAGCCCCCTCCCTTAGCAAGTCCAGGTGTTAAGGGGGCACCCGTGCTTCCACTCCCAAGCCGAACTGTGTGCCACGTAAGCCACACCCCTGCTCCCTACTTACAGGAGAGTTTGACTGACAGCAGCGAGAGTTCTAAGTGTCTCCTGTGAGAACAGGAAGAGGGAGCAGCAGGGACAGCATTGGAATGGTGAGAGGACTGAGGAGTCAGGTGAGTGTTTAGGGATGGGGGAGAGAACAATTAGTGGGGAGTCTTTTACCATAATGCAGGGAATGCATTAAAGCGGTAATAAAATCCACCTTTTGATTTATACCTACAGGTAAGCCTATAAAAAGGTTTACCTGTAGGTATAGTAAATATTTACTTTAGTAGGTGCCAGTGACGTCACCAGTGCAACAATGCCAACCATTCAGAGCGCTGTGCCATGGCTGTGGCTCCTGTGCACATGCGTGGGTGTGATGTCCTAGCGGCTCTGCCCCGAGACCAGGTGAAGATGGAAGCCCCAGCAGCAGTGACAGCATGCTACTGGAAGGCTTCCTTTTAAAGTAAGTCTGTCTTAATGTGCTAGTATGTGGTGCATTCTAGCACATTATGACATTATCTTGCTTTTTTTTTTTTTTTTTAACGGTTTGCAATTGCTTTTAACCACTTCAGCCCCAGAGCACTTTTTACAATTTGGCACTGCGTCGCTTTAACTGCTAATTGCGCGGTCATGCAATGCTGCACCCAAACAAAATTTGCGTCCTTTTCTTCCCACAAATAGAGCTTTCTTTTGATGGTATTTGATCACCTCTGCCGTTTTTATTTTTTGCGCTATAAACGGAAAAAGACCAAAAATTTTGAAAAAAAATGATATTTTCTAATTTTTGTTATAAAAAAAATCCAATAAACTCAATTTTAGTCATACATTTAGGCCAAAATGTATTCGGCCACATGTCTTTGGTAAAAAAAAATGTCAATAAGTGTATATTTATTGGTTTGCGCAAAAGTTATAGCGCCTACAAACTAGGGTACATTTTCTGGAATTTACACACCTTTTAGTTTATGACTGCCTATGTCATTTCTTGAGGTGCTAAATGGCAGAGCAGTACAAAACCCCCCCAAATGACCCCATTTTGGAAAGTAGACACCCCAAGGAAATTGCTGAGAGGCATGTTGAGCCCATTGAATATTAATTTTTTTTTGTCCCAAGTGATTGAATAATGACAAAAAAAAAATATTTACAAAAAGTTGTCACTAAATGATATATTGCTCACACAGACCATGGGCCTATGTGGAATTGCACCCCAAAATACATTTAGCTGCTTCTCCTGAGTATGGGGATACCACATGTGTGGGACTTTATGGGAGCCTAGCCGCGTACGGGGCCCCGAAAACCAAGCACCGCCTTCAGGATTTCTAAGGGCGTAAATTTTTGATTTCACTCCTCACTACCTATCACAGTTTCGAAGGCCATAAAATGCCCATATGGCACAAACCCCCCCCCCCCAAATGACCCCATTTTGGAAAGTAGACACCCCAAGCTATTTGCTGAGAGGCATGTTGAGTCCATGGAATATTTTATATTTTGACACAAGTTGCGGGAAGTGACAAATTTTTTTTTTTTTTTTTTTTGCACAAAGTTGTCACTAAATGATATATTGCTCACACAGGCCATGGGCATATGTGGAATTGCACCCCAAAATACATTTAGCTGCTTCTCCTGAGTACGGGGATACCACATGTGTGGGACTTTTTGGGAGCCTAGCCGCGTACGGGGCCCCGAAAACCAATCACCGCCTTCAGGATTTCTAAGGGTGTAAATTTTTGATTTCACTCTTCACTGCCTATCACAGTTTCGGAGGCCATGGAATGCCCAGGTGGCACAAAACCCCCCCAAATGACCCCATTTTGGAAAGTAGACACCCCAAGCTATTTGCTGAGAGACATGGTGAGTATTTTGCAGCTCTAATTTGTTTTTGAAAATGAAGAAAGGCAAGAAAAAACATTTTTTTTTCTTTTTTCAATTTTCAAAACTTTGTGACAAAAAGTGGGGTCTGCAAAATACTCACTATGCCTCTCATCAAATAGCTTGGGGTGTCTACTTTCCAAAATGGGGTCATTTGGGGGGGTTTTGTGACACCTGGGCATTCCATGGCGTCCGAAACTGTGATAGGCAGTGAAGAGTGAAATCAAAAATTTACGCCCTTAGAAAGCCTGAAGGCGGTGCTTGGTTTTCGGGGTCCCGTACGCGGCTAGGCTCCCAAAAAGTCTCACACATGTGGTATCCCCGTACTCAGGAGAAGCAGCAGAATGTATTTTGGGGTGTAATTTCACATATTCCCATGGCATGTTTGAGCAATATATCATTTAGTGACAACTTTGTGCAAAAAAAAAAAAAATTGTCTCTTTCCCGCAACTTGTGTCACAATATAAAATATTCCATGGACTCGACATGACTCTCAGCAAATAGCTTGGGGTGTCTACTTTCCAAAATGGGGTCATTTGGGGGGGTTTTGAACTGTCCTGGCATTTTATGCACAACATTTAGAAGCTTATGTCACACATCACCCACTCTTCTAACCACTTGAAGACAAAGCCCTTTCTGACACTTTTTGTTTACATGAAAATTTTTTTTTTTTTTTTGCAAGAAAATTACTTTGAACCCCCAAACATTATATATTTTTTTAAAGCAAATGCCCTACAGATTAAAATGGTGGGTGTTTCATTTTTTTTTTCACACAGTATTTGCGCAGCAATTTTTCAAACGCATTTTTTGGGGAAAAAACACACTTTTTAAAATTTGAATGCACTAAAACACACTATATTGCCCAAATGTTTGATGAAATAAAAAAGATGATCTTAGGCCGAGTACATGGATACCAAACATGACATGCTTTAAAATTGCGCACAAACGTGCAGTGGCGACAAACTAAATACATTTTTAAAAGCCTTTAAAAGCCTTTACAGGTTACCACTTTAGATTTACAGAGGAGGTCTACTGCTAAAATTACTGCCCTCGATCTGACCTTCGCGGTGATACCTCACATGCATGGTGCAATTGCTGTTTACATTTGACGCCAGACCGACGCTTGCGTTCGCCTTTGAGCGAGAGCAGGGGGGGACAGGGGTGCTTTTTTTTTTTTTTTCTTTATTATTTTTTTGCTTTTTTATCTTATTTTTAAACTGTTCCTTTCTTTTTTTTTTTTTTTATCATTTTTATTGTTATCTCGGGGAATGTAAATATCCCCTATGATAGCAATAGGTAGTGACAGGTACTCTTTTTTGAAAAAATTGGGGTCTATTAGACCCTAGATCTCTCCTCTGCCCTCAAAGCATCTGATCACACCAAGATCGGTGTGATAAAATGCTTTCCCAATTTCCCAATGGCGCTGTTTACATCTGGCGAAATCTAAGTCATAAAATGCTCGTAGCTTCCGGTTTCTTAGGCCATAGAGATGTTTGGAGCCACTCTGGTCTCTGATCAGCTCTATGGTCAGCTGGCTGAATCACCGGCTGCATTCTCAGGTTCCCTGTTGAGACAGGAGAGCCAGAGAAAAACACGGAAGACGGTGGGGGGGGGGCATTCCCTCCCACTGCTTGTAAAAACAGTCTAGAGGCTAATTAGCCGCTAGGATTGCTTTTACATGAAAGCCGACCGCTGGCTGAAAAGAATGATACCAAGATGATACCTAAACCTGCAGGCATCATTCTGGTATAACCACTCAAAGTCGTGAATGGCGTACCTGAAGACAAAAAAATGGTTAACAATAAAACACAGTAAACGGTAAAGTATAAAAAATTGCATATCTGAAAAGCAAACATGATAAAACATAACAACAATAAAACATTGCAGAATAGAATACAGTAAAAAAGAGCAGAACAATAGAGAGAGAATAGAGAGAGAGAGAACAATAAAACGACAACTATTTTTTATTTTATATATATATAGATTTTTTTTTTTTTTTTTAACACTGTTTTTGTAACTAACTTTTATAACTGTAACCGGTTCCAGGTTCGGGTCTCTCAAAATGCGATGGCATCTTGGGAGACCCTGTGAAAGTGCGCCTAGTCTGTGCAATGCTGTACCCTACGCTAATACTCAACTAGTGCATGGTAGCGTTCAAAACATTCACCAATGCAAAGACCAGGATTGTCAGGACAGGAGGGACAATAATAGCGGGTGTCACGCCTATATCCGCGCTTGCTGCAGACACAACATCTTTTTGGGGGGTTCGTTGGGTAGGAGTCAGGGCCGGTGCTAGACTATTTTGCACCCTAGGCAAGACCAGCAACTTGCGCCCCCCCCAAAAAAACAAAAAAAAAACTTTTTTTGAATGGCTTTGTGGAGTGTCATTAAATAATAGAACAACACACTCTTTGATCACAGATCCCAGTGTGTATTGTGTGACAATATGACAGTGCACTTTCTAATTATTTCACTGTGAACACCAGGGCCTGATTGCAAGTGCGACCTTTGCGACCCTGGCCGTTTGGCCTGGATTAAGAGCATCATGGGCCTGGTGCTGAGGACTTTGGTCTTTGGTGGGCTCTGGATCATGAAGCCCCTTGCCCTGTATGATACATTAAAATTTTCTCTACAGCCCCGCCTTAACCATCACTTGTGCCTAGGCATTCTTTCCATCACCACCCATTGCACCTGGGACCCCTTTCCTCATCATCTACTGTGCCTGCAGCCTCCCTTGCCTTACCACCCACTGCACCCACAGCCCTCTTCCCTCACCACCTACCGTGCCTGTAGCCCTCCTTTATTGCAGAAATACTACAGGAGATGATCAGAGACTGCAGACATAGCACAGGAGATGATCAGAGACTGCAGACATAGTACAGGAGATGATCAGAGACTGCAGACATAGTACAGGAGATGATCAGAGACTGCAGACATAGTACAGGAGATGATCAGAGACTGCAGACATAGTACAGGAGATGATCAGAGACTGCACACATACTACAGGAGATGATCAGAGACTGCAGACATAGTACAGGAGATGACCAGAGACTGCAGAGATGGTACAGGAGATGATCAGAGACTGCAGACATACTACAGGAGATGATCAGAGACTGCAGACATAATACAGGAGATGATCAGAGACTGCAGTCATACTACAGGAGATGATCAGAGACTGCAGACATAATACAGGAGATGATCAGAGACTGCAGTCATACTACAGGAGATGATCAGAGACTGCAGAGATGGTACAGGAGATGATCAGAGACTGCAGACATACTACAGGAGATGATCAGAGACTGCAGACATAGTACAGGAGATGATCAGAGACTGCAGACATAGTACAGGAGATGATCAGAGACTGCAGACATGGTACAGGAGATGATCAGAGACTGCAGACATAGTACAGGAGATGGTCAGAGACTGCAGACATAATACAGGAGATGATCAGAGACTGCAGACATAATACAGGAGATCAGTGTGAGAAGACAGAGAGGAGATCAGTGTGAGAAGACAGAGGGGAGATCAGTGTGATCACTGCATATTCTACACACAGGACGGGAGAAGGAGAACACACTGATCCATTTCTGCAGCCAGCAATGCATTGTGACATGTTTGATCTCCATACCTTCTTCTTCATACTCAGGTATGTCGGATCCTCCCCATCCCGCCCTGCTCTGGCCACTAACATCTTCTAGTCAAATATGGCGGGCTGGGCAATCTGATTGGCTAAGGAGGTAGTGGGAGGCGGAGCAACTTAGCAGTCACGCCCTCCCACTCAGAAGAGCAGCGCTATTGGCTGCCTGCCCTGTTACACAGACGTCCCTCTCCTTCCAGCATGTGTGAAAGCCGATAGGAGGGAGAGGGGAGAAGCTGCACACCGCACTGCAAGGCTACCACTCGCCCGCCTGCCGCACCGAACTCCTTGCTGTCTGGGTCCCCTATCAGCGGCTCTGCCGGGAGCTTGGGGGGGCGACAAGAAGGGGAAGGCAAGGGTCAGATGCGCCCCTAGGCGGCAGTGCGCCCTAGGCGGCTGCCTAATTCGCCTAGTGGGTGCACCGGCCCTGGTAGGGGTACTCGGGAGGACATAAAGAAAATGCCTCTCATGCAGCCGACTGCATTTGGTTGGGGATGTGAACGGGGGAAGTACGGGCGCTGCAGAAGTGGTGGGTTCCCAATTAGGATTGGCGAATGCAGCAGGAAGGGCACTATGGGCACGACGGGCCTGTGTTTGTCTTCTTGGTGGCAGCGGGACACTACTTGTGCTTGCCACCTCACCAGCTTGAACTGCACTTATGGGACTCGCCACGTCACCAAGTGTTACTGCAGTGCTGGTTTGACTATGACCGGGGTGTACCAGGCCGCTGGTGCTTGCCAGTTCACCAAAACGCTACCAAAAAAACTGTTAGCGATCGCAGGGATCAGGCCTGACTCTGCGAACGCTGCAGTTATGCGTTTAGTGTTTTGTAAGTGACAGTGATCGATCGATACTGCACTTGGGTGGGCTGGGCTGGGCGGAGGGGCAAAACGCAGGTGCTAGCAGGTATCTGGGCTGATCCCGCTAACACTGCGTTTTTGGGAACCCTAAACTGCTGGGGACGCTAGTATAGATCTGATAGATCTGATCGGATCAGATATTGATCCGATCAGATACTATACCACTAAGGGAGGCGTATGCTGCGTGCGTGGGTGTTAGCGGTACTGGCGCTAATCTGACGCTGCCTGGGGCGACGCATATCACCGCCGGGTGATCAGGGGGCTAAACCTTTATTCGGTAATAAACGGCGGGTGCCCTGACACTATAAAAAATAAACGAACTAACGAGCGTCAACCGTAACGGTTATACGGTGATCAGTGGTGAAAGGGTTAACTAGGGGGCAATCAAGGGGTTAAAACATTTATTCGGTAGTATATGGGGGTCCCTGTCGCTATAAAACACTGACGGCGAACCTAAATATTTACGTCCCTAACTAGCGTCACCAGCGACACTAATACAGCGATCAGAAAAATGATCGCTTAGTGACACTGGTGATGGGGGGGGTGATCAAGGGGTTAAAACTTTATTAGGGGGGGTTAGGGGGGTACCCTAGACCTAAAGGGGGGTAATACTAACTGCCCTAACACACTGTCACAAACTGACACCATGCAGTAATCAGGAAAAAAAAAAAAAATCTGCTTGGTGTCAGTGTGACGGGGGGGGGGGGGGGTGATTGGGGGGTGATCGGGGGGGCGATCGGGGGGTAAAGGGGGGTGTTATGTGTGCCTGGCATGTTCTACTGTGTGTGTGTGTTGTGCACTCACATTTCAGTCTTCTCTCCTCGGCGCCGGAACGGAAACTGCAGAGCCGAGGAGAGATGACATCACAACACCTGTCTCTGTGTACAATACAGAGGCAGGGGAAGAATCTCATTGGCTGGGAGCGATCGCGAGGGGGGGGCCACGATCGGATGGCCTCCCCCTCATCTCAGATCGCTGCCAGACCAAATGCGACTGCCTCAGGCATGGGGGGGGGGGGGAGTCCGATCGCCCCCCCCGGCCGCGGGAAGGCAATCACGTAAAACAATTTTTCAGAAATAAAAAACTGATAATTGGCACGTGCGTATGTATTCACCCCTTTGTTATGAAGCCCATAAAAAGTTCTGGTGCAACCAATTACCTCCAAAAGTCACATAATTAGTGAAATGATGTCCACCTGTGTGCAATCTAAGTGTCACATGATCTGTCATTACATTGACACACCTTTGTAAAAGGCCCCAGAGGCTGCGACACCTAACCAAGAGGCACCACTAACCAAACACTGCCATGAAGACCAAGGTACAAGTCAGGGTTAGGTTATAAAAAAATATTCAAATCTTTGATGATCCCTAGGAGCTCCATCAAATCTATCATAACCAAATGGAAAGAACATGGCACAACAGCCAACCTGCCAAGAGACGGCCGCACACCAAAACTCACGGAGCGGGCAAGGAGGGCATTAATCAGAGAGGAGCACAGAGACCTAAGGTAACCCTGGAGGAGCTGCAGAGATCCACAGCAGAGACTGGAGTATCTGTACATAGGACAACAATAAGCCGTACGCTCCATAGAGTTGGGCTTTATGGCAGAGTGGCCAGAAGAAAGCCATTACTTTCATCAAAAAACAAAATGGCACATTTTGAGTTTGCAAAAAGGCATGTGGGAGACTCCCAAAATGTATGGAGGAAGGTGCTCTGGTCTGATGAGACTAAAATTGAACTCTTTGGCCATCAAAGAAAACGCTATTGTGACGAAAATGTAAGGGTAGGATAGTTTTGCCCTAACAAGATGTGGTGTGATCTGTAGAAGTAGTGTAATTGTATATGTAGTTTAATTCTGGGTTATTAAAAATATAGTATTCTATGTTGGTCATGCACATATGTTCTTTCATTAGCATTTGAAAAGGCCATAGCCGGCGTCTTTTTCCCTAGTGCCTGATGACTTCCTATGGCCGTCGACCATGTTTTTGTAGCTCGGCGGCCATGATATGGTGGATTTTGGCTCAGGCAACGGCAGCCATTACTGTGTAACCCAGTGTTTTTGGCAGGCGGAAGCTCCTCCTCTTAACCTGCTGCTTACTCCTATGTTTTCTTCTCCCTTGGACACCACGTGTGTGCAGGTCTACATCTGAGGCAGCAAACGCTAAGCTGGTGGGGTGGTGAGTCTGGGGGATCCCTCCTCTCTCTGCTGCAGGCAGTGGGGTGTCCTTGTGGTCCGGTACCACTACCAGTGTGGGGGGGTGTCCCTTTGTAGTGGTCACTCTTGGTGTGGGGCTCTCTTTTTTTCTCTCCTATGGAGTTTCAGGAGCATGTTTCCCCACCTGAGCCCTGTCAGTGGCTGCAGGTCCCTGTCATCCGTTGAGGCACTGACGGCGGCCCTGGAGTCTTTTGTGTCCCGGGTGGAGGTGGATCTTGGGCGGCAAACTAGCAAGAAGCATCCCCCGCCTTCCCCTGCTTCATCTCTCTCGTCAGATCCTGAATCTGGTTCAGCTGCCATGGACAGGGCCCACCCTGCGGGATCTGCGGCCGCGCTCCTAGGTCTTTTGCTCAGTGAGGATGATTCCTCTGGCCCAGTGGCTGCGCACGAGAAAGCGCTGGTGCATGCACTGATTGCTTCTGTGCAGGAAACTTTAAAAATGGAGGATGCAGCCAAGGCTGCAGTGGAGGTGCTGGTCCCTTTTGGCACTCACAAGCCACCACGTGCAGGAAAAGCGTTCCCTTATCCCTCCTTTTTTGACAAGTTTGTCTATAAAGATTGGGAGCGTCCAAAACGCCCCTTTGTGATCCCAAAGTGTTTCGCTGTGCGTTATCCCTTTGAGGAGAGTCTGCTCAAAAAATGGACAACTCCACCTGTGGTGGATCCCCCGATTTCCCGGTTGAACAAAACCACTATGATTCCTGTTGAAGACTCTCCGGCCTCTAAAGACCCGGCTGACAGGAAGGCAGAGTCTCTGAGCCGCACTATGTTCTCTATTTCGGGTTCGGTGCTTTGGCCGGTTTTGGCTATTGCTCTGGTGTCGCAAACGCTGACAGAGTGGGCGAAGCTGTTGCGCTGTGACCTGGAAGGGGACCAGTTTCCTCCTGCCTTCATGGAATTGGCAGACCAGCTGGTCCAGGGGCTGCAGTTTGTCTGCGATGCCTCTTTGGACGCAGCTCCCTTGCTTTCTAAGCTATCTGTTTCAGCAGTAGTGCTTCGATGGGTATTGTGGCTGAAGTGTTGGACTGCGGACCAGGCCTGTAAAAAGGCCCTAGCTGATCTGCCTTTTCAAGGCGATCATTTGTTTGGGGCAACTCTGGATGATATCATTAGGAGCGTCACAGGGGGAAGAGTACTTTTTTTCCACAGTCAAAGAAAGGCAAGGAGCCAAGTCGCAAGCATGGTCCTTCCTTCTCAGGCACACAGAAAGTTTTTTCGTCCTTCAGGGTCCACTGACAAAGGCTCGAAGTCTTTCAAGCCCCCCTTGGGAGGTTCCAAGCGGCCCTGGTTGGGCAAACGGAGAGCGGGTTTCTCCAGACCCCCAGATAAGGCTCCTTCGGCATAATGAGGCGCCCTCACCCGCAGTCCAGGTGGAAGGACATCTTCGCTGGTTTCCGGACCCGTGGACCTCTCTGATAAACGACAACTGGGTCTATGGAATGATTCTGTCTGGTTACAAGATCGAGTTCCAGACTTGTCCCCCAAGCAGATTTTGTTCCGTCCATTCTGCATCTGTCTTCGGACCGCTTGTTAGCCATCCGGGGTGCGGTGCAAGGCCTGTTGCTCCAAGGGGTGATTGTTCCGGTGTCGGAACGTTTCCAGGGCTTTTATTCAAACCTATTAATGATCACCAAAAAAGAGGGTACGGTACGTCTGATTCTGAACCTCAATGCCCTGAACCGCTATGTGCGGGGGCTGAAGTTCAGAAGGGAGTCCATTCACTCCGTGGTGGCATCTCTTCATCAGGGGGACTTTCTTGCCTCCATTGACATCAAGGATGCCTACCTGCACATTCCGATTTGTGCACAGCACCAGCGGTTTCTCCGTTTTGCTGTGGGAAAGTAGCATTATCAGTTTGCGGCATTTCCTTTTGGTCTCGCCTTTGCTACTCGGGTCTTTACCAAGGTGTTGGCCCCGGTTCTGGCGCTGCGGCGCCAGCAGGCAATTGCTGTTCTGGGCTACCTGGATGACCACCTGCTGTGAGCAGAGTCCCCAGCACCCCGAGAGGCGATGTGGAGATCACTGTTCAGACTCTGGCAGATTTTGGGTGGCTGATAAATTACCAAAAGTCTGCATTGATTCTAGCTATTGAAAGCCAGGTGTTGAAGAATAGGGGCTTATCTGCGTTGGTGATCCCGACGCTGCTCAAAGCTAGAAAGTCTACTTCCAGGAACGTATAGCATTGGATGTGGAAAGCGTACATTTCATGGTGTGAGTCAGTGTGGTTTCACCCACGTTTCTTTTCGGTGGCTCAGATTTTGACTTTTCTTCAGAGGGGCGTTGAAAAGAATTTGGCCTTGAGTACTGTCAAGGGCCAGGTGTCGGCCTTGGCGGTTTTCTTTCAATGCTCCCTGGCTTCGCATTCCCTGGTGCGCATCTTCATTCAGCGAGTGCAACATGTGGCTCCACCGGTGCAATCTCCCTTGCCACCATGGGACTTGAATCTTGTACTTTCAGTTCTACAGAAGCCTCTGTTTGAAAATATTTGAGAAATTCCCCTGCTCACGCTATCACAAAAGTTGGCCTTCTTGGTGGCTATTTCTTCTGCTCACAGGGTGTCAGAGTTGGTGGCACCATCCTGTCGCACGCCCTACCTGTTGATTCACAAGGATAAGGTGGTGCTTCATCCTTGTCCTTCTTTCCTTCCAAAGGTTGTCTCTGATTTCCATTTAAATTAAGACATCGTGTTGCCTTTCCTATGTCCCCGGCCGCAACATCCGAGGGAATTTGCCTTGCACACCTTAGATGTGGTACGGGCAGTCAGGGTGTATTTGGCGGCCACTGAGTCTTTTCGTAAGTCAGACTCCCTGTTCGTGATCACGGACGGACCAAAGGGACTGCTTCCTCGGCGACCATTTCTAGATGGATCAGGCAGACAGTCTCTCAGGCCTACTCTATCAAGGTATAAAAAGCAGAGGGTGCAATCAGCGCAAAAACAACAATAACAACCCCCCCCCCCCTTTTTTTTTAAGGCCAGTACATTGATTTCTTTCTCAAACCCATAGTCTCAGAGACTAAGTCCTTTCTTCAAGACACTAAACAGTTTATTCAAATTCTGGAAGGTGTCCCATGTACGTCTGACAGCTTGCTCATTACTGCTGATGTTAGCTCATTGAATACCATCATTAGTCATTCTGATGCCATTGTTGCAGTTAAATGGGCATTATTACGCTCTGATTTGTCTAGCAAACATAGAAAGTTCTTATTACAATGTTTGGAATGTTGTTTGACCAAAAATTATTTTTGGTACAAAAATAATTTTTATTTAAAAACTATGGGCTTTGCTATGGGGGCGAAATTCACCCCCAGCGTTGCTAATTTATTTATGGCATTGTGGGAGGAGTAAAGTGGTTTTAGAGATCCCCCACAACAACTGAAATGTTACAAATGATACATTGACGATCTCATCATGATATGGGAGGGAGACATGTGTAGTCTGGAGATTTTTATGCTTAAATTGAATACCAACATAAATAATATCTCCCTTTCGTGGAACATAGATTCTCAGAAGTATGTGTTCCTTGATTTGGAGATTTTCAAGGATGAAGATTCATTTAAGACACAGAATCACTTTAAGCCTTCTGATAGAAATGGTTACATCCCATTGGATAGCTGCCATCACAGAAGTTGGCTTTGCAACATTCCTAGGAGACAGTTCATCCGTCTTAGATGCAACTGTACCTCTAGTGATGATTTTTTGGTTCAATCCAACATCTTGTCAGATAGATTCCAACAAAAAGGTTACAATAAGGATAACATTCAGAAGGAAATAACAAGGGTTGGTTCCTTGAATAGGACCGACCTTATCTCTGACTCCAATAAGAAGAAGGAAGTTAAACATGAATTTAAAATTATAATATATATATATATATATATATATATATATATATATATATATATATATATAATATTCAACACAAACAGTTTGAAAAAATGGTGGGAAAACATTGGGAGATATTAATATATTTATATATAAAAGGGCTCCTACATTGAGGGATGCTATAGCCCCAGGGGCTATTGATCCTCCCGTTTTCATAGAAAACAGGTTTTTATGCCTGGGGACGCTGTCAAGCATGTAAACAGTGTAAATTCAATAATAAAAAACAAAAGGAGTTCACTTCCTTTTCCACCAAGAAATCTTACACGATTAAGAATCTTATTACGTGTGGTACTGTTGGTGTGGTCTACATGCTGGAATGCAACTGCGGGCTCCAGTATGTGGGCCGCACCTCACGTGCTCTTGGGGTTCGTATCGGAGAGCATGTAAATAACATCAAGAGAGGTCTTAGGTCCCATAGCATCTCCACACATTTCTGACAATGCCATAACAGGGACCCCAGATGTTTGAAATTCTGGGGGATTGAAAGGGTGGACCGGCATTGGAGGGGGGTAACTATATCCGTCATATTAGTCAGAGAGAATCTTATTGGATTGTAGAGACTAAGGTTTTGACACCTGAAGGGTTAAACGTCGATTTCGACCTGCTTCATCTCTGACAAATACATTCCCTCTCTCCTTTTATTGATAATATTTTATTAAAGTGGAGGTCCACCCACTTTTACAACTCTTCAGCATCCTTCACTAAACTGTGCACTGTAAACAAATTGGATATTTTTAAAAAAAAATTCTCAGCACCTACTATATATCTGCTGTATTCATTTTTCACTTCCTCCTCCCTGGCTGCGGCCCATCGCATCATTTCCTGTTTGCAATGCCTTCTGGGAAGGGGCGGCAACTTCCTCTGAAACTGCCGTTGCTATGGAAACCTGGCCTGAAACCTATTACACTGCTTGTGCTGCACTGAGCATGTGCGAGATCTGCAAGGATGAGATCCAGGAAGAAATACAGTCTGGCTTCAGATGCCCACACTTAAGATGGCCACGGCCTGCTGTAAGTTTATAAAATAACAAACTACTGCTATAAACTAACAAAACAGACCTTAGTTTACAGACTAACTTTACTAGAATACATTAAGCTTGTGTATTATAGGGGTATTTTTATTTAAAAAGTATAATATCGGCCGGAACACCACTTTAATAACTTTGATGGGTTTTTATATGGATTTTTAAAACATGAGTTTTTTAGTAAATTTTTTGTCTGTTTATTGTATTTTTGAATGTATTTTTATTATATTGGTAAGGTTTTTATTTTATTGGTAAAGTTTTGATTGTTATTGAATCTGAAGGACAGCATCGGGTGATGTTAAATTGAATATACAATTTTATGGATGGGATATCATTAATGTCCACATGAGGGCAGTGTTTTAATTGTATTTCTGAATTTGTATTTCCAATCTTTACTTCCTTGCTGAGTAGAAATACACACAGAAGTTCAGAATATATGGGAACCAGAGCTCAGATAGGAAGTAAGTCTGGAGGCTTTTTATGGTTTTATTTCATATATTGACCGCTCTGTGTGGAGTCAGCTGTAATCACAACAGAGGCGCATTTGGACTTGGCTGATGGCTTTACGTCGTGGCCTTGCCTCGCTGTGGATGGCGTCGGCTGTAGCCATAACAATGGCCTCCTATAAATTGACTGACGGGTGATGCCGTAGCCACGCCCTGCGGAGGAAGTTCACAGGAACGTAACGCGTACGGGGCAAGGCTGCGTATGACGTCACCCGCTGCTGCCCTTCAGAATCTGTTTGACACATGTTTGAGTAGTCCATGTTTGGAAAAATTTATAACTTCATTAAACATACAGTGAGCACTTAGAACTCTTCCTTTTTTATCATTTATGTTTGGATGTCCGCATTTGGTTCTGAGGAGTCTGGAGATAGTAGTGCGATCTGCTTTAACCCATTTGGTATATTGGGATCTGCTTGCACGACTACCTGTTAGTTCAGGAGTCCAGGCTTTGAGGTGATAGTAGATAATAAGACCGGAGGTGGAGGGACTGTCACCTTTTGTGGATTTAACATCACTGGTGAAGGCTTTCTGGGACTTGTTGTCCACCAATTATCTGGACTTTTTCTCATCATGTTTTAAAAATTATATTCTGGGACTTGTTGTTCACCAACGTTTTGGAATTTTTCTGTTTGCGCTGCACTTATACCCTGTTTAATGTTTACTATTCTATCAGGGGGCAGGTTCCTCCCTTCCTGGGGATGGCGCACTCGACTCGGGCGCAGAGTGCCTCCTGGGCCTTCCGTCATCAGGCGTCAGTAACGCAAGTTTGCAAGGTGGCAACCTAGTCGTCGTTGCACACTTTCACAAAATTTTACAAGGTGGATGTGCTGGCATCTGCGGATGCTTCTTTTGGCCGCAAGGTTCTGCAGGCTGTAGTTTAGAGGGTTTTTTTCCCCCTCGAAAGGTTTTTTTCTTTTTTGCTGGTCAGGTGGGCTCTGGGTTGTTCTCGCTGAGCTCCAGGTTGTCTGGTTGGCCTGTTTTTTTTTGTTGGCTGCCCCACCCCTCATGTTTGGCACTGCTTTGGGACATCCCTATGGTTCTGAATAAAGAAGGCTGTGTCTGTCAATGAACGAATGAGAAAATAGGATTTTTGACTTACCGTAAAATCCGTTTCTCTGAGTTCATTGACAGACACAGCACCCGCCCCTCTATGGAGTTTTAATACTTCTGATACTGCTTGTTAGATAACTAAAGGGCTATAGCAGAGAGGGGGGTGTATATCACCTAGGACTGCCCATGGGCATAGCCAAGTCTTTTTTCTGCCTAGTGTCCTACTCCTGTAGGGGGCGATATAACCCTATGGTTCTGATTAAAGAAGGCTGTGTCTTTCAATGAACTCTGAGAAACTGATTTTACGGCAAGTCAAAAATCCTATTTTCTCTTTCCAGCCCCCCTCTCTCTCCAGTCTCCCCCTCTCTCTCACTACCCCCCCCCCCCCGTATTTTATTCATGTGAACTGGACTGGTTAACTCCTGAAGGGGTGAAGGGGTTGATTCATTAACAATGTTGTCATGTTTCACATGCTTTGTGATATGCCTTTAAATGTTATATGTATTATTCTGTCCCTGGTTCCTCCCCTTCCTGTATCTCAGCTTATCCTGCATAGTTAGCCCCACCCTTTGTTCATTTTAGCAGCTATCAGACAGTGCAGCGATTAATACACAAGCCTGTATGCATACCTCCCAACTGTCCCGGATTCCGCGGGACCTTCCCGCGATTTGAAGTAAGTCTCAGGGTCCCGCATATCTGGGCTGAAGTCCCGGAGCCCAGAGCTGGAACAAGTTCCAGCCCCGGGCTCCACTCAGTAGTTGTATCCTCAATGGGTGCAATGTGTGCTCTTACACACAGCACCAACTGAGGATTCCTGATAAAAAAATCTGGCCGCAATCTCTGCTTCTCCCCCCTCCTCAATGCAGTCACCGGTTGTTAGGACCACCGGCGTCCTAGCAACTGATGATATCATTTGCAGGCCTCTCAGTTCTGCCCCATCTCCGGCTCCCGATCCTGCCTATTAGCGGTGCCTATGCCGGCTCTCAGTGGCCCCCGATCCATTGTGCCAGCAGCCTCTATGCCGGTGTTCTGACATATACTGTCCTCCTATCGGATAGTGTCCGCTCCGTACTGCGCAGGCGCAGCGCTTGCTCAGTACGGAGCAGAAGGAGATGCCGAAAGTGTCCGAAGTTGATCAGCTGACCATCAGCTGTACACGGCGCTTCGGCACTTCTTAGCGATGGCAGTGTAAGAGGGCCCCTCACGAGCTCGCTTCGCTCGCCGCGCTTCGGGCATGGCCTCGCTGCGCTCGGCAACTATTTATTCTCACTCTATGTCCACTTGGATAGTAGGGAATGAACCTGGACATAGGGTGAGAATAAAAGCGCAGGCACCGTGTACAGCTGATGATCAGCTGTTAAACTTTGGAGACTTTCGGCGTCTCGTTTGTCCTCCGTACTGCACCTGTGCAGTACAGGGCGGACACTATATGATAGGGGACTGTATTTGACAAGACACCGGGTCTCAACTCAGATCAAGTGTACCAGCAGCCTCCATGCCGGCTCTAAACTGCGCAGATCAAGTGTACCAGCAGCCTCCATGCTGGCTCTCAACTGCCCTGATCCAGTGTGCCAGCAGCCTCCATGCCGGCTCTAAACTGCCCTGATCCAGTGTGCCAGCAGCCTCCATGCCGGCTCTCAACTGCCCTGATCCAGTGTGCCAGCAGCCTCCATGCCGGCTCTCAACTGCCCTGATCCAGTGTGCCAGCAGCCTCCATGCCGGATCTCAACTGCCCTGATCCAGTGTGCCAGCAGCCTCCATGCCGGCTCTCAACTGCCCTGATCCAGTGTGCCAGCAGCCTCCATGCCGGCTCTCAACTGCCCTGATCCAGTGTGCCAGCAGCCTCCATGCCGGCTCTCAACTGCCCTGATCCAGTGTGCCAGCAGCCTCCATGCCGGCTCTCAACTGCCCTGATCCAGTGTGCAAGCAGCCTCCATGCCGGCTCTCAACTGCCCTGATCCAGTGTGCCAGCAGCCTCCATGCCGGCTCTCAACTGCCCTGATCCCAACTCTCAGCGGCTTGTGGAAGTTAAGCAGAAGCAGTGGTGTTGCTATGGGGGAGGGGGGTGCAGGTCACACCGGGTGACACCATTCCCAGGTCCTGGAGACAGGGCTTTTTTTTTCAGCCGGTGCTAGCCCTGTGTCTTCCTCTCACTGCTGTCACTTCTAATACAGAAGCCCGGCTTTTGTATTTAGAAGTGACCGTGCAATTCTCCGGGCAGTTTGGCTGCACTAAATCCTCCCCGCCTGGGTGTAGCAGAGCTCCTGTCATGTGAGGAGGGAAGACCAATGACATTCCTGGTGCCAGGGGTATCCATCCATCCAGGCCCGCTGCTTCCGTGTTGACCTCTTGACAGAACACCGGCACCCACAGCATCTTCCCTGCAGCTATCCTATCCACATCCTGATTCAAGGATGATGCCATTGTCTGCAGGAACAGATCCCATCTCCCCAGGATCCTCCATACCATTGTCTGCTATCACCAGATAGCAGCTCCGGCCAGTCCACCTGTCAGGACTTTAGCATGGAGGCGGTGAAGTGCTGTGAAACTCCTCGGCTCCATGCTACAGTTCTCACACTCAAAGCTGGGGGGAATTGGTGGGAGAGCTGGGGGGCATTCTTAAGAGAGGAGGGTGAAATTGATGGGAGAGCTGGGGGGCATTAATAACAGAGGAGGGGGGAATTGGTGAGAGAGCTGGGGGGAATTGGTGAGAGAGCTGGGGGGCATTAGTAACAGAGAAGGGGGGAGTTGGTGGGAGAGCTGGGGGGGGCATTAGTAATAGAGGAGGGGGAATTGATGAGAGAGCTGGGGGCATTAGTAAGAGGGGGGGGGGATTGGTGAGAGAGCTGGGGGGGCATTAGAAAGAAAGCCAGGGGAAATTGCTGAGAAAGCTAGGGTGGGGGCATTGGTGAGAGAGCTGGGTTTTAAGTACACCCGTTAAGACCCTCCATCCATTAAGATTTCGGCAACATTTTGCTGTTATGCACCTGCCACAGCTCACTTACTCCCTCATTTGTCCCTCAATCTGAAGTTCAAAAGTTGGGAGGTATGTGTATGTGTATCTGAAATCAAGTCTCAGCATAGCACTCATCAGCAACACAGGACAATATTACTGCTGTGAATGTTCAAACAGCTTATACACTGCCTCTGTATGCATCAGCACATGGCTGTTTGTCTGTGTAATCCTATAAGAAAGTCAGACTAAACCTTTCTTAAAGTGGAGGGCCACCCTAGAAAAAAAATTACATTAACATTCTTAAAAAAATATAAAAAAAAAAAATTTGAAAAAAAAAAAAATTTTACTCACCAGAAACCCCTGTTGCTAGGCAGTCTTCCTAATCTGCCTCTTCCTATTCCGCGGTGCTGTTTCTTCACTTCCTCCTCCTCGGCGAGCGGCCCCGTTGTCTTCTGGGACATGTGTGTGTCCCAGGAAACAATGGGCCATTCACAAAGTGCCACGCGGCTCGCGCGTGCACAGTAGTAAACGGGCAGTGAAGCCGCAAGGCTCCACTTCCTGTTTCCCTTAGTTAGGATGGCGACACCGGCAGCCGATCCGATGGACGGATCGGCCTCGGGGGGCGACATTGCGGGCTCACTGGACAGGTAAGTGTCCCTATTAAAAGTCAGCAGCTACAGTGTTTGTAGCTGCTGACTTTAAAAAAAAACAAAAAAAAAACGTCTGGAACACCCCTTTAAACTGCAGCCCAAAAAACCTGATCTCAGATACGGCAAACTTATACATTTCTCTGTTGCTGGAAAACTTTACTATAAACCATCTCCTTGTTAACAAGATGTTTCAGCAAGACAATATGCACAGCTAGGTTTAGTACCCCTTCCAGATGAGGAATTAAACCCTGAATCAAACCAAAAGGAAAAACGCTTAACAAAACCAACCTGTAAAGTGCAAGAGAATCTTAAAGCTGACAAAGAAGAACTGCTGTTTAATATCAATGACTTGTGGTCTAATACTGTTAAATGCATGTCTGCTCTCTCCCAACAATCTCATGAGCCATTACAACTAGAGGGTGAATTGAATGTTGCTTATGAGAGTTATCAAGGACTGTTGGTTAAATATACTGATCTCTTAAAGCAATACAACACTCAAGGGTCATTGGAAAAATTAAAGGGATTTGAGGAGCTCAATCTTGAAAGAGACAATTTAGTGGTGCAAACAAAGACAAAGGCAGAAGTGAGAAAAACACGGCTTCATGAATCCAGATCTTATCGCTCTTCATCTACTAGACGCTCCACAAGTTTTTGCAAATCCCTACAATCAAGATCTTCTGCACTCAGTCACAACTCATAAAGGCCCGTGCAGATGCTGAAGCTTCTAAAATTCAGGTAGCTTTCACCCAGCAGAAAGCAGAGAAAAAAGCTGAAGCCGCACACCAGAAAGCAGAGAAAGAAGCTAAAGCTACATGCCAGAAAGCAGAGAAAGAAGCTGAAGCTGCACGCCAGGAAGCAGAGAATGAAGCTGAAGCTGCATGCCAGAAAGCAGAAATGGACGTTTTGGAAAAACAATGTGAGCATGTCACAGCCATGGCAAGGTTAAGGGTCTTAGAACAAGCCACTAGTGAAAGCGAAAGAGACAAAAGTTGCAGACACTGAGTTGTATCTTATGCCTCAGATTCTTCATATACCTCTCCAGAACGTCAACTCCCTGTCACAGCAACCAAAGCACTCATAGTTTCTTATCTGCACCTGCTGTACCTCAAGACAATTTGCCTTTATATCTTCCAGTACACCAGACTGCAGCATCTCAGCAAGCAGCAGACACTGGTATGCATATAACAGAATGTCTACCTTACTTTGGTACTAACCAGGTACCTCCTGGCAAGCACACTAATCCACAGCTACAAACCAACATGTCAATGAACTTTAAGCCAGTTCCAGCATTGAATGCCTTCACACCAACATATGTTCCCAAATCACTTAATGGTAATGCACCAGCAATCACAACTAACTCTATTCCACCTGCAGTCATGCATCTAAAGTCTGAGAACATGGACATGTCACAGTTTGCTAAACATATGCTCCACAGAGAGCTCACTAAGACAGGCCTCACCAAGTTTGATGACAAGCCTGAAAATTATAGAGGCTGGAAATCCAACTTTAATGCCACAGTGAGCGACCTAGACATCAATGTCACAGAGGAATTAGATCTGCTCATCAGATGGCTAGGTCCCCAGTCAACTGAATGCATCAAGAGGCTCAAAGCAGTTCATATCGCCAACCCCACTGCAGGCCCTAATGCTGCTTGGGACAGACTTGAACTTACCTTTGGCAGCACAGAGGCCATTGAAGACCTGGTCTCAGTTACCTTGACACCGCTCGTGGCATCAACCCTACT
This sequence comes from Lithobates clamitans, assembly GCA_037952925.1. NCBI lineage: Eukaryota > Metazoa > Chordata > Amphibia > Anura > Ranidae > Lithobates > Lithobates clamitans. The sequence goes on from JBBGZY010002334.1 coordinate 530,733, forward strand.
GTTCTCAAGCTACCATATAACATTCAAGAAAAATGGGCAGCGCTTGGATCAAAGTATAAGGAAACTCATCAAGTTGCCTTTCCTCCTTTTTCCTACTTCTGCGAGTTCATCAAAAGAATTGCAGACACTAAGAATGACCCAAGTTTCTCCTTTGGTGACTGTAACCCTCTCAGTTCACCCTCTCCAAGACCTATGAACACACGTATGAAACACAGAGACCATAGAGGTCCAGTGTTAGTGAAAAGGACTAATGTTTTACCTGCACCTGCTACAGTTTTCAAAAAGACTGATCAAAACAAGAAAATTGAGAACCCAAATTGCCAATGTCCGATACATAACAAACCACATCCACTTAAGAAATGTAATGGCTTCAGAAAGAAAACCCTACAAGAACTTAAGGAACTTTTAAAGAAATTTGGAGCCTGCAGCTGCGGGCATCATCCCGGTAATCGATTATCCCGGTCGCATGCATCGATCCCGCCTCGGGGACAACCGAATCACGATGCATCGATTAATTTTGGCACCCCTAATGTTAATGTTTGCATTGTTTTCCTTGTTCTTCCCTTCTCTCTCGTTTTGCAGGTGTTCTTGGAAAGAATCTGCATTACTTATATTTGGACTTGGACTAAAGTTTGTTAATAATAGAAATCATAGATTTCCACGGGAGTGTCATGTTTCACATGCTTTGTGATATGCCTTAAAATGTTATATGTATTATTCTGTCCCTGGTTCCTCCCCTTCCTGTATGTCAGCTTATCCTGTATAGTTAGCCCCACCCTTTGTTTATTTTCCCAGTAATGCATCTCAGCACATGTCTGGAGTGGATCCCATTATGATCTTTTGACCTATCCAATGTTCATTGTCGTAAGATCCTCACAGTTTATGGATTAAACTTCACAAGATCAACAAGGTGTCGTCTGGATCGAGTCACTGTCCGTTTATCAAAATAAGATCGGTGTTATCGTCATCTCAACACAACTAACCTTAAGTTACGGAGATCACACTTTCAATGCTTAGATTTGAGAGACAGAACAAATGTCGTTCGTAAAGTGCAACCAGAAGGGTTAATGTACTGCCACTGGTCACTGATGTATTAGTGACCAGTGACAGTTATTTAACCCCTTTGTGCGGCATTAGTGGCACCATAAGTAGCGTACCAAGTGGGGGGCAGGGGGGGCAGGCTGCCCTGGGTGCCACACACTGGGGGGGTGTCAGACCAGCGTCCCCCTCCGCGACTGAAGCAGTGACAGCGGGGCGGGTTTAGGCAGCAGTGACAGTGCAGGTTAGAGCGCGCACGAGAGGAGAGCTGCAGTGGCTTTGCAGGGGCGGTGGGGGTTTTGCGGGCCGCACCCGGGTGACAACCGTTTACAGGGCCCGCAATGATCCTCTTCTCTCACGGCTGTGGGCTGTCTGAGTGGCTCTGAGCAGTCCCGGTGTTCTGTCAAGAAGTGCCCCCCCATCGAATAGTGCCTGGGACGAACTGCGAACATCGTAGGAGGTATTCAAAGGCACAATTTAAACCTATACAAACAGCGGCGGGAGACCGTAGTTATCAGATTGTGCATTGCTGCTGCTGGAGGGCAGCTAACAGCGAGGCACAATGTGAGAACCATGGTCCCCTCTGCTGTTTGTATAGGTTTAAATTATGCCTTTGAAATGGTATCTCCCATCGAGAGATACCTCCTACAATGTGCGCTTGCGCCCTGGCAATATCACTCCAGCTGATCAGCAACTCAGCTGGAGTGCGGCTCCGACCTGTGCATGCACTATTCGATGGGGGGCACTTCTTGACTTAACACTGGCTGACTCACACAGCTGAGCAGAGTGAAGCCGCCTCCCCCTCCTCCTTTATGTCTACACAGGATGGGAACCGACCTGCTGTGCATGTCCTGCGCTGATCATCATCTGAGGTACATTATGGGCCTGAATAGGGGGGTCTGCACTGTAGGGGTATTTGTACTGAATGGGGAATCTGTACTGAATGGGGGGGTCTGCACTGTAGGGGGGGTCTGTACTGAAAGGGCGTCTGTACTGAAGGGGGGGTCTGTACTGAAGGGGGGGTCTGTACTGAAGGGGGGTGTCTATTCTGAGGTAGGAGGTAGGGGGGTCTGTACTGAGGGAGGGGGTTCTGTGTAACCAGCAGGGGGTCCATAACTGTTGGGGGGGTCTGTGTAACCAGCAGGGGGTCCAGAACTGTTGGGGGGGTCTGTGTAACCAGCAGGGGGTCCAAAACTGTTGGGGGTCTGTGTAACCAGCAGGGGGTCCAGGACTGTTGGGGGGGGTCTGTGTAACATGCAGGGGTCCAGAGGTGCAGGGTGCTGTGTAATGTAAAGGGGTCCAGAGGTGCAGGGTGCTGCGTAATGTAAAGGGGTCCAGAGGTGCAGGGTGCTGTGTAATGTAAAGGGGTCCAGAGGTGCAGGGTGCTGTGTAATGTAAAGGGGTCCAGAGGTGCAGGGTGCTGCGTAATGTAAAGGGGTCCAGAGGTGCAGGGTGCTGTGTAATGTAAAGGGGTCCAGAGGTGCAGGGTGCTGTGTAATGTAAAGGGTTCCAGATGTGCAGGGTGCTGCGTAATGTAAAGGGGTCCAGAGGTGCAGGGTGCTGTGTAATGTAAAGGGGTCCAGAGGTGCAGGGTGCTGCGTAATGTAAAGGGGTCCAGAGGTGCAGGGTGCTGTGTAATGTAAAGGGGTCCAGAGGTGCAGGGTGCTGTGTAATGTAAAGGGTTCCAGATGTGCAGGGTGCTGCGTAATGTAAAGGGGTCCAGAGGTGCAGGGTGCTGCGTAATGTAAAGGGGTCCAGAGGTGCAGTTGTGGAGAGAGGTACACAGTAGTGACAAAGAGATATTGAAGAATGCAGTGGTATGCAGGGGGCACAGTGGGGTGTTTTTACATTTTAATGTGGGGGGTGCCAGATATAGGATCCACCCCCGGTGCCAAATGCTCAAGGTACGCCCCTGGGCACCAGTGTCCTTTATGAAGGGGTTAAAAAACACTGCCAGTGGCTACTAATGTAGCACAAAGGGTTTAATTAACTCCACCAATACCCACCAATGCAGAGTAGAATTTCCAGTTAAAGCATTAAAAATTCTCCCATCCCCCTCCTAACGCCTATGCTGACTAAAAGATGTATAGACCTATTATCAGGCTTCTCCAGTCATGTTATCCCCTGTGTGAGCCGGTGGTGCATGCGGGGGGGAGAAGGGAGCACCAACAACAGATGGGACATAGGAACCTATGGGTGATGTCACCGATCCAGGCTTTACCGGCAATTCTGCCAAGCACTCTCTCCTCCCCCCTGCAGCCACCGCTAACACAGGGGATCATGTGACCAGACAGGTGCAGTAAGTCCATTGGTTAGGGGGTGCAAATTACTTGCCTTGCCCCAGGCGCTGACAACCCACATTATGCCTCTGCTCCAGTGTAATACAAGGAGCCCTCACTTCTGTGACCACTAAGAGCTCCCAAGGCTGGCATTTCATTTATATTTCTATTAGCTAGAGCTGTCCAATATTAATAACAATATTTATCTGATCACTAATGAAGATTTGAACAAGAAAGAATGGAAATTACCATTTTTTGGATTCCTTTGTAGTGTGATTTTGTTTCCTTTGGGATTTAATGCTTTTCTTATCTCTGCAATTGCCGTGTACTTTACACCGGCGATATCAATTTTCACAGCACTGTTGTCATTATAAGCCTTTTCCAGCTCCAAGTTTGTCATTTTGTCGAAGGGAATAAAGTTGGTGCCTTGGTAATATCCCCACTCCACCTTGTTACTGCACAGCTCCGCCTCTTGTTCTCGTATCTTCTTATCCCGCACATCTTTTATCATCTCCTGGATTTTATTACTGACCTCCAGAACATCCTTGGTGCGGCCCGTCACCTTTACGGTGGATTGTGGTGAGTTAAACATTATATAAACTTCATGTTCCCTTTGAAGCTGAGCCAGAACGCCATGATCCTTATCATCTAAGTCCTGTATCCAGGTATCTGTGATAGTATTGTCATGCTGATCCTTTATGAGATCTTGGAGCCAGTCTGAGGCCGCTTTCACAGATTCACGGCTCTCTGCACACAGGTGGATGATGGCCGGCTCAATGTTTTCTCTCAGCTCAAAAACTTTGGGTTCTTCTTTGTCAAAATGGCTCATATCTAAAAAGGCTGTAACAGAGAGTAAAGAATATCGGGATAAGACACAAAGCAATAACAGTGTAGCAAGATGCTGACATAAAGGTCCCCTTAACCCTTTTGATGCCAGAGCTGTTTTTGCGTGTTTTTTTTTGTTGCACATCCTAAACAAAAAAAAATTTAGGTCTGAAGATTAGATAAACCCCCTTTTTATTATTTTTTTTCTGAAAGCAGACACCCTAGAGAATAAAATAGTCGTAGTTTAAAATTTTTATGTTGCATGATATTACTGCAAAGGTCTAGGAAAGGCAACATTTTAGTAAAAAACACACTAAAGTTAAATTTTAGGGCACACAAGTGCAATAAATTACCCAATTTTTTTTGTCAAACGTAAAATATGAGGTTGCACCGAGTAAATAGATACCCAACATGGCAAATATAAATTTGCGTCCGCCCCTGAAATGGTGGCAAGCTTCAATATCCTATATTTTCTAATAAACCCCCCCCCCATAGGTCATCAGTTTAGCATTACAGAGGAAGTCTGCTGCTAGAAATATTGCTCTCATTCCAAACTGTGCAGAAATATGTAACATGTGTATTGCAATGGTTATTTTCATGTGTAAGTGCCCCCCATGCGTGTGCTTATGTTCTACGTGCGTATATGTGGGGGGTGGTTTTTTAAAAATGTTTTTTAGGGAGGGGGGGGGGCATTTTATGTGTATCTATTTTTACAATTGAAATTTTTTTATTTTTTTTACTTGACTTTTTTCCCCATCAGATAGGGGACACAAGATCCCCTATGTGACAATTTTTTGGTGACAGGTTCTCTTTAACAACTTCAGACCCGGAAGGATTTACCCCCTAATGACCAGACCATTTTTTGCGATATGGCACTGCGTTACTTTAACTTACAATTGCGCGGTCATGCGACGCTGTACCCAAATAAAATTGATGTCTTTTTTATTTCCCCACAAATAAAGTTTTCTTTCGGTTGTTTTTGATCACCTTTGCGGTTTTTATTTTTTGCGCTATAAAAAAAACATATTTTTTTCTTTCTGCTATATACAAAAAAAAAGTAAAAAATGTAATTTCTTCATAAATTTAGGCCAATATGTATTCTGCTACATGATTTTGGTAAACAAATCCCAATAAGCGTATATTGATTGGTTTGCGCAAAAGTTGTCGCGTCTCCAACCCATGGGATAGATTCAAGGCATTTTTATTATTGATTTATAATTAATGGCGGCGATTAGCAATACAGTGATCAGAGCTAAAAATAGCCACTGATTACTGTATAAATGACACTGGCAGGGAAGGGGTAACCACTAGGGAGCGATCAAGGGGTAAAGTATGTACCCTAGGGTGGTTTTTCTAACTGTGGGGGGAGGGGACTGACTGGAGGAGGAGGAAAGAGATCGCTGTTCCTGTTCACTAGGAACAGACAATCTTTCTCTCCTCCCCAGACAGAATGGGGATCTGCTTTGTTTACATTGACAGATCCCCTTTCTGCCTCTCTGTGGAGCGATCGCTGATGGCTGGCGGACATCGTGACCGCTGGACCCATGCATCGGCTCCCCTGTCAGTGTCTCGTACACGAAATGACATAGGGGTTAGTTGCTGTGCGCAATAGGTCCGCCCTGCCGCAGTATATCTGTGGTGGGCGGTCCTTAAGTGGTTAATGAGACATCCAGAGTATAAATGACCCTGGATGTTCCCTCTGGGCTCCACTGAATGTATTGCAATGCACATCACACTGCATTATGTTCTTTTACGGCCATACTAGCTGAAGGAACAGACATGGGGACCCGGAAGTGACATCAAAGACGTTGCTTACCTGGTCAGCAACAAGGAGGGGCTCCACCCGGCAGCACCCACTATGCCGTTCCCGGGCACGCACACAGGAAAATGGAGCCCAGGATGCATGTGAGGGTGGGGGTTATCGTTACTGGTGTAGCACCCTGGGGCTTAGGCAGGGTTGCTCCCCAATATTTAGTTGCCAAGAATAGTTACACTGGTCGATTGTTAGAGAATCATTGATTTCTCCCTAAGTTTGGCCTCGTTGCACTTTTCTCTTCTACCACTAGGTGGCCGGGTACTTGGTGGTACTAGATATGAGGAGGGCAACACAAGGTCAGATTATGGGTATGTGGGGTGTCTCAGCCAATGGGCAGGGGTTTTCTTGGATCCCTTGGCCTGCTGGGAGAGCCTATTTATTTGGGTGAGGTCAGGTGATTGGTGTTCTGTGCCACCTGGACGGCTGTCTGGGTGGACGTGTGTTGTATTGCCTGGGCTGCTAGGCCAGAGATTGGGCCTATCCTGGGGAAATCTGGCTGCTAGGCGGTCTGAGGGCCTATCCAGAAGCAAGAGAGCAGCGCAGGGTTGGGATTGTGGCTTGCAATCCAACCAGAAGTGACGGTTCTGCCAGCTGGAGAACCTGTCGTGGTCGGAGGTAGAGGGGAAGATGTCGCCACTAAGGAACCAACCACCTTTACAAGGGACCACAGTGAGTAACTGAAGCAAGTATCAGAGTAGTCGTCTCACCAACTGGGGACAGTGAAGAATCAGGAAACTTCAGTGGGTATCAAGCAAGGGACCCAACCAGCGGAGGAGACGCTTGCAGAGCAGCCTTGTGTGTCAAACCAGGGATCAAGCAGGCCAGCGGGGGTGAAGCTTGAGGAGTATCTTGAGTGTCAAGCTAGGGACCCAGCAGAGAGGCCGAGGTGATGCTTGAGGAAGATACCACCGTGAAGATTGGAGGAGCTCAAGGGATTCAGTGGCAGTGAATCATCTAGTCTAGTGAGAGAGACTGGGAGCTCAGTGGGCTGAAGAACTACAAGAAGTGATTGTAGTGGAAGTGAAAGAACTGTTACGCTTTGTGTTAGGAACTGTTAAAGACTGTTGACATAGGAGACAGCGATCCTGCACATGCAGATGTGGCGTCTTGCTGGATACTTTTCCCTGACCTCTGCCGGGTTAGCCCCCCCATATCAAAATTTTTGAAAAAATCTTATGCAGTTTGTTAGATCAGGTTAGATCAACCGTTGTTTGCGTTAGATCTAACACAGAAGAAGCAATATTAACAGTTATTTGCTGGGGGGCTAACCCGTCATCAGCCCTCCTTATCAAAAAATTGACCAAACAGTTAGCTATTTTGGAACCAATTTGTTAGATCCGGTAAGATCAAGTGGTTTTACCGTTAGATCTCACATAATTAGAGACTTATTAAGTGATTAATGAGGGGGGGGGGCTGGCCCCCTCTTATCAAATTCTCTGGCCAAAAATCATTCAGGCTAATAGATATTCATTAGATCCGGTAAGATCAAGTGTTTTTAACGTTAGATCTCACATCATTTCAGAGATATTCCATATCAAAATAGAGATATTAGGTGGTACATATGGACGGGCTGGCCCCCCATTTTCAAATTTTCTGGCCAAAAATCATTCAGGCTAATAGATATTCATTAGATCCTGTAAGATCAAGTGGTTTTAACTTTAGATCTCACATAATTTCAGAGATATTCCACATAATAATAGAGATATTAGGTGGTACATAAGGATGGGTTGGCCCCCCCACATGCCATTTTCTGACCAAAAATCATTCAGGCTAATAGATATTCGTTAGATCCGGTAAGATCAAGTGGTTTTAACTTTAGATCTCACATAATTTCAGAGATATTCCATAAAAAATAGAGTAATTAGGTGGTACAGAAGGTACATCCATCTTCAACCATCTCTGGAACCTTCTTTGCATGGTTCTTCAGTGGGTGCGTGTAGTCTCTCCTCACACCTCCGTTCACCTCCCTGCCTCATGGTGATCTATCCTCAGACCAACAAGCTTAAGTCTTTAGCTAGCCCCCCTTCTTGCAAAGCAGGCTGGGCTTGGTAGTTCCACCCCTGTAAAATCAATGGGGCTATATTGTGGGCCGTGGTCCTCTGTTGCTGCTTGATTGGCTCCCTCTCCCTGCCAATAGGGACACAGGAAGAGGAGAGGGAGGGGGAGAAATCCCCCACAGGGACTGACAGGCGTGCTCTCCCTCAGTGAGTGCCTGTGTCAGTGTCTATTCAGTCCGGCGGTCGCTGGCAGGAATGGCGGGAGGTGCGGGACCATGGGTGATAGAGTAGCCCCCGCTACACACTCCCCCCCACCAAAGAACTTTTGGTCCACCAAAGGAGGTAAAGAGTCTATGACCTATTACATGCTTTTGATATACACACGGAAAAAAAAACAGGTTAGTGTGCACAGGAAACCATACAATTTACATCTGCATAAAACCCTGGCAGAGGAACATCCCACCAATTAGCATAGGAGGGGAGGTTAACTGGAATGGCCCAGCTAGATGTGCCAGGGGCTGAGTGTAAGAAACCAAGAAATCAGGTCGAGACAGAAGTACAGTTAAATCACACTTGTTTAATAATAAAAGTAAAAAGAACAAACGTAGTCAAAACATAGCCAAAGTTCAATAACCGGAACGGATAGTCAGCCAAGCCAGAAGTCAGGGATCAATGTAGTGGAACAGCAAGCAGGATCTGGAGCCAGAAGGGATGTCAGCAAAGCAAGTCTTGAACAGGATCGCAGGAGATTGTTTGTGATGTTGACCAAGGCGAAGGCAGAGATCCTCTGGACTGGACAGCTTAAGTAGGCAGGACTGACGAGCAGGATATCATCAACAGCTGAGTAACTGTGGAGAGATAGGAGCTGGCAATTATCCGACAGCAAAGTGGCCAGCTCAGAGAAGGAAGGGCTGAGCCCAGCCCTGACAGTGAGTTGGGATTGTCCACCACCAAATCTGCGGTGGAAGGGTCAGTTTCTTCGAGAGTCCTTTTTGCAATGAGAACGACCTCCTCAGAGCTTTCACCCAAAGTATGATATGTTAGTCTTTTGGGTGGGTGAATAACCCTTCGCTCTCGCTGTTCTTTAGGTTCTGGGGTTACAGGCAGACTGGTCTCTTTTTCCTGCATATTAGCTTCAGCTTCCTCAATGAAGGATGGAAAGTCTTAGGGGGTCTCTTGTCAGCAGGGAAGATTGAGGGTCTTCCAACTCTTCAAAAGGTGGACTTTGAGGTACAAACTCAGGAGCCTCTGGCCTGAGAGTCACCTCAGTCACCTTGGGAGGAGAAGAAAGGGGGTGGGTGGCAGGCCCTGGCATTTGAGATGGCCACAGACAATCTTTCTCTTCGTCCTTGCTGTTTTCATCTTCAGCAAGGGGTACAGAGTGAGATCTAGTCACTGGCCGGGATCTTTGAGAGGCCGTAGGTGTGGACTGTAAATCTGGCTGTGGTGGCACTTGAACTGCTTCTGACACAGGCAACAGATGATTGTGATGCTAAGTCTTCAGCGGGCCTGTGCTTCCCTCTGGCTGGATTTGATATACTGGGTGTCTGGGCAGATGCTTGCAAATGACCTAGGTTAGCCAACTTGTGCTTTCCAGGGACACCCAGGTTTCTCAGCAGTACCTTGTCATCCGGCTATAGGTCCTGCACTCGTACCCTAAGGTCAAAGTTTATTTTGTTTCTCTGTCCTCAGGCATATGATGCAGCTTGAGCCTTATCAAAGGTGGTTTTCAGACGTCTCTGCAGGCGATCCACATACCCTCTGTGGAATATTGCTAAGGTATGGTCGCGGGATGTGCCGAAGGCCAAGTCTACTGGCAGCCAGGCCTACGGTCTGAACATCAAACTATAGGGAGAGTAACCTGTGGCATCATTGGCGTTGCTGTTATAAGCATGCACAATAGCCACTATATGCTTGCTCCAGTGCTGCTTTTGTTCTGAACTTAGAGTTCCAAGTATATCCAGGAGGGTTCAGTTGAATCTCTCTGGATGAGGATCCCCTTGAGGATGATAAGGGGTGTTTTTAGACTTCCTGATGCCCAACAGGTCTGAAAGTCTCTTGATGAGACTACTCTTGAAATCTCTCCCTTGATCAGAGTGGATGCGTTGGGACAGACCATAGTGCACAAAGAATTTCTCCCTGAAGATCTTGGCCACCATGGATGCTTGTTGGTCCCTCGTGGAAAACGCCTGGGCATACCGAGTGAAATGGTCAGTCACTACCAGGATATTTCCCTGCCCGCTCAGATCAGGCTCCAAGCACAGAATGTCAATGCACACCAGCTCCATGGTTCCTTGACTCTGAAGATGGTCCATTGGGGCAGCTCGTGAGGCAAAGTCTTCCTTTGCATACATCTGTGGATACATCTGATGCAGGAGTGGCAATAGTCCTCAACTTCAGCCTGCATGCAGGGCCAGTAGAACCGGTCCCTCACCAGGAGAAAAGTTCTTTTGGTCCCTAGGTGGCCATAGTTGTCATGTAGGTGTCAAGGCTGGGCTCAGCCCTTCCTTCTCTGAGCTGGCCGCTCAGCTGTCAGCTAATTGCCAGTTCCCATTTCTCTCCACAGTTACTCAGCAAGTCGTCCAGCTCAATTGATCTCTGCCTTCACCTTTGTCAACATTACAGAGTCTTTCTCCTGCGTTCCTGTTGAAGACTTGCTAGGCTGACGTTCCTTCTGGCTCCTGATCCTGCTTGCTGTACTACTACGTTTATCTCTGGCTCTCTGACATTTGCTTGGCTGACTACCCAACCTGGTTACTGAACTCTGGCTTGTTTTGACTACGCTTACTCTGTATACTTTATTATTAAACAAGTGTGATTTAACTATACTTCTGTCTCAGTCTGATTAATGGTTCCTGACAGTAGGGCAGTTAATACCGTCTCCGTATGTTTTTAAGGTAGGAATAGCTGCCATTTTTCTTCAGAATCGTCAGAGGGGCCCCTTCGGTAGACCAACCCTCTGTGCACCTGAAACCGATCCCACTGTCGGTGCAGCAGATGGGTTTCCTTCGGGGAGTCAGTGAGGAGCAAGTCAGGGCATTGGCTCTCCAAGGCCTTCAATGCCAAGCTACAGGGAGGGTCCTCCAACTGGTCCCTCCGGAGGTCTTTGACAGCTTGGGCAGACCTTCATCCCGACTTGGGTGACATTGCAATAACATCTAGGGACACCAACGGCTGACACTACAACCTCTTCGGTCCTGGATCCTACTCCAGGTTGATGTTCTGCTCCTTGACATAAGGCTCGTACCCTTCAGGTGTCAGTTAGGCCTATTCTTCTGGAGGGTCTCTGGAACAATGGGGCATCAGCGTCTTGTTTCCTGACCCCAGTCGATACTTCAGGCTGAAAATAAACCCTGATAGAGCAGCCAACCATCTGTGACCCGTGGCGTCCAACTTGGTGGAGGTGAGGATATAGGTGAGAGCATTGTTGTCGGTCTTGATCATGAACTCCGCTCCATACAGTTAATCCCTCAGCTTATCCACCCACTTCAAGGCTAGGAACTCAAGTTTGTGCATGGGATAGTTCTTCTCAGCGGGGGCCAAGTTCCGACTCACGTAGGCAACAGGCCGCAGATGGCAGTCATGCTCTTGATATAGCACCCCACCTAACCCATCTCGACTGGCGTCAAAGTGTAGCTCGTATGGCTTGGTTGGATCTTCATAGGCCAAGACTGGAGCGATTGTTGGGCTTCACTTCAGCTGCCTAAAACCTCTTCACACTTTAGAGTCAATTGTTCCTGAATTAACTCTCTGGGTTTTCTGGGCCCTCCAGCTGGTCTGACAGGCTTCGCCAGATCAGGGTCAGCGTCTTAGCGAATCCCTTGACAAATCTTCTGTAATAAGAGCAGAATCCCAGAAATGACCTAAGCTCAGTCACATTGGTAGGTCTTGGCCAGGAGGTCAGTGGCTACTTCATCAGCAGACACAATGTGACCAAGGTAGTTGACCGAGGGTTGATAAAACTGGCACTTTTCCAGAGACAGCTTCAACCCCCTCACCATGGAGTCTCTTAAGGACCTTCTGCAGAAACTCTTCGTGCTCTTCCAGGGTCTTGCTGAAAACGATGATGTCATCTAAGTACACCAACACCTCGATCAGTTTCATGTCACCCACGGTCTTCTCCATTAGCCTTTGGAAGGTGGCTAGGGCACCAGACAGGCCTTGATGCATACAGTCAAATCCAAACATCCCCTGCGGGGTAATGAAAATGGTCTTCTCCCGATCCTCAGGGTGCATGTGGATTTGGTAATACCCACTCTTCAAATCCAGCATGCTGAACCACTTCGCTCCTGACAGGCTCTGCAAGTCATCTTATATCCTTGAAGTGGTATATTGGTCGGGAATGGTCCTTCAGTTCAGCGTCCTGTAGTCAATACCCAGCCTCAGTGACCCATTCTTCTTCTGTACCACCACTAAGCGTATAGACTCTGGGACTCTCGGATGATACCTACCCTCTTCAACTCTGCCAGTTGTTCATGCAGATCCTCCAAGTCCCCTAAAGTAATCCATCAAACGCTTTCCCTGAACGGCTTATGCACTCGAAGAGATGGATCTGGTATTGGGCACTTTTTGTACACCCCACATCAAATTCCCTCTTGGAGAATGCAGCCTGCCATCTCAGGAGCTGAGTCTTGGCCCTTTCCTTCCATTCAGGCAAAAGGGGAGTATTTTTCGGATAGAGCTCCTCCACAGAGATCCCATCCTTTGCTCCCCCCACCAAATCAGACGGCAGGACTGGGGTGGCCAGATTCACTTGTCCCAGCAACATCTGAGCTGGCATCTTCACTGGCGACGCTGTTATGTTGCGGACACTAACCAAGATCTTCCCGTGACTTCTTTGCAACCCTTTTTTTGAAACCCCCTCGGGAATTATCTCCACTCCCACGTCTTCTCTCTGTCCGTCTGATTGAAGGACAATGAAAGGGCCTGTTTGCTTCCAATTTAGCTTGACAGATGCTCGTAAATAGGCCACTTTTCCAGGCTGTAACACCTTCTCACACTTGTCCAAGTGCCAGATCTTTCCCTTCTGTTTTTGTACCAGGTGCTGGTAGGCTTGTCTCAGCATGGGGTGCAAACTTGTAGTTGAAGTGCCCGGCTCCAGAACAAGAGGTGTCAACAGCGTTCTGACAAGATCAGTATTGGTCCCTATGATGAGAGAACTCTTACTGGCCCCTGGTGGGCGAGGACAGACTACTGCCTGAGTTTCAAAAGTCTCGGCTTTCCCAGCCATGGAGGGATCGAAGGTCAGCTTGACCGGTAGATAGCCATCATAGGGGAAGTTCTGAGTCACAATGCCCCATATCTGCAACTCTTCCAACTTCTGCAAAAGGCAGGTGCTTGAGGTGCCTGTCATAGAAGTCTCTGTAGAGAAGGGTCACTTAAGCTCCAGTATCCAGATGGGTCTTGGTTTAGACTCCCTTTACTTGGATGGGAACAACAGGAGAAGGTCCCACCAGCTTGTCAGGGAGCATGGAGGAAGTGGTGGTTTGTATCCGCGCTCCTCTCTGCGAGGTTCTGATTGGGCTTAAGTCTGCGCTAAGTTATGGGCGTCTGGTGTGCATTGACTCTCCGACACCAGGCAGCATTTGTCAAAAGAAACAGGACACTGGGTTGCTTGGAGGCAACAATGGGGGGCCCTCTGCAAGGGTTTGGACTTTCGCTGCTGTCTCTTCGTGTCATTGGTTTTGAGCCAGCTACCGTAGATGGACACCCGGTTGGCTCCTTCACCAGAGCCCTCCGCAGTTTCCCTCTGGCTTCTGGCACTGTGCTTCAGGCTTCACTGGGCTTGGACACACCTGTTGATTAATGTCCCACATAATTTCAGCATACATCGGTATGCTCAATGGCACTCCTCACTGGTACACATGAAAATGCTCATCACCGCCTCCGATATAGACACTAGTATGGATATGCCTGCATCGCTACCAAATATCCATAATATCCCTGTAATTATGGATAATCAAACATTAAAATCACTTGATCTTACCGGATGTAATGAATTATCAATTAGCCGGGGTGATTTTTTGGCCAGAAAATTTGATAAGAGGGGGCCAGCCCCCCTCATTAATCACTTAATAAGTCTCTAATTATGTGAGATCTAACGTTAAAAACACTTGATCTTACCGGATCTAACAAAAATCTATTAGCCTGAATGATTTTTGGCCAGAAAATTTGATAAGGGGGGACCAGCCCGTCCATATGTACCACCTAATATCTCTATTTTGATGTGGAATATCTCTGAAATGATGTGAGATCTAACGTTAAAACCACTTGATCTTACCGGATCTAATGAATATCTATTAGCCTGAATGATTTTTGGCCCGAAAATTTGATCGGGGGGGCTAACCCGTCCATATGTACCACCTAATATCTCAATTTTGATGTGGAATATCTCTGAAATGATGTGAGATATAACGTTAAAACCACTTGATCTTACCGGATCTAACGAATATCTATTAGCCTGAATGATTTTTGGCCAGAAAATTTGATAAGGGGGGGCCAGCCCCCCTCATTAATCACTTAATAAGTCTCTAATTATGTGAGATCTAATGTTAAAACCACTTGATCTTACCGGATCTAACAAATTGCTTTCAAAATAGCTAACTGTTTGGTCAATTTTTTGGTAAGGGGGGCTGATGACGGGTTAGCCCCCCCAGCAAATAACTGTTAATATTGCTTCTTCTGTGTGAGATCTAACGCAAACAACGGTTGATCTAACCTGATCTAACAAACTGCATAAGATTTTTTCAAAAATTTTAATATGGGGGGGCTAACCCGGCAGAGGTCTCCGACAGATCCTCTCCCTTTGTTGCCGGTGTGCTCTAATGCAGCCACTGTAAACCCATTCATATGCCCAAAACTGAACAAAAATATAATATCTGAGCTAACAAAATTGCTAGATTGGGCTGGAGGTGTCAAGGAATTAAATATAGTTCAATATTAAACTGATCATAAACATAACGGATGGCTTTATAGACTTATAGATCATTTACTATTGTCAGGACGCTCTCCAGAACAGAGGGGCATGCAGCCAGAAACTTCTACTGGTACCCTGCGTGGGCATGATCATTTGCACAAACATTTATGCAATTTCACACATCCAATTCCATAACTGGTGCTAAACACTCTATTTAAAGAAGATGCAGTGACAGACGGTTGGTGAATGATCTTTAGCTTGATCCACGCTTTAAAGTGGTTGTAAACCCTAATGGGGCGTACACACGGTCTGACTTTTTAGAAAGCTAGGTCCGACGTACTTGCCGCCAGACTTCCGGCGGACTACCGCCGGACTTTCTGAACAGCCGGACTTGCCTACACACGACCGGACTTTCTGGAATCCGGTCTTCCCGACGGACTTCCGCCGGACTTTCAGAATGAACGGACTTTCCCACACACGGACAAGTCCGTTCATTTTGAACGTGACTCGGGTATGACGGGACTAGAAAAGGAATTCAATCTCGCCGCTTTTTTTGGCGAGATTGAAACCTTGCGAGCCCCGTCGCAGGCATCCCAGGCCCTTAAGTCTGTACCAGGCCGCATGCCCTCAACATGGGGGGGTGCTTTGGGGGGAGGGGGCGCCTTGCGGTGCCCCCCCCACCACAAAGCACCTTGTCTCCATGTTGATGAGGACAAGGGCCTCTTCCCGACAACCCTAGCCGTTGGTTGTCGGGGTCTGCGGGCGGGGGGCTTATCGGAATCCGGGAGCCCCCTAAAATAAGAGGGCCCCCAGATCCTGGCCCCCCCACCCTATGTGAATGAGTATGGGGTACCCCTACCCATTCACCTAGGGAAAAAGTGTAAAACGTCACAGTCCCAGCATGCCCAGGGACTGTGACATCATATGGGGGCGGGGTCTCCGCCTATATAAGTCACAACGGAGCCCTCAGAGACCAGTCCAGCCGGAGAGAGCGTCGTGTCAACATCTGGGGGAAGAGAAGAGAAGACAAGAAGCCCAGAAGTCCGGACCTCCGCTGGCAATAGAGCTATCTGAAGACAGCAGAGGGGCCGGCCGAAGACCTGGGACACCGGGAGAAGAGGCCGGAGAGAGCGTCGTGTCAACATCTGGAGAAGACAAGAAGTCCGGACCTCCGCTGGCAATAGAGCTAACTGAAGACAGCGGAGGGGCCGGCCGAAGAACTGGAACACCGGGAGAAGAGAGCGGAGAAGAACCAACTGGACGCCGGGAGAAGATGAACCGGAGGGACCCCCAAAGACGGAAGAAGACCCCCACCGGAGCTGTTTAATAAATTATTTTAAAAACCTGTGTTGTTTTATTATTTACACTTTTTCCCTAGGTGAATGGGTAGGGGTACCATGTACCCCATACTCATTCACATAGGGTGGGGGGGCCGGGATCTGGGGGCCCTCTTATTATAGGGGGCTCCCGGATTCTGATAAGCCCCCCGCCCGCAGACCCCGACAACCAACGGCCAGGGTTGTCAGGAAGAGGCCCTTGTCCTCATCAACATTGGAACAAGGTGCTTTGTGGTGGGGGGGCACCGCAAGGCGCCCCCTCCCCCCAAAGCACCCCCCCATGTTGAGGGCATGCGGCCTGGTACGGTTCTGGAGGGGGGGGCGCTCGCTCATCCCTACCCCCTTTCCTGACCGGCCGGGCTGCGTGCTCGGATCGGGGTCTGGTATGGATTTTGGGGGGACCCCCACGCCGGTTTTTCGGCGTAGGGGATTCCCCTTAAAGTTCCATACCAGACCTAAGGGCCTGGGATGCCCCCGCGCTCGCCGCAATGGGAAAATTTGTTTTTCCTATTGCAGCAAGCGCGAGATGCAGTAACCTGCTCCTCCGTCGTATCTGGTCCGTCGGACCAGCATACAGACGAACGGGCTTTCCGTCAGGAACTGAGTCCGGCGGAGTTACGACGTAAAGATTTGAAGCAAGTTTCAAATCTAAAGTACGTCGGATTTCCGACTGAAACGGTCCGTTGGAAGTCCGATGGAGACCACACACGGTCGGATTGTCCACCGGACTTGGTCTGGCGGCGTCCGTCGGACTTTTGCAGGTGAAAAGTCCGACCGTGTGTACGCCCCATTACAGACCACTTTCACCTACAGGTAAGCCTAGATTAAGGCTTATGCCGCGTACACACGAGCGGACTTTCCGGCAAACTTGGTCCGGTGGACCGGACTCCGTTGGACAATTCGATCGTGTGTGGCCTCTAGGGGACTTTTTTCCCCAAAAGTCAGACGGACCTAGAAATAAAACATGTTTCAAATCTTTCCGACGGACTCGAGTCCGGTCGAAAAATCCGCTCGTCTGTATGCTAGTCCGACGGACAAAAACTGACGCTAGGGCAGCTATTGGCTACTGGCTATCAACTTCCTTATTTTAGTCCGGTCATACGTCATCACATATGAATATGTCAGACTTTGGTTGATCATGTGTAGGCAAGGCAAGTCCGTTCATTCGAAAGTCTGTCGGACCAGTCCAGTTGAAAGGTCCGCCCGTGTGTACGCGGCATTACCTGTAGGTGCTTGAAATATCTCCTAAACCTACACCTACTATGTCCCCAAACTATGCCGTCTTCTGCGCATGCGCCGATGTATTCGGCGCTTACGCACTCTTGAAAGGGCACGCCATGCCGTTTCAAGCTGGGGTCATGCCGTGACTGGCAGCTCCCGCGCACATGAGACGGAGTTGGCAGCCCCAGAAGGAAGAGGGGTGAAGAATGGATGCTTCCTGCTAGTGAGGAAATCGGGGACATCGCAGGCTTCGGTTTCAGGTAAGTGACACATAATGGGCTACTATGCGATGCATAGTAGCCCATTATGCTTTACCTTTGCAGGGAAACAAAGAGGAAGTAAAAGCCACCAGGGTTTACTTCCTCTTTAATGTATCCTTGCAGTGGTGTCACTAGGGTTGGTGTCACCCGGTGCAGAAAAAATTGGTGTGACCCCCCCTCCACCAACTATAAACCCATCTCAGTACAGACCCCCCTCCACTAACTACAGACCCCCCTCCTGCAGTATAGATCCCCCTCACTAAGAACAGACCCCCCTTCCTCAGTATAGACCCCCGCACACTAAGTACAGACCCCCCCTCACTACAGACACCCTCCCTCACTACAGACCCCCCTCCCTCATTACAGACCCCCCTCCCTCAGTACAGACCCCCCTCCCTCAGTACAGACCCCCCTCCCTCAGTACAGACTCCCCTCCCTTAGTATAGACCTCACCCATCAGTACAAACACCCCCATCAGTGTAGAATCCCCCTTAGTGCAGACCCTGCCATTAGTATAGAATTCCCCCCTTAGTGCAGACCACCCCCCCTCAGTATAGACACCCCCCTTAGTGCAGACCCCCCATCAGTATAGAATCCCCCTTAATGCAGACCCCCCCATCAGTATAGACACCCCCCCTTAGTGCATACCCCCCATCAGTATAGACACCCCCCTTAGTGCAGATCCCCCCATCAGTATAGACACCCCCCTTAGTGCAGACCCCCATCAGTATAGAATCCCCCTTAGTGCAGACCCCCCATCAGTATAGACACCCCTCCTTAGTGCAGACCCCCATCAGTATAGACACCCCCTTAGTGCAGACCCCCCATCAGTATAGAATCCCCCTTAGTGCACAGATCCCCGCAGTTTAGACACCCCCCTTAGTGCAGACCCCCATCGCGCCCCCTCACATGTTCATTTACTAATCTACTTATAATAGTGTGCAGTACAGATCTCAGAACAGCGCAGCTGTGTACACACATCTGTGTGTGTCTCAGGCTCCTCCTCCTCCTCATTGGATGTGAACAGAGAGGAGGAGGCGGCTTCAGTCCGCTCCATTGGGAACACAGAGCGAGGCGCAAACCATCAGGGCAGCGGGCGGTGTTAGCGGTGCCGCTATCCACAGACAACACCCCTCTTGCAGGTGTCACCCGGGTGTGGGCTGCCCCCCGCCCCCCTAGCAATGTCACTATATCCTTGTGTGCATCCTGACTTCCTGTTAGTGAGTCGGCTTGCCCCCGGCATTCCCCTCTGCCTGATCTCTGGTCATCGGCGTCCGCAGAACTTTTTTTCGGTTGGAGGGCATCATTTTATGGCCCCCCATGCTAATCCCCTTTTTGACAATTTCATGAAGGGGAGGGGCTTTATCACATTAAGCGTAATAACCCTCCCCCTTTCCACTGCCACATTTGGGGGGGAGAATGTACCTGGTTTTGCCGTGGCCATCTGAGCCACATACATAACCATGCAAAATATGCTGCGACCACAGCAAGTGAAGGTATAAATAAAACAAACAATTAGGCAATCGATCAATTCCAAAAAAAAAAATACACCTGCATGGTGCATACCTCCCAACTTTGAGATTGAAATGAGGGACACCCATTAGCAAAAATATGTAGGCATAGGACACGCCCCCTACCACGCCCCTTTTAAAGGAGAATCATACAAAAAAAAAAAAATTGGTTAAACCCACAGGTGCTTTTTTCCCACTACTATTTATTTATATTGGCTTCTAAATGAGGGACAGTCCCTCCAAATTAGGAACAGTTGGGAGGTATGTATTTACCGGCCTCTTCCCTGCTCTCCATCCTGACATATCCCTGCAGCAGCTGGTGGAAGAGGGGAGGGGGAACCTGGCAGAGCTGCAGGGGCAGAAGGGGGGGGGGCGAAGACAGTACAGGGGGACTGAAGAACAGCAGGGAACTGGAGAAAAGCATGAGGGGGAGGGGAACCAGAGAACAGCATGGAGACCAGAGCACAGGGGGGGAACCGGAGAAGAGCACGGGGGGGGGACTGGAGAACGGGGGACCGGAGAACAGCACAGGAGGGGGGGACCGGAGAACAGCACAGGAGGGGACCGGAGAACAGTACAGGAGGGGGGACCGGAGAACAGCACAGGAGGGGGGGACCGGAGAACAGCACAGGAGGGGGGGACCGGAGAACAGCACAGGAGGGGGGGACCGGAGAACAGCACAGGAGGGGGGGACCGGAGAACAGCACAGGAGGGGGGGACCGGAGAACAGCACAGGAGGGGGGGACCGGAGAACAGCACAGGAGGGGACCGGAGAACAGCACAGGAGGGGATTGGAGAACAGCATAGGAGGGGACCGGAGAACAGCACAGGAGGGGACCGGAGAACAGCACAGGCGGGGACCGGAGAACAGCACAGGCGGGGACCGGAGAACAGCACAGGCGGGGACCGGAGAACAGCACGAGGGGGGGGGGCCTGAAGAAGAGCACAGATGGGAGCAGAGGACAGCAGGGTGTTGGAGAAGTGGGGTGGGGTGGGGTGGGAGAGAGCAGAGACGTTGCAGGGGAAGATCACAGAGGGGCCAGGAGAGTGTTGAGGGACCTGTGGGCAGCAGAAGTAAACTGGATAGGAGGGGCGACATATAAAAGGAACTGATGCCCTCCATGTTCTTCTTGTTGCCACTAAATGCCCGCTTTTCCTCCTTTACCTCATGCAGGCATTCAGTGGCTGCAAGAAGAACATGGAGGGCATCAGTTCCTCTATATGCCGCCCCTCCTATCCAGGGAAGCTGCATGGGCCCCCTGTAGTATGAGGCTGGGTTGCAATGGTGACCCCTGTAGTTACACCACTGCAGTGGAGAAAAATTAATTCTGGCAGGATGAAGGAGCAAAGAATGGAATGCTGGCAAGATTCTGAGGCTGTGATAGTAGATAGGGATGAGCCGAACACCCCCCGGTTCGGTTCGCACCAGAACCTGCGAACGGACCGAAAATTTGCACGAACGTTAGAACCCCATTGACGTCTATGGGACTCGAACGTTCGAAATCAAAAGTGCTAATTTTAAAGGCTAATTTGCATGGTATTGTCCTTAAAAGGGTTTGGGGACCCGGGTCCTACCCCAGGGGACATGTATCAATGCAAAAAAAACTTTTAATAAGGGCAGTTTTTTCGAGAGCAGTGATTTTAATGATGCTTAAAGTAAAAAAAAAAAAAGTGAAATATTCCTTTAAATATCATACCTGGGGGGTGTCTATAGTATGCCTGTAAAGTGGCGCGTGTTTCCCGTACTTAGAACAGTCCCTGCACAAAATGTCATTTTTAAAGGAATAAAAGTCATTTAAAACTGCTTGCGGGTTTAATGTCATGTCGGGTTCTGGCAATATGGATAAAAAAATAAGTTAGACAAACGGCATGGGTACCCCCCAGTCCATTACCAGGCCCTTTGGGTCTTGTATGGATATTAAGGGGAACCCCGCACCCAAATTAAAATAAGGAAAGGTGTGGTGCCACCAGGCCCTATATACTCTGAACAGCAGTATACAGGCGGTGCAAACAAGACAGGGACTGTAGGTTTGTTGTTAAGTAGAATCTGTTTGTAATTTTGAACGGGTACATTTTTAATGTGTTTAGCTCCAGCCAAAAAATATTTTTTAAGCTTTTTGGAAAACATAGGGAAGGGTTATCACCCCTGTGACATTTGTTTTGCTGTCTTTCCTCCTCTTCAGAAGATTTCACCTCACTTTTTGTCCCAATGACAAATGTTTTTTGAAAATTTGGGTTTTTTTGTGGAACAAGGATTGGAAAGCATCAGTGGAAAGGAGAAATGTTTTTCCCATATTAACTCTTACAGGAGAGAATTTCCCTTCCTAGGGGTAGATTTCATCTCACTTCCTGTTGTCTCCTTCCGTTTGCAAGTAGGAGTCGTTTGTAAGTTAGATGTTTGAAAGTAGGAGCCTGCCCTATATACTCAGCAGAAATTTGGGCCTTAGGTGTTGTGGCCACAACACTGTAAGCCCTCACAGGGCCCTGCTGTGAAATATTAGATCAAGAATTGTAATTACATGCTCCTGTTGAACAAGGGCAGAAAAATTGGGCCTTTGATGGTGGTGGTGGTGGTTCTGGTGCCACAACACTGCAAGTCCTCACTCACTCTTGGTGGGTGCAGAAATGGGCCCTGCTGTGAAATATTAGATCAAGAATTGTAATTACATGCCCCTGTTGAACAGGGGCTGAAAAATTGGGCCTTAGGCACTGGTGCCACAACACTGCAACCCCTCACAGATACTCTATTTGGAACGCAGAAACGAGCCCTGCTGCAAAGTATTGCATCAAAAATTGTAACTACACGCTCCTGTTAAACGGGCTGAAAAATTGGGCCTTAGGCCTGGTGGTGGCGCCCAGAACAAAAAATGTTCTTACAAGCTATCAGCGTGATCATTGAGGAGGAAGAGGATAATTACTCAGGGATAGTCACTCAGCATCAGCATAGGCAGTCTTTGAAGGGATCTGAGATTTCAAAAAAAAATTATTCGGTTACATCAGCATCAGGTGCTTGGTAGCTGGTGGTGATCCAAGACCGATTCATTTTTATGAAGGTCAGTCGATCGACCGAGTCGGTGGACAGACGCGCCCTGTGATCGGTTACAAAGCCTCCAGCAGCACTGAATGTGCGTTCCGAAAGAACGCTGGATGCAGGACAGGCCAGTAGCTCAATTGCATACTGTGCAAGCTCTGGCCAGTGATCCATCCTCAAGACCCAGTAACCCAGAGGATTTTCGGTGGGAAAGGTGTCCAAGTCAGATCTTGCCCCTAGGTATTCCTGCACCATGTAAAACAGACACTGGCGATGGTTGCTGGAACCGATCATACCTTGGGGCTGCGGACCAAAAAATTGTCTGAACGCATCGGTCAGACGGCCACCTTCTCCACCACTCCTTCTTTGACTGACCGAAGCCTCAGCAACACGTTGTCCAGAAACAGGAGTTTGTAACCTCCCAGTCTCTGGGAACGCGTTGCACAGACCTTTCTGCAAGGCCTCCCGAAGATGTTTCATCATCTGCTCCCTCTGCGATGGCAAGATAAGGTCCGCAACCTTACCCTTGTAACGTGGATCAAGGAGGGTTGCCAGCCAGTATTGGTCCTTCTCCTTGATACCACGAATACGAGGATCCTTACGCAGGCTTTGCAGGATCAGGGAGGCCATGCAGCGTAGGTTTGCTGAGGCATTCGGTCCGGAGTCCTCTGGGTCACTAAGGACGACATGGTCCGCAGCCACCTCCTCCCAGCCACGTACAAGTCCATGTGTTTCTTGGGACTGATCCCTTAAAGACTGCTGCTGATGCTGAGTGCCAGGCTCCACCTCAATACTGACACAATCTTCCTCCTCCTCCTCCTCCTCGTCCTCTTCCTGTGTGATCGGCGGGCACGCAGGAACACTGTCTGGATAAAGGGGGCCTTGAGAGCTAAGGAAGTCCTCCTCTTCCTGCCTCTGTTCTGCCTCAAGTGCCCTGTCCATTATTCCACGCAGCATGTGCTCCAACAGGTGGACAAGGGGGACAGTGTCACTGATGCATGCACTGTCACTGCTCACCATCCTCGTGGCCTCCTCAAATGGTGACAGGACAGTGCATGCATCCCTGATCATGGCCCACTGGCGTGGGGGAAAAAACAAGCTCCCCTGACCCTGTCCTGGTGCCATAGTCGCACAGGTACTCATTGATGGCCCTCTGCTGCGTGTGCAGCCACTGCAGCATGGCCAACGTTGAGTTCCACCTGGTGGGCATGTCACAGATTAGGCGGTTCTTGGGCAGGTTATACTCCTTTTGGAGGTCCGTCAGCCGAGCACTGGCATTATATGACCGGCGGAAATGCACACAGACTTTCCTGGCCTGCCTCAGGATATCCTGTAAGCCCGGGTACCTGCCCAAGAACCGCTGCACCACCAAGTTAAGGACGTGAGCCAAACAGGGCACATGGGTCATTTGTCCCTGTTGGAGGGCAGAGAGGAGGTTGGTGCCATTGTCGCAAACCACCATTCCTGCCTTAAGTTGGCGTGGCGTCAATCACCTCTGAACCTGCCCCTGCAGAGCTGACAGAACCTCTGCCCCAGTGTGGCTCCTGTCCCCCAAGCACACCAGCTCAAGCACTGCATGGCATCTTTTGGCCTGCGTACTTGCATAGCCCCTTGAACGGCTACGGAGCACCGCTGGTTCCGAGGACAAAGCACAGGAAGAGGCCATGGAGGAAGAAGAAGAGGAGGGGGTGGAGGAGAGAGGTGTGTCACAATCATTAGTAGTGGCATTTTGGAGGCGTGGTGGCGGAACAACCTCCAACACTACTGCACCTTGTCCTGCATCCTTCCTAGCTGCCAGCAGAGTCACCCAATGCGCCGTGAAACTTAGGTAACGTCTCCGTCCATGCCTGCTGGACCATGAGTCAGCGGTAATATGCACCTTACCGCTGACCGCCCTGTCCAGCGAGGCATGGACATTGCCTTCCACATGCCAGTAGAGAGCCGGAATCGCCTTCCGTGAGAAAAAGTGGCGTTTGGGTACCTGCCACTGAGGAACCGCACATTCCACAAACTCACGGAAGGGGGCAGAGTCTACCAACTGAAAAGGCAGCAGTTGAAATGCTACCAATTTTGCCAAGCTAGCATTCAACCGCTGGGCATGTGGATGGCTGGGAGCAAACTTCATTCGGCGGTGCAGCAGCTGGGGCAGGGAAATTTGCCTGGTACAATCTGACGTCGGTGTACCGAAAGCAGATTGCCCACAAGTACTTGGCTGTGACACACCTAATTCTACACCTTCATTCCTCTCAGTGCAGGTCTCAGAGAGGACTGAAGGTATAGTGGGGTTGGAGATCTCAGCTGATGAGGAGCAAGGAGAGGTCCTCTTTGTTCTTTGTTGTGGGTCTTTTAGATACGCTTGCCAACGAACTGCATGGCAGGTCAACATATGTCTGGTCAAGAATGTGGTACCCAAGCGGGAGATGTTTTGGCCACGCGAGATACGATTGAGACATGTTGCAAATAGCAGCGGTGCGAACTGATGCACTCGTCTCGAAAAAGGCCCACACCAAATAACTTTTTTAATAACGCGCAGAGACTGCAGCGCCCTGCACATGTGGAGCTTTGGGGTGTGATGCAGTCAGTGTGCTGCCCTTAGGCTGGCCCCTGGAGGGCATCCTGCCTCGTTGGTGATGTGCCGCCTCCTCCTCCTCCTCCTCTCTCCTATCAGGCACCCACGTTGAGTCAGTGACCTCATCATTTCCTCCCTCATCACTGGAGCAAACCTGGCAGTATGCTACAGCAGGGGGAGCATGACTGCCAGATTGCTGTCCTTCTTGGGCACCCCCTCTGTCCGTGCTCATGTTACTGCCTTCATCGAGCTCAGTATCATTATCAGAGTCTTCGAAACGCTGGGCATCCTCCTGGAGCATGTACCCAAAACTGTGGTCAAACAGTTCGAGGGACTCCTCATGGAAGGAGTCACTGATGACATTGAGCCGAGGGAAGAGGCCGCTGCTTTGCCAGACAAAGTACCCTGAGCATGGGTGAGAGAGAATGAAGAGGATGAGGACGGCTTGGTCATCCACTCAACCAAGTCTTCCGCATGTTGCGGCTCAACACGGCCAGCTGCCAAAACAAAGGCTAAGCGTGTCCCACGGCCACGTGCTGATGAAGATGCACCGTCTCCACGACCAGCACTGTTGTCTCTAGACACAGAGCCTGCTTGCCCTCTTTTATTGGCTTGTGACTGTCTGCCTCTCCTTCTTGGCCTTCCAGACATACTAATGGCCTGTAGCTGCACTAAGCTGGCATATATCTATATATATATATATATATATATATATATATATATATATATATATATATATATATATGTACTGATACTGCAGCTAGCAAAATCAACTGCCTGCCTGTAGGATGAGAACACCACCAACCTTCTACAGGTAGCTTTAGGTGAACACTGTGCAGAGCTCGCCAAAAAATAAATTGTAGGTTTAGCTGAACACTGTGAGGAGGACGCACCACACTAACTTGTAGTTTTAGCTGAACACTGTGAGCAGGATGCACTACACTAACTTGTAGCTTTAGATGAACACTGTGCAGAGCTCGCAAAAAAATAACTTGTAGGTTTAGCTGAACACTGTGAGGAGGACGCACCACACTAACTTCTAGTTTTAGATGAACACTGTGCAGAGGTCTCACTACACCAACTTGTAGTTTTAGCTGAACACTGAGCAGGACGCACTACACTAACTTGTAGCTTTAGATGAACACTGTGCAGAGCTCGCAAAAAAATAACTTGTAGCTTTAGATGAACACTGTGCAGAGCTCGCAAAAAAATAACTTGTAGGTTTAGCTGAACACTGTGAGGAGGACACACCACACTAACTTCTAGTTTTAGATGAACACTGTGCAGAGGTCTCACTACACTAACTTGTAGTTTTAGCTGAACACTGTGAGCAGGACACACTGCACTAATTGTAAATAGTCTAGCTGCCTGACTGTGGTACTAATAGGATCAAAAGAACACCAGCAATTTTCTTCAGGTAGCTGTAAACACTGTAACAAGACAAGCCTGCCTGTCAGTAGGAAGATAACAGGAACGGATCTAGCTAAACTGAATACAGTGTATATATATATATGCAACACCTGGGATGCATATATATACACAATACACTGTATGTGCAGCTAACTCACTGACTGTTCTGCCTAATCTAGCTAACTCAAATTAAATGACACTGTCTGTCTCTCTCTCTCTCTCTCTCTCTCCCTATCTAAGCACGAAAGACACTACACAGGGCCGCCGTGCAGTGTGGGGCGTGTTCTAAACCCCCTGAGCCATAATTGGCCAAAGCCACCCTGGCTTTGGCCAATTACAGCTCTCTCTACCGACGGCGCTGTGATTGGCCAAGCATGTGGGTCATAGTGCATGCTTGGCCAATCATCAGCCAGCAATGCACTGCGATGCCGCAGTGAATTATGAGCCGTGACGCACCACGCGAATTTGGCGCGAACGGCCTATAACGTTTGGAATTCGGCGAACGACCGAACAGCCAATGTTCGAGTCGAACCCATGTTCGACTCATCCCTAATAGTAGATGAGAGATGGGCCACTGCTGAGAGGATTGCTTAGCATACAGAGTATTAAGACTAGTAGGTGAAAAAGTGGCAGAACACGAAAGGCTGAGGATGAAAGGGGGGGGAGGATGAAGGGGGGGGTGAAGGAGGAGGAGGATGAAGGAGGGGGGGCTGCAGGTGTAGTGAGCGCCAAACAAGTAGTGGGAGAGAAGAGACAGTGAGCAGCTGGACAGAAGGGTCGGGTGTGAGGAGTCATCATGTGTGCGGTGGTGCAGGAAACATCTTCAGCTCAGAGGGGTTCATGCTGGGACCTGTAGTTCTTCACTTTTGGGGGGTCACATCCCAGCATGAACCCTGCCCTGATATCTAAGGATGTGTCCTCCTTCCATCCAGGGTGAAATCCCATCTGTCAGTGTCCTCTCCTGCCGACCCTTATCTGCCGACCTTCCTCTGCACAGTGCACTGAGAGGCTCGCTTTCTCCAGCTCGACACACACACCGACCTCCTGAGAAGTGCTGACAGCACAGAACTCTGGCTGCTGGGGGAGAGCTGACAGGATTTGAACCCCCGATGGATCTGTAATGTTGGTGAGTGTTTAGCATTTTACTTGCCTTTCTACCATCTCTCCGTTTTGTTTGTGCACTGCAGTCTGTATTAGAAGTTTCCTCTGCATGCCGCTGCCTGGCTGGCTGGACTCGACAAATGGAAATTTGTTCCTCTTGCGGGACTTTAAAAGGAGAACCTACTCGGGAGTAATAAGAAGTATGAGGAGTGTATATTTGAAATTAAATTAGGTATTTATTAAGGTATAGACCTAAACAGGTCCATGGTACACAAGGTAAATGTAACAGGAATACAAAAGGGGGGTACAGGATGCGTGATACAGACAAAGAAATTGCAATACAATATGCAGAGATACACAATCATTGAACTCTGGTACATATGGAACACACATACGGGGAGTACCCAACGCGTTTTGAGATACTCTTCTTCAGGTGTATCTGATTGGAATCATCATAAACAGAAGCATAAACAAAAGTAGGTCTATAATTTAAAAAGACAGTTATGAGCCAAATGTGAAACATTACATATGCAATATCAACATGAGAAAATATGTGATCATTATAGTGGCAATGTATGATATTGTATAACAGTAAATACTAACCATGTGGTATTGCTTGGGGGAGTGTGTAAATTAATGCATCCATTTAAATACATTCAAGCGGAGAGGGGGTAGGGGGGACATGTTGCCACAGAACACCGAGGTATGTGCTCGCTCCTGGTCCAGGTCAGGCAGGCCGTGTGTACCTTGTCCCAGTGGAGTCACCAGGGGGGCTGTTCCCCAACAGAGGGCGTCAAAAACACCAATGGGTATGGTGGTCCTGGGGTGGGCTCCAATCTGCATGGAAAACAGGGGGGTATGAGTCAGGGCGGAATTATGTATATGCCTGGGAGGGTATTGGGGTCACAGGCATAGTGCATGCCCTGTATAATACATGGTTGTATACCACCTGTAGATAGAAGGAAATACCTGGAGTGGGTGGTAGATGCTGTGCAGGTAAGGTCCTGTTTAATGTATGAGAAGGGGCCAGCACAGGCAGGTCATGCAGTTGCCCAATGTGGCATAAATCGACATCCCGGTGTCTTGCCGAGAAAGTTCCCCCGGCGGATAAGGACCCCCCTGTACTGCGCAGGCGCTGCGCTTGCACAGTACCAACGACTAGCAGCCGCCGAAAATAGCCGAAGCTGAAGAACTCCAATCAGCTGTACACATCGCCTGCGCCCTGGGTCCAGGTTCAAGCCCCACCATCCAAGTGGACCTAGAGGGGGAATAAAAAACTGGCGAGCGAAGCGAGGCCGTGCCCGAAGCGCGGCGAGCGAAGCGAGCCCGCGAGGGGCCTTCTTACGGGCGCCGTGTACAGCTGATTTCTAGTCTATTTTGCTTCGGCTATTTCCGCCGGCTCCTACTGCGCAGGCGCTGCGCCTGCGCAGTAGAGGGGGGTCCTTATCCGCCGAGAGGAACTTTCTCGGCAGAACATCGGCAAGGTGAAGCCCGGTGTCATGGAGGTCAAATGCTGAGGATGTGGGCAAGGAGATTATCCAAGGGTACCATGGAGTAGGTGCCTGGCCGGGGGTCCAAACCGGGGGGGGGGTTGGGGTTTTTGGGTATCCAGCCTAGAAGAAAATGTAGGAGTAAGATCCAGGTAATGAGTAGGATGGGATGAGTCTATGTCTAGGATTGCCCAAAGGGGGTCACCACAGAGCTGTGTATGGAGAGAGGTTTACCTAAGGCAGGTCCTGGGATCAAAGTGGCGTTACACTGCTGGCGTGCAGATATGGAGGGGAGCCTGGGAGTATGCTCATGGCTCCACAGCAATCATCGTGGACCCCTTTGGATATAACAACCCACCCCCTCTCCGCCCCCCCCCCCACTCTGTATATTTGTTGTATTTCCTTGTATATAATGTATATAATATACGCAGGCTCTATGTACATGCCAGGACCTCTCTTTTCCCATAGGCTATTTACATTCACATTCTAATAGTGTGCTCTGTACTTCCCTATAGTGTTGTCCAGTTTTTAGTCAAATTATTCTCTCATTTACCATTTATTTATTGTACCGTACTTTTTCCTTTTTATTCAGCGCTTCCTATTTGCCTGTCTTTGTGTGCTCCCCTATGCCGCTTCCTGACTCGTGACCCACTGCCACACTGAGCTTGCCCCTCCAGGTTGTGGATGGCCGACCCGTCCCAGATGTAGCGCCAGGTTGTTCCCCACTCAGTGCAGGGGGGCTGCCTGATGCAACGGTTGTTGTCACAGGTGGCGTCCCCACAAGCAGAAGATCCGGGTCGGTATCCTGACCCTGTCCCCTTCCGGTTCCTGCGTCACGGGTCTTCGGCGCAGGTCTGGGTTCCCGCCCCCGTGCACTACACGTCATCCCGCCGGGGGTTATGCGTCACTGCGCCCAGAGGTATACACACACTTCGGTCGCGGTCTCCATGGGGACCGATGAGCGCGCCCCAGGCCCGGGGGCGTCTACTTCTCACCCATTGGCCGCACTGGCGACCTATCGCAAGCCCGGCCACACCATTTAAACTCTGCATTCAGCACATACTCCCAGGCTCCCCTCCATATGTGCACGCCAGCAGTGTAACACCACTTCGATCCCAGGACCTGCCTTAGGTAAACCTCTCTCCATACACGGCTCTGTGGTGACCCCCTTTGGGCAATCCTAGACATAGACTCATCCAATCCTACTCATTACCTGGATCTTACTCCTACATTTTCTTCTAGGCTGGATACCCAAAAACCCCAAACCCCCCCGGTTTGGACCCCCGGCCAGGCACCTACTCCGTGGTACCCTTGGATAATCCCCTTGCCCACATCCTCAGCATTTGACCTCCATGACACCGGGCTTCACCTTGCCGGGATGTCGATTTATGCCACATTGGGCAACTGCATGACCTGCCTGTGCCGGCCCCCTCTCATACATTAAACAGGACCTCTACTGCACAGCATCTACCACCCACTCCAGGTATTTCCTTCTATCTACAGGTGGTATACAACCATGTATTATACAGGGCATGCACTATGCCTGTGACCCCAATACCCTCCCAGGCATATACATAATTCCGCCCTGACTCCCTCATACCCCCCTGTTTTCCATGCAGATTGGAGCCCACCCCAGGACCACCATACCCATTGGTGTTTTTGACGCCCTCTGTTGGGGAACAGCCCCCCCTGGTGACTCCACTGGGACAAGGTACACACGGCCTGCCCGACCTGGACCAGTAGCGCGCACATACCTCGGTGTTCTGCAGCGACATGTCCCCTTGAATGTTTTTAAATGGATGCAATAATTTACACACTCCCCCAAGCAATACCACGTGGTTAGTATTTATTGTTATACAATATCATACATTGCCACTATAATGATCACATGTTTTCTCATGTTGATGTTGAATATGTAATGTTTCACGTTTGGCTCATAACTGTCTTTTTAAATTATAGACCTACTTCTGTTTATGCTGATTCCAATCAGATACCCCTGAAGAAGAGTATATCTCAAAACACGCCGGGTACTCCCCGTATGTGTGTTCCATATGTAACGGAGTTCAATGATTGTGTATCTTTGCATATTGTATTGCAATTTCTTTGTCATCCTGTACCCCCTTTTGTATTCCTGTTATATTTACCTTGTGTACCATGGACCTGTTTAGGTCTATACCTTAAAAAATACCTAATTTAATTTCAAATATACACTCCTCATACTCCTTATTACTCCCGAGTAGGTTTTTCTTTTAAAGTCCCACAAGAGGAACAAATTTCCATTTGCCTAGACACATTGGGGATGTGGGTTTATCCTACTCTCTAGACCAACTTGGCACCACCCCTATCTTGTTTCCTGGCTGAACTCGAGAACATACAGGGAGGAGGTGGGTGGAACTAAACAGTAGGTGCGGAAGAGGAAGTAAAATCTCCTCCGCTGTGAATGCTGGGTCTCTGCCTCTCTCCTGTCCGTGACGTCACTGGTTGCTAGACGCCAAGCGGGCGGCAGGTAGCAACCAGTTTGGGCACTGAACCAGCGGCGGTGGTGACTAAAGTAAAAAGGGTCTCTGTCGGCTAGGGGTCCACCACAGGCTGACAGTGAGAGACAGACGATGCAAAGGCTATTTTAGGGGCATTAGATCGGCCCAGGGCCAGGGGCAAT
Source organism: Lithobates clamitans (assembly GCA_037952925.1). NCBI lineage: Eukaryota > Metazoa > Chordata > Amphibia > Anura > Ranidae > Lithobates > Lithobates clamitans. The sequence goes on from JBBGZY010002334.1 coordinate 562,193, forward strand.
TTCGGGACACTGTATACTGTACTGTATTGTCCCAGAATGAGGGTGCCCGGCACCGGGACAGAGCTAGCAATTGCAGGTCGGTTGGGAGGTATGCATGGTGTAGCATTGGCTTAAGCCAGTGGAGATCTTAAATTCTATATGGGCACAACAGCAGCTTTATGGGCACAATAATATCTTTATGCTATGTTGCTGTGCTTAACCACTTGCCTACCGGACACTTTCACCCCTGTCCTGCCCAGGCCAATTTTCAGCTTTCAGCGCTGTCACACTTTGAATAACAATTGCGCGGTCATGTAACACTGTACACAGAGGACTTTTTTTTTATCATTTTGTTCACACAAATAGAGCTTTCTTTTGGTGGTATTTAATCACTACTGGGGTTTTTATTTTTTGCTAAACAAACAAAAAAGTCTGACAATTAAAAAAAAAAGTTTTGCTTAGCTTCTATTATAAAATTTTGCCAATAAGAAGTTTTTCTCCTTCACTGATGGTCACTGATAGAGGGCACCAATAGGTGGCAGTGAGTGGCAGCCTGATAGAACTGGTTAAATAGCATGTTGCTTTTAGTGGGTGTTGCTGTGAAAAAGAATAATGTAGTTCAATGTGGCCACCGTATGGCAATTATTGGGTTAAATCAGGTGGTGAGGACTCTGAGGAGGCAACATATTCCCTCCTTACCACCTCTTAAACAGCTCTGAAAAGCGATCCAACCATGGATCTTTTCAGAGGAGCAACAGTCACTTCCACACATGTGAAGGAGCCCTAAGAGTAGGCAAGCAAAAGCATGCAGGGAAGTAAAGTGTTAAATCTCTTCACATGATAACAGAAGGTTCAGCCTGATGTCCAACCTGTGACAGTGGGGAAGGAGATCCAGGTGTCAGTCCCACAATAAATAGGGCTGAGCTCCGGTAAAGTGAACGTTCTCTTATGTTGTACTTTCTTTCCTGCACTTTCCTCCCTAGTGTGTGGACACCTTGCTGATTCTGGGGGAGTGGGGACTTGACCCCCCTTGCCCCCTCCTGCGGATGCCCATGTCTCTGGTTGTGACCTTGGCTCATTTAAAGTGTTTGTTAACCCCCAAAAAATATATATACAGATCCTGGTCCCTTAAAGCAGATTATACAGCATAGTGCCTGTGCTGTGTAATCTGCCCCCCTCTAAACTGTAAAAAAAAAAAAAACTCTAAAAAAAACCCTCCCTGAACCCTCCACTTCCTGTATGCCCTCTCTGCGCTGACCATGAAAATCAGGGCTGCTGAGCCCTGACCACTGTGGTCAGAGTACATCTGCTGTCCTCTCTGCTCTTCTCTCACCCTCTCCTTCCTGCCTGTCATCTCCCTCTCTGTGTCTGTCTCCGACCCCCGCCGCTATTATTGCAAAAAAGTACAATTGGCACTGTCAGCCCCTCTATTAGAGGCTGGCATAGCACATTATGTAAGTTGTTTTAAAAAACGAGTGTTCCAAGTACAGAATTTGAGCTGTCTCGGTCACGTGGCTCGCGGCCGCTTTGCAGCTACGAGACAGGGAGAGTTACTTGCTCAGACTGTCACTGACTCTCCGGGTGGCATGATGTGATAGGAGGCAGCCAGTGAGAGTGAGACAGCAGAGTCTCACTCAGACAGGGATAGTGCGGCGCCAAGACCCAGGACTCACCATCGGGCCTCGGCGCCGCTCCGGATGGTCACTGTGCTCGTCTCTGCGCCATTTACAGAACCAAGAGGTGGAGCATGGGTGGCAAGAAAGCGGCCAATAGAAATGGAGCTCCACTTCTATTGCAGCCGCTTTCATTGCCACTCGGGCTCCGCCTCTTGGTTCTTCTTTAGCTGGTCTTCTGTAAAATTGCAATGGAGACAGAATTGACCAGTGCCGCGGACCTCTAGCGGCGGCAAGGAAAAAAAAATTTTTAAAATTTTAAAAAAGGGAAAAAAATATTTCCCGGGACATTCCACTGGAATTGGTAAGACCGGGACAAAGGTCTAAATCCTTGGAACATCCTGGGAAATTTGTGACAGTTGGCAAGTATGTTTACCTACTGCGGGTGTTGGGATCCTGCCAGCTGCCGGGCCTGACCTGCTCTTCCACAGTGCTCCCTCTTCTTCTTGCTGAGGTCCTAATCTTCCCACCTGAGAACTACCATGCTGATCAACTCCTAGAGCAGTGTTTGTCAACCTTTTTTTAGTCAGGTCACCCATTAAAATGATAGACAATCTCGAGGCACCCCATTCTAAAATGTAAAAAACTATTCTAATAGCTTTACATAATGCAGAAACATCCACACATGTAGGACACCCAACGTTAGAGGTGATTTTATTCTTCCAAAGCAAATACACTTTTGTACACTGGTACCGACTAGTATTCCAATGTTTCTCTTCTTCCTCAATTTCTCTCCATAAGTCAGCTAATGTGACCCCAGTGCTGAGGGAGAGGGGCAGAGGAGGGTCAAATAAGGATGCTGTGCTGGCAACAGACATCCTCCTTATTAACTGATGATGTCATTGTTATTAGGATGTCAGTGTCTAAAAAGTCATAATAGTGCATAGTGAAAACATGTGGCTTTGTGTAACTAAAAGGTAGGCTTGATCCACCTGCTGGCTTGTATACAATTTTTGATTAATTTTTAGGCATTTTGCCAAGGCACCCCTGAAGAAACCTCAAGACACCCTGGTTGAAAAAGGCTGTCCTAGAGCAACCACCAGTGAACTGGTCCATTGGCATTCGTGCTTGCACTCCCTCTCATCACCTCCAGGGGTGCTTGGACTAGAGTCACAAAGGAAGTCACCTTGGCCTCCAACCAGGTACATGACAGATATATTGCAAGACTTTACAAATGTTTAATGCTTGGACTATGTGTGATATTTACCCCACAGTATACTAAACCTGCAAATGCTATACTGGGAGGGGGAAGGCAGCTTTTCATTTGCTCAGTCTGAAAGGAAGAGGTTCTCCTTTTGGGCACCTCGTATACATCTCGTATCTCATACAGAAGCTGCGATATCCCAATTCATTTCCTGCAGGACAATCCTATAAATAGATCCTTCTATAACACCGTCTACTCACATTCCTTCATCTTATTGAAGAAGCTCTCTTGTTTGGATAGAGATTCCCTCTCCTTCTTCTTCATACTGGTGAGGAAATCATTCAACATTTGCTTCTGGAAAATGACGACTTTCACCATCTGGACAGATTGGGGAGATCTGGCGAAATTGGCCACTGATTCCAAAATGGAGTCCGCCACCTCCGACGCAGAGATGTTACCCATACCTGCAACACAGTCCACAAGCTTATAGTTTTTAAAAGAAAACGAATAATAAAGCAGACAGGTTTGTGGTCCATTTGGGGGTAACATGGCCCTCTTTAAACAGGAAGGTGAGTATTGTCATGCCAGGACAGGAGGTATGGTGTATGTTGAATGACCGATAAAAATAAAAGGAAAAATAAACTAAAAAAAGAAAAGGAAATTATTGTAACTTCTGTGAAGCTGCAATATATCATAATCTGGGTTTATAAAAGATTTTAAAGCTTTGGATAAAGTGGGGGGTGAAGGATTAGATTACAGCAATAGTTCACTTACTTTATACAAAGAGCCTCAAGTGTGGGCCCTGGCATCTCTCAAGGGCCACACATAACCTTCATTAAAAATTAACAGAAGGGGGGGCGTGACCGGAAGCCGACCTAGATGGACGCTTGAGTCGTCTGCTCTTCCTAAGCCCGCAGCTAAAGATCTATTTGGGGACGCTACGCTACAGCTACATGGGCAGATCTAAGGCCCCCCGAACCACTAAAGCACGGGGGTCATCACAGCCACCACCCGGCTCGTCATCGGACCTCCGGTCCTTCTTCCCACAGACCGACAGTCCGTCTAGCAGCACAGCCAATATGGCGCCGGAGGCTGCGGCGGCCCGCTCCAGGCTCACCACGCAGCTCTCCCAGTCGGACCCGAACTCACACCGAGACCCGGTCAGCTCACCGCCAGCCCTACAACACGCCACAGGCATCTCCTCTCCTCTGGGAACGGTGAGCATGATTTGCCCTGGCCATTCCAGGACCTCGCCACGTGATCCCCCAGCCGCCATGTTTGACCCCCCTCCTTCCCTCTACACTCAATGCTCGGAGGCCTTCCCGCGCCTGCTGCGGACAGCCTCAGACCCCTGCCTGACAAGGGATGCTCCGGGATCCCCATCATCCTCTGACATATCAGCGGACTTTGCGGCCTTACCGGACCCAAAATTCCCGGCATCCAACACCTCATCTGGACCGGATGATTCCGCAGCGGCCTTCAGAACCCTCCCGCCTGGTTCACCCCCACCTAAAATGCAGAGACTCTCGTTCTCTCAAGCACTGAGCACACCCAAAGAACAGGCCGCACGCCCTCCCAATTCAGACCGGAGGGACCCAGCTTCTGTCCCCCAATGTCACGCTCTGGAAGAGATCGAGGCCCCCTTACACACCCAGGGCCAGCCCTGGGGAAACAGATGGACTGCATCCCCACAACCCATACCCACCATGCGGGGTGAAGCTGCATTACAAGTGCAACACCAGCAAGCATCCCATCAACGACCACCACAGCAAAACCCACTGCCAACCCCCCCATCACCCACTCCCTAGTGAGTGGTATTCCTATCTACAGGCGATGCCCACCAAAGATGACTTCAAACAGCTGATTGCAGATGTAAAATCCACCTGTCGTTCAGAAATACAGATACTACAAATAGGCCTTAAACACCTAGCTGACAGGGTGGAAATGGCCGAAGAAGAAATCCAAGAAACTAAACTAGCAGTCCATAGGACTCAACTCCAAGGAGCAGATCACCATATCCAACTAAGAGAAATGCAGCGCCACCTTGAGGACTTGGATAATAGGGGGCGCAGAAATAATATTCGAGTGCGGGGGGTTCTGGAGACGGACGGTCCGGAAGACATCCACAACAAATTACAACACATATTTAACAATCTACTTGGGGACCCCCTAACCAACCGTATCGACATGGATAGAGCTCACCGAGCCCTCCGCCCCAAGAATCTTACTTCCAAACCGAGGGATATTATTTGCAGAATAAGCTCATACCCCTTAAAGGAGGACATTATGCGTCAATCCCGCTTGACACGTAAAATAACCTTCCAAGATGCACACCTGCAACTGTTTCCAGATCTCTCCTGGATAACTCTACAGAAGCGCAGACTCTTGCAACCTCTTCTACGCATCCTTCAGGAAGAAAATATCCCCTATCGATGGGGATTTCCCTTCACCCTTACAGCCAAGAACCAAGGCAGATCTGCTGTTCTACGGTATCCAGAAGATCTAACCAATTTCTGTGACGTTTTGGGGTTCAGCCCCCCTCAACTCCCGGATTGGGACTTAGTAACCACCCCACCCTCGCCGCCTACAATGTGGCAGAAGGTTCCCTCCTCTAACCGCACCCCTGAAGGAAGGCACCCCTCACAAGAGTTCCAAATCCAGAAATGGCTGAATTGAACTCAAAAAATTTCTTTTTTCTGGATCCTTAAATTTATAGATGCTCAGCCATTCTACTAGGCTGATAGATCTGTCCTGGACATTCTGTTCACGCAGTCCCCAATTTTTTGCCCCAGTCTTTTTATTTCTAAGTTTGCTTTTGTTTCACTCTATGGGCATGTCTCTGTTGAGGCTTGGGAGTGTAGGTGATTTTTCCTTTAGCTCACCAACCCCTCCCCTAATTAAGTGATGATTGTCACAATAGCTTTGGTAATATCCTGTTATATGATCAACCCAGGGCTCCCTTGCATCCATCTGGCCTGCTCTGCTGGAGCGGGGCTGGGCAGATCCTTGGGAAACCGTACTGACCTAGGTCCATCGACCTTTCAAGGTCAGCTGAAAACACCTCTTAGGTTTTGTCTTGTTTTGTTTAACACTAACCTTTGTTTCTTTCCTCTAGCCTCATCTTCTCTCATTCTATACCCCTTGTCCCTGAGTGACTCTCTACATGGACCGCAGGTTAGGTCCAGACCCCTCGCCGGAGGTTGCCCGCTTCCAGTCCCAGGATCCATGGCCGTTGTCTTCAATCCAGGTAACATGAACCCCCTCCCCTTCCCAACTAGAGACCATGGCTAGGATATTTTCATTAAATGTCCATGGATTAAACTCCAATAAAAAGAGGCATCTAGCACTGAAGGAATTTAAACAATCTGGCGCTGATATTATTTTTGTCCAAGAGACACACTTTGACAGGGGGGGCACCTTTGCTTTCGCATCCAGGCACTTCCCAAACAGCTACCTTTCCTCAGGACCACATAAACGGGCAGGGGTGGCCATACTCATTAAACAAGGTTCTCCATTTGTATATGAGAGTCACTATGGAGACCCACATGGTCACTATATTATTGTTAGGGGTCGATGGCAGTCACGGGAGATCACCCTGTGCGCTCTGTACGCACCTAATGTCAAACAACATAGATTTCTATCTAAAATGTTTACACGTCTTTTCCGCTCGGAAAATGGGATCCTGGTGGTGGGGGGTGACTTCAACTTAATTCACTCCACAAATGCCGACCGCCTTGTGGTGGGCCCCCGGGCACCATCAGCTCGAACCCTCAGGGACTACTCGCCAACTACTTAGAAAACATGCTCTCTTCGATGCCTGGAGGGCCCTCCACCCGGGGGATCGGCAGTACACTTTCTACTCAGCTCCCCATAAAACCCACACCAGGATTGACTACTTTTTTGTTAACAACTCTACTCTTAGAATAGTTCGAGAGGCCAGGGTGCTCCCGATCTCCTGGTCCGACCATGCCCCGATCACTCTTGCATTAGATGTGGAGTCCCCCAACCCTAGACCCTGTAACTGGAGACTAAACACTTTTTTCTCCTTCAACACCCTCAGTCAACCACGGAAATAACCTCCTCCCTGAAATTTTACTTCAAAGAAAACAACACCCCTGACATCTCTCCTGCTACGCTATGGGAGGCCCATAAGGCGGTCATCAGGGGTAGATGCATAGCCCTATCGTCGGCCATGAAAAAAGATGCATTAGCCACGAAACACCAAACTGAGAGGGAACTACAGGTTCTAGAGATGCAGCTTCAAACATCTCCTACCGTACCCCTCCTCAGGAAGGTTATTAAACTTAGGACGATCCTAAGGGACTTTGCACTGGGGCAAGTAGAAAAAGCCTTGCTTAGGTTAAAGCAGGTGTACTATGATAGGGGAAACAAGGCACATTCCTTGCTGGCAAAAAAGTTGCGGGAGGACTCCCTTAACGCAACGCCCCACCAAATTAAGAATAAAAAGGGCTGCCTACTGTCCTATCCCAAAGATATTGCACATGCCTTTGCAGACTTCTACACTGACCTCTATAACAATCCAGACATGCCAAAAAATCCTCCCACCCCAGAGATCTCACTTAGACTACATCGTTATCTAGAACAAAGTGGCGTCCCCCGCCTACAAACCACAGACTTAGAGGCCCTAAACGCACCTATTACAGAGGAGGAAATAGAACTTACGATCAAATCATTACCATCCCGTAAATCACCAGGTCCCGACGGCCTACCATATGAATACTAAAAAACTTTCCTTCCGCTCCTACTCCCTCATATGAGCAGACTGTTTAACACCTTTCTTCGGGACACCCCGGTCCCAGCTGATATGCAAAGATCATTTATTACCCTGATTCCCAAACCAGACAAGGACCCCATATTATGTGCCAATTATCGACCCATTGCCCTTTTGAATTCCAACCTAAAAATCTTCATGAAAATACTCTCAATCCGCTTGAATGTAGTTCTCCCCTCTCTCATACATAAAGACCAGGTAGGATTCGTGCCGCTTAGACAGTGTTGTGGAATCTCATATTAGCCAATGTATTTCATATTGTATATATTGATTTGCATATATTTATTGATAATTATTATTATTATTATTATTATTTATATTATTATATAGTAGTGGTTTTATCAATATTATTATTCAATAAGTAAAGCAACAATTGTTAATCTTTAATAATGTATACTGTGTTTTCCAGATTTAGAAAGTCTTCATTTTTAAGTGTTGAACTTTAAATGACCTCTGCTTTATGACAAGTACTTGTAAACAGGTGTTCTCGAAAATGTATTAAGATAGTCTACTGGATGAAAGTTCATTAGAATAGATTCAAGTTATGAAGAATTATCTCAGACAGATAAGAAAACAGGTGGTTAAAATAATTAGGTGGAATACAGGAAAGTTATGTACAGAACATTAATTAAGTTTGACAGGGTCAAACAAAGGTCTGCTTGTGCCCTCATTAAAACTGTTAAAATACATGCATATAGTAAAACATATAAAACATCTGGTGGGGTTATTGAAAGTTAATTGTCTCAAAGTTGTAAATCTGCAAATCCTTGAAGCTAGTATCAAGATAAGGAGAGTCTGATAACACAGCTGGGTGCCAGACTGTCTCTATACAGGTGTTTTTAATTGGACAAAACCAGTTATAAATCACTTTAATGAACATATAGGAATTTTGGGAATAATTAAGTTTATCTGGTTGTAGAACAGGTGTCAGATTTATGGTTGGTTACTTTGATGTAGATCTTAGCGACCAATCATATGTAAGAGATAAGTTGAGATAAGACTTGTAAAAGTGTATATAAATGCAAGCTCTGCAATTGTTAGACAGACAAGTCAGATAGGAGCTCATAAGGCTGAACTCTATGTATGCTGCCCTATTGCACGGGTCATAGAGGTCAGAACCAGTGGGCAAGTATCTGTCCTAACTTGTCCCCTCGGACAAGTCAGATAGGAGCTCATAAGGCTGAACTCTGTGTATGCTGCCCTATTGCACGGGTCATAGAGGTCAGAACCAATGGGCAAGTATCTGTCCACAACTTGTCTCCTCGTACGAGTCAGAAGACTTCTTAACTTGTTCCAGAATGTGGTCTCAGGTGAATTTCCCTCACAAACTTGGTCGAGCTGGAACCCAGAACTCTGTGAGGAGACCAGACCACCGGCCAATTGGCTGGTCCCTATCAGGTGAGAGGTTCCCAAGAATTGGCAGTAAAAGACCCATTCTGGTTCAAGGTAAGAACAATTCACAATTGTATCAATTGGGGTAGAGGATAAGAATACCTATATCAAATGTGCTTGCATGGTAAGAAACTGTATAAATTAGATTTGTATCTTGTAATACTTTGAACAAAAACCTGTATGTTATCAGCTGTTAATAAACCTGCATTGCTGAAGTTCTGCCTGGTTCGATACTTTACTATTCTACTTCAACAGGCGGGAGATAACACGAGGAAAGTGATTGATCTGGTGGATGTGGCGAACAGGGAGGACTCGGCGTCTCTGCTTCTAAGCTTAGACGCCGAAAAAGCATTTGACCGTTTGGGTTGGCCCTTCCTGCTCGCCACCCTACAGCACATAGGAATGAAGGGCCCCTTCCTGCGAGCGGTGCAACACCTATACTCCAACCCCACTGCACAGGTCAGAACTCCCTTTGCCGTTTCGGCCCCGTTCCCAATACACAACGGTACACGGCAGGGGTGCCCCCTTTCTCCCCTACTGTTTGCGCTATGCGTGGAACCTCTAGCAGCCCATATCCGGGGGAACCCGGATATTCACGGGATATCAGTTCGCGGTAGGGAGTTTAAAATCTCATTGTTTGCTGATGATATCATTATGACCCTGACACAACCTAGAATATCCCTTCCCGAATCTCCACGCCGAGCTCGATAAATATGGGGCCCTATCGGGCTATAAAATTAATACGTCCAAATCAGAAGCCCTCCCAATAAATATCCCAGAACCGGAAATCGCACACTTACAGGCCAACTTCCCATATCACTGGAAAACTATATCTTTAAAATATCTGGGAATCCACATTACTCCAACATTCGCAACACTTTATCAGGAAAATTTCCCCCCCCCCCTATTTCATTCTATCAGAACCATGCTCCTCAGGTGGAAAAAACATCACCTCTCCCTATTGGGACGAATAGCATCCATTAAAATGACGATCCTCCCAAAATTACTCTATCTATTTCAAACATTGCCCATTCCAGTCCCATACAAACATCTCAGAAAACTTCAGATAGATCTACTTAAATTTGTCTGGAATTATAAAAAGCACAGAATTCCCCAGTCAGTCCTTATGGCAGCTCGGTCTGATGGTGGCCTCGCTTTACCGAATCTAATTAAATATTACCAAGCCACTCAACTCAGAGCTATAATCTCGTGGTCCCCCCAGTGGTCCTATAATAAATGGAAGGAAATTGAGAAGATCTGGCTGGCCCCAACCCACCCAAATAGCTTGCTCTGGTGTGCGGATGCGGAGGTGCCCCCTGAATGTCTAT